>LPNX011229974.1:202179-259451 GCA_001517045.1 Pseudotsuga menziesii
CATCTTGCTCTCGTTGTTACCTTTGAGATTTTCTTCCTCTCGTAGCTTGGGATGGCCCTATCCCTGTTGTTTCCTGGGTTTCTTGAGATGATGATTGACCTAAGGATGCATGCTTTGGGTTGATCCTGTTGTGCTTAACCATTTCTGCCCATGTTCCCCCAGGGGAAGGAGATATTTCATATGTTTTCCCAATGTTCTCTTCATCTTTTGCCACCATATCTGCCCAAATTACTCCAGGGGAGGCCGGCCTATTAGGTACCTTCTCAATGACCTCTTCTACTACTATTGGGGAGAGTGTTGCAGGGGACTGAGTCATGTTTCCTTCTATTATTTCTTCCTCGTTATGAGTTTCCAGATCTTGGATTTCCCCTTCTTCACTTTGGAGAGCATCATATTGATTGTTGATGAAGGTTCCTTTTCTTTTTGTGGGTTTCTCTTGAGTTTTTTCCTGCCCTTTTTTGGGGTTACTAGTAGAGGTAGGGTTTCTTTTTTCCTCTCTTTACTTGTTGCCAGCCTTCTTCCGGATTTTTCTCAGCTTCTTCATGGATAGACTTAGGGAAGCTCTTTACGAAGTGTCCGTATTCATGACATTTCCTGCATTTGAATGGCACTTGTTCGTAGTCTACCTTCTAATAGAATTCCCATCCGTCCATGTATATATTAACTCCTTTCGGTAGTCCTTTCTCTAGGTCTACCTCTACATAAATCCTGGCACAGGTGAATAGAGGGCCTTTTGGTTCGTCTTTGTCTATGTATCTGCCTAAAGAATTCCAAATCATCTGTAGGGCTTCGTCATTCCAGCAATAGAGAGGTAAATGAGGTAACCGGACCCAGACCGACACTGCTGAAGGGACATCCTTTTCTGGATCAAAGGATAGGGTCCATCGGTTGAGATAAAGACCTCGAGGTCCCATGAAATATGGGCCACTTCGAAAAATGAGATCTTTATCTTCCTTGTTTTCGAACAGAAAGGTGTAAAATCCTTTGCTACAGAAACAGTGTTGCAAACCCCCGGTGATGAGAGGCATCCAGTTTTTGGATATCCAGATATCCATGGATTTCGACAAAGGCTAGATCCCTGAGAACTGTCCAATTAGACCTCGCTCGCTCAGAGATAGAGCTTTCATTCGTGAAGTTGCCGACATGATTTGAACTTTGGGCACTGCTACTAGCTTCACAAAATTAGAAACTGGAGTTAGAGCCGCAGGAAGAACCAAAGTGGAGGCTACCAAGGCCTGGAAAGCAAAATCCAAGTTTCTACGAGGTTCCTCCAAAGGAGGATCCAAAGGTTGAGAAGCCATGCAGCTAACTTAACCTCAAATACAATGGAAACAGAGAAGCTCTAGGTGAGGAGGGACTTCGATCAAAAAGCTGCAGAACAGAGGGGTTGCTTGCAGGGATCGGGCCTGTCCCAGCCCTCGTGATCACAGCCTCAACCCTCGCGAATCTGAAAACTTGCGCATGAGTCCATGCTCACACAATTCGTTTTTCATTCTCGTGTTTATTAATAATTAACAAACATTATATATATGTATGTATGTATGTATATGTATATATAATCACAGCTTTAACTAAACACTTTAATTAAATTTATAGACTTCATAGAATATTACAAATATATGTTTATGTAAATTCTATGAAGTCATGTAACCATAAATATTTACATATTTGTATATGTCCACAAAAAAATGAATACTTAATCTTTTTTCTGAATTTGAAATTGTGGGAAGTGTTTTTGGTTGATACTATAAGTTAATTTAAGTCACATTTCTACAATCTAACTATTTATAAACACATTAAATCTTGTAAGAACATTCTCTAAGAAAAAGTGACATATTGTTTTTTTAAGAAAAAAAAAATGTTCATTGCTTGATTTACGTAGGCAACTCCAAGACAACATCAAAACTGCTAAAAAGTTTCCCTATGATCCATTTTAAATCTACACAAAACTAATTTAGATCATAAAATTAAAGAAAAATTGAAACAATATTTTGTTAGAGAAGATATAGACCATAAATTAAGTGCCACAAATAAGGTATCTCTTAGTTGTTCTAGTTAAACAAAAGGCCGGCCACAAAATTCCCATGATTGATGCATCACCTAAGAGTTAACCATGTATGAGCTACCAGTTATCCATGCATGTGCTACCAATTATTTTTTATAATCTTTTTCCTTTTATAATTGTTTACTTCAAATTTGAATCTGTGTAATAAGATTGATTTATAATAAAATTTAAAAATGAATGTCTTAAAAAAAAACTAAAAAGACTGTAATTATGAAATCAACCATATTTCTTTGTCATAACCATGTCATAATAAAACATGGTTAAAAATGTACATCATTGTCAACCATAGTCAACCACAATATTAATCTTTTAGGGAATGATTAATAAACAATGTGAAATGAATAACCTTTAAGAGTGTTTGAAAATTCATGTAAAACTATTACAAATTAATGATCAATAGATTATATTGGTCAATGAACATCGATACACTACAAGTTAAGTACCATGTCAACAAAGATAACAAATCTATTTCAAATACAAAAAATAATAGAAAAATGAAGCAATATGTTAAAAAATATTTTATTATACATTATACAAATATAGAAGGGGTAAAGAATCTATTATTGTAGATTATAAAAAATAGGATTTATAAAAAACAAATGGAAAGGATGATAAAAAGTGGATTGTGTCCATTTATAGACTTACTCAAAAGTCGAACACAGAATTGGTGAAGAATCTATTATTGTAGATTATAAAAAATAGATTTATTAAAAACAAATGGAGGGGGTGATAAAAAGGGCATTAGCTTTCCACCCGATCATTTGCACCAATTGGACAACCAGCAATGCGTGATGTGAAAGCTCACGCGAGCCAGATCGTCCGATTGGTGCAAATGGTCGAGTGAAAAGATAACTCCAATAAAAAGTAGATTGTGTCCATTTACAGACTTACTTAAAAGTCGAACACAGGTTCATCTCCCAAACAAAACAAAACAAAAAAAGCGATTATTAAATTAACAAAGCACGTTACACCCTCTCTACAATGTAACTTCAACTTTCCCTCTCTACAATCTACAAATTTAAACTTATATAAAATGTAGACTTTATGTATCATTATTTTTTATGTACCTTGTCATAATTCCACTAACTCTAAATTGTTTAACAATTTGGATGCATATAAAACTATTACAAAGCATTCAAACTTGATTCGCATTCATCTCTCAAACAAAGAAAAGTGTGATTATTTCATGTAAATGAAATAACATTTTATTTAACAATTCCGAAGGCATATAAAATTATTACAAAGCATTCAAACTCGGAAGTCGCACTCATACTCCAAAGAATATAATTTTAAAATGCATATTAAATGTAAATTTTAAAATGCAACAAGTTACATATACAATCTTACAAAAAAGATTTGCAATTTTGCATTTCAAGGTTAAAAAAATAGGTTTAAAATAAAAGAATATAATATATATATATATATATATATATAAACAAAATTTTCATTTTGTTTAAAAAATTAAAAAACAGTGGCATAAAAAAATTAAATGTAAATTTTAAAATGCAACAAGTTACATATACAATCTTACAAAAAAGATTTGCAATTTTGCATTTCAAGGTTAAAAAAATAGGTTTAAAATAAAAGAATATAATATATATATATATATATATATATAAACAAAATTTTCATTTTGTTTAAAAAATTAAATGTCGTAACTTGTTACATATGTACCCTCAATGAATATGTAAGATTGTAAATTTATTATGTGAAGGCATATTAAATGTAAATTTTAAAATGCAACAAGTTACATATACAATCTTACAAAAAAGATTTGCAATTTTGCATTTCAAGGTTAAAAAAATAGGTTTAAAATAAAAGAATATAATATATATATATATATAAACAAAATTTTCATTTTGTTTAAAAAATTAAAAAACAGTGGCATAAAAAAATTAACAGTCAGCAAATTTGAGCAATACAACAAGACTCAAGAGCATACATTAAAATTTGAAGCAGACATATTGAGGCTTGAAACCTTGAACAAACTTGAACTTGAAGTTTAAAATTTGAATTAGAAAACGTGGCCCTCCAACAGTCAACTGACGGAGAAAATTGAAATCTATTGGGAGATGATTTGGTTGTTCTTGGCTGCTTCCAGCGTCTAACTCCAAGCTAAAGACCTCCAATAGTATTTCTCCTTGACTCCTTGGAAAACGACCTCTTCCACTGGGATCAATAGTGAAAACGACTCTCGACAAGCAACAACAACAATGAGAGGAATGGAAAGTGTGAGTGAATTCAGAGGTGGGGGAAATCATTTATTCGTTTAGACATGAATTACGGTTAGGTATTTTTATTTATTTTAAAAAACACTTTAAACCCATTTTTTCTTGTTTGGGATCGCGTAAGTGAAATGGTAGTTGGTCGGCTGGTTTTTCATAGACTCAATTTGTTTGGTTTAGTTCAGTTCGGTTTTTCACAAACTCATCCAGTTTGGTCTTATGCTCCTTCATATCTAAAGCACAGTCAAGCTCATGGTAGTTGAAGATGTTGAAATCTATTAATTTGTTGTATATAGGGATATAAGATATAACATAATCTACCCCAATACTTCCAAGCCCATGGATACAAGTCATCTTGCTAGAGTTTGGCCATTTTGTGAGACTGTTGCAAATGATAAGATTTTGAGCACTACAAAGTTTGACCAGCTCATACCTGAATAAATTTTCACCTAGATATTCAGGACTTCTTTTGTACTTGTTAGCTAGCTCAAGATCTTCGTCTAACCAAAGAGGATTAGGGTTGGAATAGTTGCTTAAAAGAATAGCTTGGTCACTAGAAGTTTGAGCATTGAAGTCATCAATCAAAAAGATATTTCATTCCTTCCTTAAACTAGAAATATCATGTTCTAAACCATTATAAGAACATTTTTATCTAAATAGGTTTTTTTATAAAAGTTGGAATTAATAGGGGAAAAATAGCAGATGGCTATTAGGTTTTTTCACCATTAATGTCTGTGATATCTATCCAAATAAATTGGTTGTAAGGCTCGTTCTTATAAATCCTAACCTGTGGGGATATGTTCTTCCTAATGTAATAGGATATACCCCAAATGCCTCTACGACATGAAAGTTTATTCCATATTGACCGTAGGACATATATGTCTATATCAAGGACCTTGGACTCCTTGTGTTCCCAAGTTTCAACCAATAATATAATATCAATTTCGCTCGAGATCCAACTTAACTTAGGGCCTTTGCTCCATGGAAATCCTCAACAGTTCTAGGAGAAGATCTAGAGTGTGTCAAATTGTTATTTATTACTATCATTACGGTTTATATCTCTAATAACAACTTTCATGTTTCTGATTAATGCCCATCTCTAATAACTTTAAAATTATTATTATATATATTATAATTTTATAAAAAAATATGTTTATTAATATTTTTGTTAACAATAACGGGTAAGTGGTGATTGTATTAAAAAAGAGGAAGAAATTTGCAATAGCAGGTTTATGGATTGAAGCCATGGGACTTCCAAAACCATAATATCCTACTCTTCCCTTACAAAATGAATCTTATCTCAAAATAGTCCACATATGAGATGGCTATAAATTCTTACAAATTTCCCAAGAATGAGTATACAAAAGTTGAACATATCAGAAAAAAGCTTGCAGCTGTCCTAAAATCTTTTAATGATAGTGGATTTGGATTCTTCAATGGCCGAAAAACAAAAATTCCCCTATGTCAAGGGACCCAGCAGTGCTTGGGAATGTTCCCATTGCAAATCATGAAACCAGAGTCAAGCTGCGCTCCTTTGTTTTCCATTTGATCAACAGATTGGTTGTTTGAACGAAGGATATGAAGAAAGTTGACAGCATTAAAGCCACTAATAAGACTATTGAAAATATGATGCATCTTGTTGGAGGGGCTTTTATAATTTCTGACTAGATTCCTTACCTCTCTAATGACTAGTATCGAGTCCCCAAACACTACCATATCTTTGATTCCAAGACTAATAGCAATTTCCATCCCCTTCAATAAAGCAAACCACTTCGCATAGTTGTTGGTGTTTCTCCCTAGGCCCCAAGCAAAATATTTCTACTTGTTCCCCCCAGATCAAAAATTACCCCTCCCACACCTAACAATCCAAGATTTCCTTTAGAGGCCCCATCAAAGAACATAGTATGACAATCCAGATTTGTCCACCAACTATTGAAAATTTCCGAGTTCTTTCAAATCTTCCATCTTAAAGGTGTGTGTTTTTTAGCATCTTACGGAGTAGGCTTGAGAGGGAAAAGGAGATCTCTAATCTATCTTTTTTCATTGGAGTTTAACGGCTTAAGATGTAAGTGCCTCAGTCCTTTAGACATAAGAGCTTCTATCCATAATGCTTTGGCAAAGGAGGAGGCTCTGACAGGAGAGAGATTCAAGTTTTCAAATAAACCTTTGTTTCTGGCTATACATATCTTCCAGCAGACATATTTGGGGAGCACAACCCACGCTCTCAAGAAATATAGCTTTTTGAATAAAGTACCTTGGTAATAGTCTTTCCAACAAGCGAAGAAATATTTCCAATTTGTAGGAAGAGTGATATTAAACTGAAGCTATTTAAGAGATGAGCACCATACCTCATTGGTGAAGGGGAAATCCAAAAAGAGATGTTTCTGTGTTTCTTCCGCATTTTTGCAAAGAATGCAGCGAGACGATCCTTCAATTCCCCTCTTTTTTTAAATTCTCAGCTGTCAGGATTTTGTGGTGAGCTAAGAGCCAGCAAAAAAAATTAATTTTAGGGAGGTTGTCAATGTTCCATACATTTTCCTAGAGGACTTCTTTTCTGCTATTGTTTTGAATTGAATTATATCCAGCATTCACTATGTGGACTCTGGATTTTCCCGGGCTTCTAGAATCTATTAAATTGATATGGATCGAAAGCGAACTTTGGAGGAGCGATTGCAGCAAAGTGCAGTCCTTCCTCATACTATCTAGCGTTTCCAGGTTTCTCTACCCAGCTCGTCTTCTGTTGCTATGGCAACACGAAATTTCATTGATCGTGTAGAATTTCTGACTTCCCATCCAGTTCATGAGGTCCACGAAGCTGTCATGCTTATGTGTAGTCCCCAGGCAATCCTCCCAGATTCGTATTTTCCTTTCGTTGCCAGTTGACCATCGTAGATCGTCTTGGATTATGAATGTTGCGTTTTGGCATAACTTCCAGATCGGAGATGCGTTTTTGACAATTGGAATGACAATCAAGCATCTGTCTGTGTTTCCTGTTAGATATTTCTTCTTTAATGCATCCTTCCACCAGGCTCTGTTTCCTGAGATCATTTTCCAGATGATTTTTGCACCCAGCACAAGTTTCATTGCAGCCAAATCTTTGACTCCCGCACTTCCACTGCCTTTTTTCCTGCACACCGTTTCCCAATTGATTAGATGAATTTTCTTAGTGCCATTGTGTTTTCCTCCTTGCCAAAGGAAGTGTCTAAGCTCTTTTCCAATATCTTGGATAATCGAATTGGGGCTAGTGAAATGGAGCATGTAAAGATTGGGAACGTTGCCAGAACAACGTTAATGAGAATCAATTTCCCTGTCGGGTTGAGCCAGATAGCTCCCAAAGAGTGAATTCTATTTTTTATTTTTCCACCAATTCTTTCCAATCAACTTTTTTCTTTTTTCCTTTGTGAATCAGGATTCTGAGATATCTAAAGGAATTCTAGTTTGTACTACCTTCGTATCCTAGAGTCCTAGCTATACTGGCCATGGTTCTAGCAGGACAATTCCAACCATAAATTTTGCTTTTAACAGCATTAAATTTCCTATTTGAAGCTTTGAGAAAGGTGGAGATGGAATCCCTGAGTATTTCGACAATTATGACTGAGGCTCCTCCTAAAAGGATAGTGTCATCAGCATACTGAGCATGATTAGCATTTTTTACTCCTCTGGAAATTTTTAGACCTTTGAGTTCTCCATTGTTTTGCAGGGCCTGTAGCTTCTTGCTTAAAGACTCAGCTACAATGAGATATAAAAGAGGGGAGAGCAGGAAGCCTTAACGAAGTCCTCAAGAGGCTTGGAAGAAGCCAACAGGTCTGCCATTAACTAGAGGCGCGATCCATGGGATGCTTATGCAAGCTTTGATCCATCTACGAAATTTTCTGGAAAACCCCATTTTGAGCATGATCTCAAATAAAAAGAAGTGATTGACCCTGTCGAATGCGTTTTCCATGTCCATCTTAATGGCCATACCTTGATGTTTACGTTCCATACTTGAATGAATAGCCTCTTAGACAATGATTATATTATCCATGATATTCCTACCAACAATGAAACCTCCCTGTGTTTCTGAAATAATCTTTGTCGTGATCTTTTTCATTCTAGTAGCGAGGATTATGGTAAGAATTTTGTAAGAGGTGTTGCATAAGGAAATGGGATGAAACCTTTCCATTGATAGATGATTTTTTTCTTTTGGGATCAAATCCAAGAAGGTGGAATTTATGGCTCCTCCGATTTTATCTTTTTTCCTAGTCCAGTTTAGCATTTTCTTTAGATATTCTTTGATGATGTCCCAAGCAGCTCGATAGAAGTTGATGGTAAACCCGTTTGGTCCTGGGGACTTGTCAGGGTGGAGGGTCCAAATTACTTCTATAGTCTCATTTTCATATATTGTCTTTTCCAGCTCCTTGTTCTCTTCATCGAAAATGCTGGAGTGAATACCTCATAGCATATCAGGTTGGGAGAAAGGATCCGTCTCACCACTATCAAAATATAGTTGATTGAAGTGATGCAAATACAACTTCTTGATATTGTCTTTCCTAGAGATAATTTGGTTACTGTTGTTTTTCAATTCGTTGATGAAGTTGAAGCTCAGTCTGATTTTGGTTTGTTTATGGAAGTCGTTTTTGTTTTTATCTCCCCCCTTTATCCAAAGTTGGCGATGTTTTATTCTTAGAAACTCTTCTTTATGTCTGGTTGCTTTTAGAATTTCACAATTTAGGGCCTTTCTTGAGCTAATATTTAGGAGTGATCTCTATTGCATCCACTTTAGAGTGGAGGGTATCCAAACTAGTTTGAAGGCTTTTTTTGACAATCGCAGATTCTGAGCTTAGACTCCCTGATGAAGCTAGGGGAACCTGAGAAATAAGAGTTTTAGGTTGAGTGAATACGATCTATATTTTTGGTGTTTTTCAACCATAGGGGGTTGAATCTGAAGGGAATAGGCCCAAGGTTTGAAGCAGAGGAGAAGGAAAGGGATATGGGATTATGGTCAGAGGTAGTTGAAGAAATATTGTGAGAAGAAGGAAGAAAATATTTTTGGATGAAGGTTGTACTTACCAGAAAAACACCTAGTCTTGCAGCAATGTGACCTGGTCCAGTTCGCTTGTTTCTCCAAGTGTATTTACTATTTTTGGGCATGGGATCTAGAATATCTAGATCTACCATCAGATCTTCTAGTTTTTCACCAAAAGAGTCTCTGATGATCGAACCTCCTCTTTTTTCCAAGCTTGATTTTGTTGTATTGAAATCTCCAGCTATGATAATGGCTTTCCCATGCAAGTCCTCCTTTAAAGAGAGTAAAGAGTCCCAAAAATCCATTTTTTATGTGTAATGGGTAGGCCCATATACATTGCAAATGTAAATCAATTCCAGGTTGCTTTTGTTTTACACTTCAACTAATAGCCAATGGGTGTTTTCTTTTGCTGATTTGATATTGAATTTATCTGCTCTGCAAAAAGTTGTTATTCCACCTAAAGCGCCTCTAGAACTAATGGCCTTCCCAACACTAAATTTCCAAAACAGAGATGGCCTGCTCATAACCTCATCTTCTGGCATCTTAGTCTCTTGGACAAGCAGAATGTATGGTTTCTCAGTATTTATGATGTTTTTCAAATCTTCTACCTTGGTTGATCCTCTCAGGCCTCTGCAATTCCAAGAGACTAATTTCATTATTTCTTGAATGTATGAGATCTTGCTCGAGATCTGAAGTCTTTGGCTCCAGAAGATTTGACATTTTGTAGCAGTATGATATCTTCTATGCTGATTTGCCTACCTAGTTCCAGATCTCTAAATGCATCTTGCTCTCGTTGTTACCTTTGAGATTTTCTTCCTCTCGTAGCTTGGGATGGCCCTATCCCTGTTGTTTCCTGGGTTTCTTGAGATGATGATTGACCTAGGGATGCATGCTTTGGGTTGATCCTGTTGTGCTTAACCATTTCTGCCCATGTTCCCCCAGGGGAAGGAGATCTTTCATATGTTTTCCCAATGTTCTCTTCATCTGCTACCACCATATCTACCCAAATTACTCCAGGGGAGGCCGGCCTATTAGGTACCTTCTCAGTGACCTCTTCTACCACTATTGGGGAGAGTGTTGCAGGGGACTGAGTCATGTTGCCTTCTATTATGTCTTCCTTGTTATGAGTTTCCATATCTGGGATTTCCCCTTCTTCACTTTGGAGAACATCATATTGATTGTTGTTGAAGGTTCCTTTGCTTTTTGTGGGTTTCTCTTGAGTTTTTTCCTGCCCTTTTTTGGGGTTACTAGTAGAGGTAGGGTTTCTTTTTTCCTCTCTTTACTTGTTGCCAGCCTTCTTCAGGATTTTTCTCAGCTTCTTCATGGATAGACTTAGGGCATCTCTTTACGAAGTGTCCGTATTCATGGCATTTCCTGCATTTGAATGGCACTTATTCGTAGTCTACCTTCTGATAGAATTCACATCCATCCATGTATATATTAACTCCTTTTGGTAGTCCTTTCTCTAGGTCTACCTCTACATAAATCCTGGCACAGGTGAATAGAGGGCCTTTTGGTTCGTCTTTGTCTATGTATCTGCCTAAAGAATTCCAAATCATCTGTAGGGCTTCGTCATTCCAGCAATGGAGAGGTAAATGAGGTAACCGGACCCAGACCGACACTGCTGAAGGGACATCCTTTTCTGGATCAAAGGATAGGGTCCATCGGTTGAGATAAAGACCTCGAGGTCCCATGAAATATGGGCCACTTCGAAAAATGAGATCTTTATCTTCCTTGTTTTCGAACATAAAGGTGTAAAATCCTTTGCTACAGAAACAGTGTTGCAAACCCCCGGTGATGAGAGGCATCCAGTTTTTGGATATCCAGATATCCATGGATTTCGGCAAAGGCCAGATCCCTGAGAACTGTCCAATTAGACCTCGCTCGCTCAGAACTAGAGCTTTCATTCGTGAAGTTGCCGACATGATTTGAACTTTGGGCACCGCTACTAGCTTCACAAAATTAGAAATTGGAGTTAGCGCCGCGGGAAGAACCAGAGTGGAGGCTACCAAGGCCTGGAAAGCAAAATCCAAGTTTCTACGAGGTTCCTCCAAAGGAGAATCCAAAGGTTGAGAAGCCATGCTGCTAACTTAACCTCAAATACAACGGAAACAGAGAAGCTCTAGGTGAGGAGGGACTTCGATCAAAAAGCTACAGAACAGAGGGGTTGCTTGCAGGGATCAGGCCTGTCCCAACCCTCGTGATCACAGCCTCAACCCTCGCGAATATGAAAACTTGCGCATGAGTCCATGCTCACACAGTTCGTTTTTCATTCTCGTGTTTATTAATAATTAACAAACATTATATATATGTATGTATGTATGTATATGTATATATAATCACAACTTTAACTAAACACTTTAATTAAATTTATAGACTTCATAGAATATTACAAATATATGTTTATGTAAATTCTATGAAGTCATGTAACCATAAATATTTACATATTTGTATATGTCCAAAAAAAATGAATACTTAATCTTTTTTCTGAATTTGAAATTGTGGGAAGTGTTTTTGGTTGATACTATAAGTTAATTTAAGTCACATTTCTACAATCTAACTATTTATAAACACATTAAATCTTGTAAGAACATTCTCTAAGAAAAAGTGACATATTGTTTTTTTAAGAAAAACAAAAAAAAAATGTTCATTGCTTGATTTACATAGGCAACTCCAAGACAACATCAAGACTGCTAAAAAGTTTCCCTATGCTCCATTTTAAATCTACACAAAACTAATTTAGATCATAAAATTAAAGAAAAATTGAAACAATATTTTGTTAGAGAAGATATAGACCATAAATTAAGTGCCACAAATAAGGTATCGCTTAGTTGTTCTAGTTAAACAAAAGGCCGACCACAAAATTCCCATGATCGATGCATCACCGAAGAGTTAACCATGTATGAGCTACCAGTTATCCATGCATGTGGTACCAATTAATTTTTATAATCTTTTTCCTTTTATAATTGTTTACTTTAAATTTGAATCTGTGTAATAAGATTGATTTATAATAAAATTTAAAAATGAATGTCTTAAAAAAAAACTAAAAAAACTGTAATTATGAAATCAACTATGTTTCTTTGTCATAACCATGTCATAATAAAGCATGGTTAAAAATGTTCATCATTGTCAACCATAGTCAACCACAATATTAATCTTTTAGGGAATGATTAATAAACAATGTGAAATGAATAACCTTTAAGAGTGTTCAAAAATTCATGTAAAACTATTACAAATTAATGATCAATAGATTATATTGGTCAATGAACATCGATACACTACAAGTTAAGTACCATGTCAACAAAGATAACAAACCTATTTCAAATACAAAAAATAATAGAAAAATGAAGCAATATGTTAAAAAATATTTTATTATACATTATACAAATATAGAAGGGGTAAAGAATCTATTATTGTAGATTATAAAAAATAGGATTTATAAAAAACAAATGGAAAGGATGATAAACAGTGGATTGTGTCCATTTACAGACTTACTCAAAAGTCGAACACAGAATTGGTAAAGAATCTATTATTGTAGATTATAAAAAACAAATGGAGGGGGTGATAAAAAGTGGATTGTGTCCATTTACAGACTTACTCAAAAGTCGAACACGGGTTCATCTCCCAAACAAAACAAAACATAAAAAGCGATTATTAAATTAACAAAGCACGTTACACCCTCTCTACAATGTAACTTAAACTTTCCCTCTCTACAATCCACAAATTTAAACTTATATAAAATGTAGACTTTGTGTATCATTATTTTTTATGTACCTTGTCATAATTCCACTAACTCTAAATTGTTTAACAATTTGGATGCATATAAAACTATTACAAAGCATTCAAACTTGATTCGCATTCATCTCTCGAACAAAGAAAAGTGTGATTATTTCATGTAAAAGAAATTACATTTTATTTAACAATTCCGAAGGCATATAAAATTATTACAAAGCATTCAAACTCGGAAGTCGCACTCATACTCCAAAGAATATAAAAAAACACCATTGTTTCATGTGAACAAAATTAAATTACAGCACAACCGAAGTAATTGAAGCAGTTGATTCGTGGTTCTGCAATTATAAGAAGCGAGATTTCAGTTTCGATCTCAATATCAGTTGTTGGTATGCCTGCCTACACAGGTCACATGGATTTCTCCTTCAAATGCCGTCAATACGTTAATCTTTCCTTCCCATCTTTACCATCGCATCTACAAACTTTTGCTGCCACGAGTTCAAGTTAGGGCGGGGCCCCCGCTTTGATTGACCATCTTGAGTGTGTTTGGATATGTAAGAAGAGTTGCATCAGACATAATGATTAAGCTTAGATTTTACAGATTTCCTAACTCGTATGGGATGGATCCAATGAATCCACAACCAATCATGATCCTAAGAATGCGGAAAATCAGTAATATCAGGGTTCCTAAAAATGCCAAAAATCAATAATATGAAATATTGTAACAAATGTCAAATTAATGATCATAGCCAATATGCAACCATGAATTTAAGGTAAATTTAGCTTACAGGGTGTATAGATGAATCAGTTTTTCAATCGTATTAGGAATTGTTCCATGAGAACCTTGTTGTATGATAAATCCCTGCGTCACATCGGATTTTTTTTTTTTTGAGGTGGACAAGTTGTGGAGGCTCCCTCAAGACACAATTTTTTTCAAAATATTACAGTTATGCAAGAAAATATGCAAGTGACCTCTCAGCTTGACTTATAGTGATTACAGGGTTAACAAACCAATGACATTGGACAACACCCCTTTAAGATTCATATAAAATTTGCAAGTGACCTCTGAGCTTGACTTATAGTGATTATAGGGTTAGCAAACCAATGATGTTGGACAACACCCCTTTAAGATTCATAGTTGATAGAGAACAAGGAAAACCTGAACATTTCATATGGCAGGATTCCAAGATCAAAAGGTTGCTACATAAGTAAACTACTTTAATTTTTTAACGTTGCATATGGCGGAATCTAGACTCTAATATTTTGTTTGCTTCTGCACAACAAATATCCTACTCTGCACTCTGCACCACACCAATATTGGCAATTTTAAAATTGAATCTGATAACAGTATGTATCACATTTTTAAGCTATATCAAATCAAAACACACAAAGACCAAGGTGGCGTATGGATGGAAGAGTTACCAGTGTTTTGCTTCGGTTTCACGTGGAAAAATTCTTGCTTTGCACCACACCAGCTTTTCGTTCAACTTATGTACTGCGACCCCACCAGTATTCCATTCTACTTGAGTCAGCGATAAGGTTGAATGCAAAACAATTATCAATATGTCTCCTAACCTTCTTTACAAATACTCAAAAACCTAATTAAAACATATATGGAAAACCTAAACATGTCATGCCAACTGTATATTAGGTAGATGCCCAATTTCCAGATAGAGGAGTTTATTAGGAGTTCTAAAGATTTTATTAGGAGTTCAACTATTACACGGCTGCACATTAGCTAGACTCCTAGATGCCAATTGATCCACTTAGTAGTTGGCGTTGTCTGTCGACTCCGACAGGTTCATAATTGACTTCGAAAATTCCGAACCTCGATAGGTTTAGCACCTCGACATGAATTTTCAACACCATAGATCGACACAACTACGACATATTGTCTCTTTGTCTTCCAGTCGTATGTAACGATTGAGCTTACAAACCATTCCAACTTCTTGTAACTAACCATAACGGGAAGACAACCAAAGCATTCTCAACACTCTATATAAGCATGTACATTATTGTAATATACAATCAGAGTATTAAGCAAGTAATAGAATAGTAATGAAACAACCTAGTTTGGTTTGAACTCTTGCATATTATCTGTGTATGTGTATATGTTTATGTGTGTATTGTATTTCCTACTTTGCTTATTCTTAATATGTTTCCATCATAACAGTACTCGATTCATTCAATCGAACTGTTGTCCTCGTCGTGCACCTGGGAACCCATATCATTGGTATCAGAGCAAATTTTATGCTTAATATGTGTGTAGACACTTATACCGATGTTACCTGACTTATGCCTATTCAAACACGCTCACAAACCCAACAATCCAAGCAGACACTACCTTCGACTTCAAAGTATCCATCTACTCACACTACTAGATTGAACATGAATGAAGAGACAGACAATAGACATACAACTGAAGACATAGAGCAACTCATACAGAAAGCAATGTATCGACAACGAATCGAAATGTTCGCCTAGTTCAATGAGATTCTCACGTGATTCGACTCAACCTCAGGAGGATCCTCGATGAGATCCAACTTCGACAAAATCAATCCATTCAAAGTGCAAATGAACTTGGACAAACCGAATCTAGAAGGTAAGATTGATGCAGAATCCATAGATAATTGGGTGCAACAACTGGAATCCTATTACTTTGTGAATCAACTCTCAGAATCTGAAAAGATCACCATTCATCCTTAAAGATGTCGACCTTTGTGCATTGTTAGTGGGAGAATCTATTGACAAAAATGGAGAAAGAAGGAGACTCCATAGACACATGGGGGGAATTTTTCGAATGCATCCAAAATGAGTTCTACCTTCCCAAGTACATTGAGCAACAGTATAAGAAGTGGCAGCAATTAAGGCAATGGAAATACCGGTCCATGTAGAGTATCACCGATGAGTTTTATTGACTCATGGAGAGACTTGGTAAAGAAGAAAAATTGCTTGTTTTGAAGTATGTCAGTGGATTATCCCTGTACATTCAGCAAGAGATGGAGTTTCTGACTATCAGTACGCTTACGGATGCATTCCACTACGCCAGTAAGATTGAAGCTAAGAAAAAGGAAAAGCACATTTTGTGACCAAGACGACAAGTCAAACATTCGACAAGAAGTCACCAGCCGACTCTAACAAGATAAGACACCCTTCTCAGTCGACCCCGCCAAATTCGGATCATGGAAAAAAGCACTCTCAGAAAGACAAAAGGGAATGTAGAAAAAAAAAACCTTGCTAGGAAATGGTGTGATTACCACAATTCATCACGACATGATACGTCTAAATGCAAGGCTCGGAAGACATTTATGGAAAAATTGTTGACCTCCAACTTGTTCGACACATCCTTGGTAGAGTCTGACCCAAAAGCATTGACCCTTTTGACATCGACATTTACCTCTCCTACAGCCTCGACTATCGTCGATGAGGAGGAATGAGAGTGCATGTTCCATACACAGATATGGTTCATAACAATTCATTGCATCTGATTATGGATAATGGTAGCCAGAAGAACTTTGTTTTCGAATATCTTGTGAAGAAACTAGGTCTTGTTACCACTCCACATCCTCAACCTTATAATATCAGTTGGATGAAAGATAGACACGAACTAAGGATCACCCGACAATGCACACTCACCTACTTCATTAAGCCTTTTGAAGATGAAGTACTCTGTGACATGGCACCAATTTCTGTAGCCGACACCATGTTTGTGAAACCTTACTTATGGGATCGACATGGAAGTTATCAGTCACGACTTCATAAGGTGATTGTCAAAATACGGAACCAATGGTATGGCATACCAAAACGACGACCTACACCAATGGTTGCAATGATATATGCTAAAATACAAAGAAGCTCATCGATCATGCTCAAATATTCACATTGATCATGATTAAGCCTCGGCATCCCAGGAGGACTGCAACAACCATCCGACTCACCCACCAGTGTAGTTCCCCACAATAGCAGTAGATCGAAAACATTCTTGATGAATAGCAGTAGTACCTATACATTGCCAAGTAAAACACTCCATTGAACTTGTTCCTAGTTCTTCATTACCTCACGTATATGTTTACAAAAGATCTGTTATCGAGAATTAATAGATTCGCAGATAGATTCAAGATTTGATCAACAAAGGTCACATCCGACCCAGCTCCTCTTCTTGTGGGAGTCAAGTCATCCTCGTTCCAAGGAAAGATGGGACTTGGCACATGTGCATTGACTATCGGGCTCTCAACAAGATTTCGGTAAAGAACAAATACCCTCTTCCAAGGATAGATGAACTCATCGATTGTTTGAAAGGTCCTAAATTATTTGCTAAGCTCGATCTCAAGTTGGGATATCATCAAATTCCGATCGAGCCCACCGCTGTATGGAAAACTACTTTCAAAACCAAGGAAGGATTGTTTGAATGGTTAGTCATGCCTTTCGTCTTAACCAATGCACCTACGACCTTCATGTGATATATGGATGACATTCTTCGACCTTTCAACGGCAAGTGTGTCATTGTATATTTAGACGGTGTCTTCATTTTCAGTCAATCATGGGAAGAACATGTCTGACAGTTTTGACAAGTCCTCACACTCTTCGACAACATCGACTCTATTTGAACATTGACAAATTCTCATTTGTGATGAACAACATCAAATAATTGGGGTATGTAATTGAATCTGCGGGCATTCACATTGATCTAGGAAAAGTACAAATCTTCAAATATTGTCTCATTCCTCAAAACATCCATGAACTAAGAATTTTTCTTGGTTTGGAGAATTTTATCGACAATTCATACTTGACTTCAGTCACATAGCCTAGCCTTTGAATCAATTGACTAGGGGAAATGGGAAAACTGTCTTCAAATGGACATCAACAAAACAACATGCTTTTGAGCAGCTCAAACACAAGCTTTGTACTGCACCAGTACTTGTGTTACCTGATTTGCATAAGCCTTTTGAGATTGAGACAGACGCATCAAACTATGCTCTAGTGCAGTGATCACTCAATCTGGTCACCCAGTCGCTTTTCATTCTGAAACTTTCAAGGACACCATTAGAAGGTATTTGACGTTTGAAAAGGAACTACATGCCATTGTGCAAGCCCTTAATAAAGGGAGACATTACATCCTTGGGAAGGAAACGAACATTATTACTGACCACAAGCCCTTACAATTCACCCTGGCCCAGTCGAAGTTACAAACAACTCGACAAATCAAGTGGATTAATTACTTGCAACAATTTTAGTTGGTAATTAAGTATCAGAAAGGTAAATCCAATGCCGCAGACGATCGCCTTAGACGACCACACATTAATCTACTTTTCATAGTGATGAGTATGCAGGGCTATTGATATGGGTGCCCAGGAACACGTCAGGGGACAACAGTTCGATTGAATGAATCAAGCACTATTATGGCAAAAGCATATGAAGAATAAGCAAAGCAGGAAATACACTACATAGACAGAAAATATTCACACAGAAAAAATGCAAGATTTCGAAAAAATCTATGTATTGTATTACTACTATATGATTCACAATACTCTCTTAGATATTCACTTGTATATTATAATCGTGTACATGATTATATAGAGTGTTGAGACACTTGGGTGACTACCCATTACATTCAGTTACAAAGAAGTTAGATCCAATGGGATGGATCCAATGAATCCACAACCAATCATGATCCTAAGAAAGTGGAAAATCAGTAATATCAGAGTTCCTAAAAATGCCAAAATCAATAATATGAAATATTGTAACAAATGTCAAATTAATGATCATAGCCAATATGCAACCATGAATTTAAGGTAAATTTATCTTGCAGGGTGTATAGATGAATCAGTTCTTCAATCGTATTAGGAATTGTTCTAGTGAGAACCTTGTTGTATGATAAATCCCTGCGTCACACCGGATTTTTTTTTAGGTGGACAAGTTGTGGAGGCTCCCTCCATACACAAGTTTTTTCAAAATATTACAGTTATGCAAGAAAATATGCAAGTGACCTCTTAGCTTGACTTATAGTGATTACAGGGTTAACAAACAAATGACATTGGACAACACCCCTTTAAGATTCATATAAAATTTGCAAGTGACCTCTGAGCTTGACTTATAGTGATTACAGGGTTAGCAAACCAATGATGTTGGACATCACCCCTTTAAGATTCATAGCTGATAGAGAACAAGGAAAACCTAAACATTTCATATGGCAGGATTCCAAGATCAAAAAGTTGCTACATAAGTAAACCACTTTAATTTTTAACATTGCATATGGCGGAATCTAGAGTCTAATATTTTTTTTGCTTCAGCACACAACAAATATTTTACCTTGCACTTTGCACCACACCAGTATTGGCAATTTTAAAATTGAATCTGATAACAGTATGTATCATATTTTTAAGCTATAGAAAATCAAAACACACAAAGACCAAGGTGGCGTATGGATGGAAGAGTTACCAGTATTTTGCTTCGGTTTCACGTGGAAAAAATCTTGCTTTGCGCCACACTAGCTTTTCGTTCAACTTATGTACCGCAATCTCACCAGTATTCCATTCTACTTGAGTCAGGGATAAGGCTGAATGCAAAACAATTATCAATATGTCTCCTAACCTTCTTTAAAAATACTCAAAAAACTAATTAAAACATATATGGAAAACCTAAACATGTCATGCCAACTGTATATTAGGTAGATGCCCAATTTCCAGATAGAGGAGTTTATTAGGAGTTCTAAAGATTTTATTAGGAGTTCAATTGTTACATGGCTGCACATTAGCTAGACTCCTAGATTCCAATTGATCCACCCAGCAATTGGCATCGTCTGTCAACTCCAACAGGTTCAGAATTGACTTCGAAAAGTCCGAACCTCGACAAGTTTAGCACCTCGACATGAATTTTTGACACCATAGATCAATACGACTACGACATATTGTCTCTTTGTCTTCCAGTCATATGTAACGGTTGAGCTTACAAACCATTCCAACTTCTTGTAAATAACCGTAATGGGAAGACAACCAAAGCATTCTCGACACTCTATATAAGCATGTACATTATTGTAATATACAATCAGAGTATTAAGAAAGTAATAGAATAGTAATGAAACAACATAGTTTGGTTTGAACTCTTGCATATTATCTGTGTATGTGTATATGTTTATGTGTATACTGTATTTCCTACTTTGCTTATTCTTAATATGCTTCCATCATAACAGTACTCTATTCATTCAATCGAACTGTTGTCCTCGTCGTGCACCTGGGAACCCATATCATTGGTATCAGAGCAGATTTTATGCTTAATTTGTGTGTAGACACTTATACCGATGTTACCTGACTTATGCCTATTCAAACACGCTCACAAACCCAACAATCCAAGCAGACACTACCTTCGACTTCAGGGTATCCATCTACTCACACTACTAGATCGAATATGAATGAAGATACAAACAATAGACATACAATTGAAGACACAGAGCAACTCATACAAAAAGCAATGTATTGACAACGAATCGAAATGTTTGCCCAGTTCAATGAGATTCTCACTTGATTCGAATCAACCTTAGGAGGATCCTCGATGACATCCAACTTCGACAAAATCAGTCCATTCAAAGTGCAAATGAACTTGGACATACCAAATATAGAAGGAAATATTGATGCGGAATCCATAGATAATTGGGTACAACAACTGGAATCCTATTACTTTGTGAATCAACTCTCAGAATCTGAAAAGATCACCATTCATCCTTAAAAATGTCGACCTCTGTGCATTGTTAGTGGGAGAATCTATTTACAAATATGGAAAAAGAAGGAGACCCCATAGACACATGGGGGGAATTTTTTGAATGCATCCAGAACGAGTTCTACCTTCCCAAGTACATTGAACAATAGTATAAGAAGTGGCAGCAGTTAAGGCAATGGAAAGACCGGTCCATGCAAAGTTTCATCGATGAGTTTGATTGACTCATGGTGAGACTTGGTGAAGAAGAGAAATTGCTTGTTCTGAAGTATGTCAGCAGATTATCCCTGTACATTCAGCAAGAGATGGAGTTTCTGACTGTCAGTACGCTTACAGATGCATTCCCCTACGCCAGTAAGATTGAAGCTAAGAAAAAAGGAAAAGCATGTTTTGCAACCACGAGGACAGGTCAAACATTTGACAAGAAGTCACCAACTGACTCTAACAAAATAAGACACCCTTCTCAGTCGACCCAGCCAAATCCGGATCATGGAAAAAAGCACTCTCAAAAAGACAAAAGGGAATGTAGAAAAAAAACCCTGCTAGGAAATGGTGTGATTACCACAATTCATCACGACATGATACGTCTAAATGCAAGGCTCGGAAGACTTTTATGGCAAAATTGTTGACCTCCAACTTGTTCGACACAACCTTGGTAGAGTCTGACCCAAAAGCATCGACCCTTTTGACATCAACATTTACCACTCCTACAGCCTCGACTATCGTCGATGAGGAGGAATGAGAGTGCATGTTCCATACACAGATATTGTTCATAACAATTCATTGCATCTGATTGTGGATAATGGTAGCCAGAGGAACTTCGTTTCTAAATATCTTGTGAAGAAAATAGGTCTTGTCACCACTCCACATCCTCGACCTTATAATATCAGTTGGATGAAAGATAGACATGAACTAAGGATCACCCGATAATGCACACTCACCTACTTCATTAAGCCTTTTGAAGATGAAGTACTCTGTGACGTGGCACCGATTTCTGTAGCCGACACCATGTTTGGGAAACCTTACTTATGGGATCGACATGGAAGTTATCAGTCACGACTTCATAAGGTGATTTTCAAAAGACAGAACCAATGGTATGGCATACCAAAATGACAACCTACACCAATGGTTGCAATGATATCTGCTAAATAGACAAAGAAGCTCATTGATCATGCTCAGATATTCACATTGATCATGATTTTGCCTCGGCATCCCAGGAGGACTGCAACAACCATACGACTCACCCACCAGTGCAGTTCCCGACAATAGTAGTAGATCGAAAACATTCTTGATGAATACCAGAATGTATTTCAAGAGACAGACGTAGTACCTATTCATTGCCAAGTAAAACACTCCATTGAACTTGCTCCTAGTTCTTCAATACCTCATGCACTGTTTACAAAAGATTCGTTATCAAGAATTAATAGATTTAGGATTTGATCAACAAAGGTCACATCCGACCTAGCTCCTCTTCTTGTGGGAGTCAAGTCATCCTCATTCCAAGGAAAGATGGGACTTGGCACATGTGCATCGACTATCGGGCTCTCAACAAGATTCGGTAAAGAACAAATACCCTCTTCCAAGGATAGATGAACTCATCGACTGTTTGAAAGGTCCTAAATTATTTGCTAAGATCGATCTGAAATTGGGATATCATCAAATTCCAATCGAGCCTACCGATGTATGGAAAAATGCTTTCAAAACCAAGGAAGGATTGTTTGAATGGTTAATCATGCCTTTCGTTTTAACCAATGCACCTACGACCTTCATGTGATATATGGATGACATTCTTCGACCTTTCATCAGCAAGTGTGTCATTGTATATTTAGACGGTGTCTTCATTTTCAGTGAATCATGGGAAGAACATGTCTGACAGTTTTGACAAGTCCTCACACTCTTTGACAACATCGACTCTATTTGAACATGGACAAATTCTCATTTGTGATGAACAAGATCAAATAATTGGGGTATGTAATTGAATCTGCGGGCATTCACATTGATCCAAGAAAAGTACAAATCTTCAAATATTGTCCCATTCCTCAAAACATCCATGAACTAAGAATTTTTCTTTGGTTTGGAGAATTTTATCGATAATTCATACTCGACTTCAGTCACATAGCCTGGCCTTTGAATTAGTTGACTGAGGGAAATGGGAAAACTGTCTTCAAATGGACATCAACAAAACAATATGCTTTTGAGCAGCTCAAACACAAGATTTGTACTGCACCAATACTTGTGTTCCATGATTTGCATAAGCCTTTTGAGATTGAGACAGACGCATCAAACTATGCTCTAGTACAGTGATCACTCAGTCTGGTCACCCAGTCGCTTTTCATTGTAAAAATTTCAAGGACACCGTTAGAAGGTATTTGACGTATGAAAAGGAACTGCATGCCATTGTGCAATCCCTTAATAAATGGAGACATTACATCCTTGGGAAGGAAACGAACATTATTACTGGCCACAAGCCCTTACAATTCGCTCTGGCCCAATCGAAGTTACAAACAACTCGACAACTCAAGTGGATTGATTACCTGCAACAATTTTAGTTGGTAATTAAGTATCAGAAAGGTAAATCCAATGCCGCAGCCGATCGCCTTAGACAACCACACATTAATCTACTTTTCATAGTGATGAGTATGCAGGGCTATTGATATGAGTGCCCAGGAACACGTTGGGGGACAACAGTTCGATTGAATGAATCAAGCACTATTATGGCAGAAGCATATGAAGAATAAGCAAATAAAGAAATACACTACACAGACAGAAAATATTCACACAAAAAAAATGCAATATTTCGAAAAAATCTATGTATTTTATTACTACTATATGATTCACAATACTCTCTTTGATATTCACTTGTATATTACAATCGTGTACATGATTATATAGAGTGTTGAGACACTTGGGCGACTACCTGTTACGTTCAGTTACAAATAAGTTAGAACAGTTCGGAAGTTCAACTGATACAGACTATTGGAAGACAGAGAGACAATATTTCATAGTCGTGTCAAGATGCTAGTGTCAACTATGCATGTCGAGATGCTAACCTGTCGAGGTTGTGTCGAGGTTCGAACTTGTCGAATTCGATGTTGAACTTTTCGAAGTTGACAAACATTTGAACTACTTGGTGTATTATTCCTCCTTTCTTAAGAAACAATGGTCCTCATTGTCTGCTCGTTCAGGTGAGGAAACTTGTTGGTGAGTTCAGTAGCAGAGTACCACTTTCCTTATGTGGGGAGCTATCCATCTTTAGCCACTTGAAACAAGGGGATTTTTTTTGTCCTTGTATGGAATATGTGTCGTCCCACAATGGTGTCACAAGGAAGAGGCTCCTGAAAATCTGTATGGATGTCTTCATGTTCTACTGTTTGCAAGTTGTTTTGTTCTAACAAGGATGCATGGTATGGGTGAAGTAGATCCACATTGAATATTGGGTACAAACCCAAGCATGAAGGAATGTCGAGATGAAAAGCATTTGCTCTAATCTGCTTAAGGGTACTGTACAGACAATATTGCAAAGGTTTTAGCTTTTGGTATGGACCAATGAAACACTCTTTCTTTAGATGTAACCATACATAATCCCCAATTTGGAATGAATGAGGAATACGATGCTTATCGTGTCGGGCCTTAGATTTTTCATTATCTCATTGCAACATTTCATATGCTTGCTTCTGAATGTTGTAGATTTGGTCTTGAAACTTCAATGCTTTCTTAACTTCTCATCTGTCAAAGTCGGTTTCGTTCGGTTGTGTCGATGAACTAATCAAGTCGATGGGCGTTGAGGGTTGAAATCCATCAGAGATATTGAATGGAATCTTTACCATAGAGTTGTGATAAGCATGATTGTAGTTGTGATGTACGTATGGGATACTTTCATCCCATGTCGAATGATGCTTGTGGTTGTACATGCAAAAAAGTTGTACTACGAAATGATTCACAACTTCCATTTGTCCGTCTATCTGAGGATGGAAAGTTATCAACAAAGAGAGTCTCGTGTTGAGTTGTTTCTAGAGAGTCTTCAAAACTATGCTGACAAATATGGCATCTCTATCGGAAATGATGGTCATCACAAGGACATAATGTTTCCAAACATGTTTGAAGAAGAGTTGAGTAGTCTGTTGTGTTGTCGTAGCTATCTTCTTGCATGGTATGCAAATAGCCATCTTGGAAAATATGTCGACTACTACTAATATCACGTCATGATGATGTTTGGTATTAGTATATCCCATCAGGTAGTCCATAGAAATAGATTCCCAGGGTCAAATACGAACCGACAAAGGCGTATAAAGTCCTTGTCATCGATTCAGTGGCTTAGAAATGCCACAAACCACACATGATAAAATGTACCTGTTGACGTTATATTTAAGTGAAGGCCAATAAAAATACTTTTGGAGGATGGAAAGGGTCTTTGCTACTCCAAAGTGTCATGTAGTCTTGTTGTAGTGTGCGTCCTAAATGAGTTATTTTCGGTGCTCATCGGTCGCTACAAAAAGTTGTCCAAGCTTGTATAGCAAGGTGTCTTTCAGGAAGTAGTGGGTAGGAGACACCGTGTCAAAATGAAGTTGCCGATAAACTATAGAAAAATCGAGATATACCAAATAAAAGTGTGGCCAAGTAGTGATGTCATAACCCTGCATACTCATCACTGTGAAAAGTATAGTAATGGGTGGTCGGTTGAGACAATCAACTGCGGCATTGGATTTACCTTTCCAATTCTTAATTACCAACTGGAATTGTTGTAGTTAATTAATCCACTTGAGTTGTCAAGTTATTTGTAATTTCGACTGGGACGGGGTGAACTGTAAGGGCTTATGGTCAGAGAGGATAAGCATTTCCTTCCTGTTACACACATTTCTTGTCTTCACCATGTAATGAGGATCAAAACATCAGAATTTGCCTCAAATCCTCAAAATACAAAGTTAGATTAGGCCAGGACTTATGATTTCACACTTTTGTCCACCACCACCTTTTCCCTTTGGACAACGTGTGTTACCCTTATCGGTAATGCCATTTTTCAATTGACAATGATTAGTGCCACTGCCTTCTCCCTTTGAGCAATAAGCGGTGCAGCCCTGGTAATGCTCTATCTCAATAGAAAAAGAGTCGTGCTCAAGATTTAAATGGAAAAATAGAATATTCACGAAGCTTCTCGAAGATCAGCTTCATGGCACCCTCATCCCTACACTCTTGAACCACCTAGACTCGATATCTCTCTTTCTAGGATATCCCTTCCACCTCACCCATGAGAATCTCAACCATTCCTATCCTCCCACAGCTATAAGTATTGGCTAACCCCCCATGGGTAAAGGGAGGAATAGTATGCTACAGTACCAAAATTGTGGCCAAATATAGCCAAGGAGAGTGAGCATTAGGAAGACAAGTTGAAGCTTTGGGGGCAAGACCTTGCTTGAGAGGAGACATCTCAACATTAAGGCATATTAGTTGTAGTCTCTCTCTATTTTTTATTATGCAATGAAATTTCTTTTCCCATAACTCCTATTGTGTATTAATCACTGGTTTTATTATCAAATTCCTTAGTCATTGATATAGGATTGTAGATTGTATTTGGTACTTTTACTATCTTGTATGATTTGTGATGTCCTTATTGCAGATGAACCTTTTGGAGATCTAGTGCTCTAGAATACTGGTACATTGCATTGTATTGCAGGTGAAAGATCTATTCCAAGCATTCATCAATCCTAGGGAAAGTATTGTTTATTGTTGTTATTCATTTGTTCAGGTTATGAAGGATTTCAAGCTAGGGAAACGACTCTTGTCCGCCGGAGGTGAGTATTTCTAGCAACAAATTTGGAGACCATACTGGGGAGAGTGTTCATAACTTCTTATATTTCTTGGTTTTTAGTTTCTTGCCTTTGTTTCAAACTTCAACTTTTTCAGTGATCAGATCTCCTAGTTTTGTAGTGAGATTTGGCTTCAATTTGACCGAATCTACTTAGATCTGAGTAGATCTACTTCATATGCACATTTTCCTTGTTTTTTATTGTGATTTGATTCTAGTAAGTTGATATTTATATTTATCTTTTTCAATTGGTGCTTTGTTTTTGAAACCTACAAGAGACACCGTGCTTTTATTGAGAGCAAGAAGCAGTGCCACCGCACAAACTCGGTAGACAACAGGCGGTGCCACCGCTCAGTTTTTGTGGGAAAGAAGCGATGCTCAGGCAGTAACGCTCTGTTCAACACCTATCAGAAGAGGTTCTAGGTAGGGTTTTAATCCCTGTGTAATTTTAAAAACTTAGCATGTGTGTATTCTTTTTCTAGATTTGTTTCTGGTTGTGTCACTGATAATTGCATTGATTATTCAAAATATGGAAAGTGTTAAGGGCTTGTTCCATTTGTTTCAAGAGCTAGTTTGTTTTGGCTTGTTAGTTGCTTACTATGCTTGGGTTTTTGTTCTGAAAGAGTCCTTGAAAAGTAGCCATATAGTCAGATCTATGAGTGCTATTTGATCAGCTGAAAAGAAATTATTTTGCTTTTGGTTTCTTTGTTTTTACTCTTCATAGGTTAATAGAAGGTTGATTTTACACTCTTTATTAAGAATTTTGTTTTGAGATTGATCATATATTTGTGTTTAAGGATGAACCATTGGATACTTGATTAGTTTCATAAACTTTTGGGCATTCATGTTTTTTCCTTCTTTACATGCTCTTTTCTCAACAAAAAATATCATAGTTTGAGTTAGATATGTTTGCATTTGAAGAATTAAAAGAGTTTAGTGTGTCAAGTAGGTATAGCATCTTTCTTTTTTAAAAGACATCTTATTTCATTTACTTTCAAGATTGGTTATTAGAAGTCTTTTCTTGCTTGCAAATTGAAAAATAATTTAGTGTGTTGTTTGGGATTTCATGTTTGAAAACGAAAATTGAATCACTATCCCTCCTGTAAGTAGGGCATACCCTAAAAGATAAAGTGAAAATTTGCATGATCATGCTGCATGGTTTTACTTTTTCTGTACTCATCTCATGCATCCACTTAATTGTATAACATAAAATTAACGCTAGTTCTAGGTTAAAATCTTTTGTAACTTGAGTGATAAGTTGGAAGATGTGTTCCAACATCTATAAACATAGGAGTTGTCGTTCTATTTCCTACACTACTTCCTGAGGGCTTGTAGTTCTTCCACGTACAAATCGATATATCGAGCAGCCTTTCATGTTCCCTTGAGGTATATCAAAAGGTACTTCACGTACTCGATAGTATATCAAAAGGCTCCCGTCGATCAGTTATGCATTAGACATCACTAACACGGATTTTATCTCCCATGTACCTTGAGTATATCAGGAGACCCTTCTAGGACACCCCAGACCAACTGAGAAAATTCTTTTGGTCATCTTGTTGGAGCAATACACTGAGAACAACACTCGGGGAGCTACTATGCACATGACATCCAGGTAGTTGGGTATTTAAGCAAGGGGACGATCCCAATCCCTCTTTTTGCATTTTACTGTTGGACCCTACGGTATATCACGAGTTGCGAAGACTTGAAAATCCTAGTGAGGAACCTTCTTTTATCAGCCCCTCTTATCACCTAAGTTTTCTTGTGACCTTACCTTGCATATGAGTGATTGTGCGTGATTCTAGTTTCAAGCCATAGGTTATCATTTTGTGACCAGCATTCTAGTTGAGTTACATTTGAGACGATCTCATAGAGTACAAGGCTTACCATCTGACTCTCCTCCTATAGTGGAAGAGAACATAACGGAATCCATGGACCAACCTGTCATGACTGATTCCCATGTGGAAGGGGATCGAGTCATAGAAGCTAGGGAAGAATTTACTTCTTATGATAATCCCTTGGCGGTCCAACAACATCCTACGACTTATACTACCTTTCATTTTCCAATGGAAGGTCAACCTAGTGCATCAGATTGGGTATTCAATCACCCATCCGATGATACTGTAGGGACAGAGTTTGGCCCAAATGATCCTTTCTGGAGAACTTCCCTAGGGAAATCCATTTCTGAATATTGTACCACTAGGCCCTTCTATGTTACTCCCACGCGAGAGTTTTCGTCGAATGCGGAATTCTTTAAGGGCCTCCAACCATCTATTGATTGTTTGTGTAACTTTCAAGAAATACTTAAGAAGATGAGCTCTTCTCCTCTTCCCCATAATTTAGAAGTGACTCCCCAAGGATACCGTGCACTTTCATCGTCTCAAGTATCTCCTAATTTAGGATCACCAGCTCAAGGTACAGTAACTTATGATCCATGCTAACCCTCCATTCCTACTCCTCCAGTTCCAAACCCTATGTCTGCCTCTATTTCTCCCTTATATTCTACTACTGGGGGGCAACCCCCAACCCAATTTGTTTCATTTATTACTGGACCTACTTCCAGTATAAGGAAAAAACATGTTGTAGGACAACCAGAAGTCATTGTTCCATCCATAAACACCAATGTGGTTATTCCTCCTTCTATTACAGGACAACCCTCAGGGGTACAACCTGCAGTTAATCAACCTTATTGAGGTTATACTTACCCTCAAAACCAACCACCTGTAGCCAATTTGAATTATCAACCTACATCTTCAAGGATTGTTTATCCCATAATTCCTTAACCCTGGAAATATGTTTACACCATGGGGGTAACCTAAGTGGTCGTATATGTCTATTCCTAGAGGAACACATATGAATATTGTTGGAGGTTATGGGGGGCACCTTGTTAAACCTTTTAGTGGCCCACCTTTTGGAGGTCCACCTTTTGGAGGCCCACCTGGTGGAGGTCCCCCTTCTAGAGGACCACCACCTGGAGAACCCCCTTCTGGAGGACCACCGTCTGGAGGTCTAGCTTCTAGAGGACCACTATCTGTAGGTCCACGTTATGGAGGAACACTACCTAGAGGACCCCCATCTGGAGGTCCACCTTTTGGAGGACCACCATATGGAGGTCCACCTTCTGGAGGACCACCACCTGAAGGACCACCACTTAGAGGACCCCCTTCTAGAAGACCATTTCCTAAAGGAACACCACCTAAAGGACCCCCTTCTTGAGGACCACTGCCTGGAGGACCCCCTCCACCTGGAGGCCCACCTCTTTCAGGCAGTTCACCACTAGGAGGATCATCTACAAATACACCACCCCATTAGCCAATATATCAATCGAATTATGGTCCTACTGGTATATAGATGCCATATCAATATTACCAGTATGTACAAACTAATTGGCAACTTCCATTTTTGGAAACTTTGGACGTTCATGACTTGTCCAAGTTGATCAATGATCCCATCCAACATAACCCTTTGTGGCCTGCAATCTCAGTCAAGTTACCATTAGACATCCCTAAGTTTGATGGGAAGCAGGGAGAAGATCCAAAGAACCATGTTATGTCATTCCATCTATGGTGTTCTTCTAATTCCTTGATGGATGATTCAATATGTTTGAGACTCTTCCAGCGAAATTTAACTGGAACGATTTCCAAGTGGTACATTGAGATTCAACAATATTCATTTGTGGATTTCAACTCGTTGGCAACAATTTTCCATGCCCATTTTCAGCTCCCTAATCGTTACAAAACTGGTACGAATCTTTTAACATTCCTTCGACAAAACAATTCCACCAACATATTTGATCATACTCATGAGTGGAGGAGACCTCAGATGATAATTAAATCTCCTATCCCATACCAATTGTTAGTTGATTGGTTCACCAAATCCCCGTTGCCTCCCATTTCCCATGATATGGATATGGGTGGTGTTGTCACTAAAGAGCGGGCTATTAGCTGGGCTCAGTATTTGGACTTAGTTTATTCTCAATCCAGGACTTTGTCTGATTTGATCCCTCATGCTCCTTGTCCCAGTACCGACCCTGCTAAGACACCTGTAGAGACTCTTGTTAAAGGCGTTTTAGGATCAATCCAACCTCCATCCACATCAAAATATGCTAAGCATCCAAGTACTTCCACCACTATTCCTTCTACTCCTACATTTTTTGCTGAGGTAAATGCTATTCAAACTACGCAAACACCCGGCAATAAAAATAAAGGAAAGGAAAAGGTAAAAATTCAGGAAACCAACGGGAGAACCCCAAGACCGCGACCTCAGAGTACGAAAAACAAAGCCAAGAGGAAAGCTAAGTATCCTTGCCTACTGTGTGGAGGTGACCACTTCATGAAGGAGTGCCCTCGTCATGAAGAAATTAATAAGTTTTTGAAAAGTAACCCTACATCCGCAGTACTTACTGATCCTTTTCCATCTCAACAACAGTTAATTGACCATGTGTATTCACAAGGAACCTCTACCTCTACTGAGGAGATCCGAATGATGTCCACTAAAACTATTGTATTGACTACACGTAGTCAGACATATAATAAACCAGCAAAGAAGAAGGACAAAGGTGCTTCTTTTGAGAAATCTCCTTCTACAAATTCTTCTCCTCCACCTCCATCTAATGGCTCTCTTACAATTGAGAAACCTAACCTCGACCTAATTTTGCGCTCTCCTAAGAGTACCATATGGAAATATGTATTTAATCCAAGTGCTCGAGCCGCTAAATTCTACAACATTATTGAGGATTTGACTCAAGCACCTTGTGCTATGTCTACACTAGAGGTACTCCAAAGTTTCCCTACACAGCGTAAAAATATTTTGATGACTTTAGGGGCCTTAGATCCAGATAATACTGCTACTTTTCATTTTAATGTGGAGAATTACAAATCAAGGTTATCCCACTAGCTCATATTTCAAATCGTGACCAGGGTAGTTGGGAGGAAGGTCCATCTTACTGTATTGGACGAAGGAGCTTATGCTTTAGTTCTTCCTATGTCTTGCTGGATAGCCATAGGTTCTCCCAAACTTACTAAGTCACATACCACTTTGAAAGCTTTCGACGGATGAGGTTTCCAACCTCGTGACTTGTTACTAGCACTATCAATCGAGCTCGGGGGCAAGACTGTTTCTATTCAAGTGGAAGTAGTCGACGCTCCATTAGATTACAATCTATTATTGGGGAGAAACTGGTTTTAAGCTATGATGATAGTTGCCTCATCATTTTTTTTGCATTCTCCAATTCCCTCATTTAGGGAATATTGTGACTATAGATAAGCTTGACTTTTGCTCCCTAATGTTATTGTCGCTACCATGAACACCATTCCTATGCTAGGGAAATCCCCTCCTGCTTATCAATTGGTCGGGGTTGGGTTGTTGAAGGATTCATCTCTTATGGGTGTTTTTCCTTTGACTACTCCTAGTACGAAATTAGCAACGATGAATATGATATCTACAATCGGCCACATTCCTAAAGGTAAATAAATTTCTTAGACATCTTCTCTAGGTCCTCGGGAAGCACTCTACAATTCCATATAGTCTACTTCTGATGTCTACTGTGATGATCATCATCTAGTGGCATCGGATCCTTACCATCTACCAAATTGGCTAGATACCCCTCTCCCCACTGTAGATTATATCTCACAGACTTTTCCATCGGATGAGTCTATTATGGAGATCATGAGTCCAGATGAATCTGTACAGGAAGACCGTCACCATAGATCTTATTTCCTTCCCCATGCCAATTTGGTAAACTCTGATTTTGTTTCTTTCATCCGCTCTGATATTGTCGAAAATACTCAAATGCCTATGTTGTTACAAGACACTAATTCTAAAGGAAATTTGTGTAATATCACTCATACGACTCCCTTCGATATATCGGTAAAGACTGGAACTGTTGAACATGTTCATGTAGGCCAGAATTGTTCAACGAAAGAAATTAAAAAGTATAAAGCTTTGTTCAAAGAATTTCGAGATGTTTTTGCTTGGACATATGAAAAAAATCCTGGGATCGATCCATCCATCATTGTACATGAGATCAAGACTTACCCCACAATGAGACCAGTTCAGTAAAAACTTCGTCAATTCCATCCGAGGAAATCTACGGCAACAGAAAAACTTATGAAATCTGGTTTTATTTATCCTGTACTGCTGACCGAGTGGGTATCTAATGTTGTTCCTGTATCAAAGAAACATATCATTATTAGGGTTTGTATTGATTTCTAAGATTTGAATAAGGCTTGTCCTAAGGACAACTTTCCCACTCCTCATATTGATCAAATCATTGATAACTATGCTGGGAGAGTCTTATTTTCATTTATGGATGGGTTTTCGGCTATAATCAGATAGAAATATTACCCGGTGACCAACATAAAATGACATTCATTTGTCTGTGGGGAACCTTTGCTTCTCGGAAGTTACCCTTCGGTTTAAAAAATGTCGAAGCTACATTCCAACGATCCATGTCCTACGCTTTTCATGATATTAAACACATTGTGGAGCCGTATTTGGGTGACCTCCCTGCTCATCCGCAACAGCGAGAGGATCATCCAGGGCATCTTAGGGACATTTTCCTTCAATGTCATCATTATCACATTTGGCTTAATCCACATAATTGTGTTTTCTGTGGTGAGACTGGACGTCTTCATGGCTTCGTGGTTTCCAAAGATGGTATCGGAATAGATCCTTTGAAAACAGCTTCTATATTGGCCTTAGCCACCCCAACCAACATCACTAAACTCCATAGTTTTCAAGGGAAGGAAAACTTTCTTCGTTGTTTTGTGTGCAACTTTGCAGAAAAATGCATGGCTATATGCATCTCCTGAAAAAGAACACTCCATTTCTTTGAGATGACCAGGCCCAAAGATATTTTGATAATTTGAAACATGCTCTGACACACTCACTAGTGTTACACCCCACAAATTTATTCAAAAGAATTTATGCTTTATGTTGTCGCCTCCACTACTACCATTGGTATGGTTCTAGTGCAGGAAGATCTGGATGGCCAAGAACATGTGATTTACTATTTAAGTAAGAGTCTTCTTGACTCTGAAACCCATTATTCACATGTGGAGAAGCTAGCTTTGGCTACAGTCATCATTGTGCAATGTTTTCGTCATTACATTTTACTACGCCACTACAATTGTCCTCGTTGATCAAAACCCTATGTATTACATTTTTACTCGTCAAGTGCTAGGGGGCAAGTATTCTCGTTGGATAGTTATCCTGCAGGAATTCGATCTTGAGTTTACTAAGGCTACTTCCAAGAAGTTCTTAGTCTTTGCGGAGTTAATGTGTGACCTTCCCTGTGCTCTCATGGAAGTTGAGCCCAATGATTCATTTCCAGATAAATTTTTGTTCCTGATTAGCACAACCAACCCATGATATGGAGACTTAATTATCTATCTCCAGATCCAAATATTTCAACCCGATATGTTCTGTGACGATCGTCGACGTATCTGTCACCATGCTCAATATCACCTCATTCTAAATGACACATTATATCAGCGTGGCATTGACTCGATTCTTCGACGAGGTTGAACAAGTCATGAATGACTGCCACTCTAGAGCATGTGGCGGTCATCTTTCTAGGATGGCTACAGCTTAGAAAATCCTTCGCGCTGGGTATTTATGGCCCTCAATATTTAAATATTGTCATGAGGTGGTTAAAAAATTTCCACCATGCCAGCTTTTCTATCCGAAAAAGCGCACTCACCTTGCTCCGTTACACCCTGTCATTGTCATTGGCCCTTTTTCCAAATGGGGGATAGATTTTATGCATTTTAAGCCTACCTCAGCCGGGGGGCATGGTTACATTATCGTAGCTATGGATTATTTCACAAAATGGGCTAAGGAAATGCCTACATATGTAGAGGATAGTAATATTGCTGCCCTCTTCCTTTTCATTCATGTCATAGCTAGGTTTGGAGTTCCACAATCCATAGTCACTTATCATGGATCCCATTTCCGTAATCAGATGATGGTTGAGTTGAGTACCAAGTAGGGTTTTCTTCATGAGAACTCAACTCCTTATTATCCACAAGCTAATGGCCAAGTTAAAGCCATTAACAAAGTTTTGAATACTATGCTGCGTAGAATGGTTGGAGATCATAAATCTAACTAGCACTTAACTCTATTTTTTTCACTATGGGCTTACAAAACTTTGGTTAAAAAAACAACTAGTTTTACGTCGTTTCAATTGGTGTACAGACTAGAAGTTGTCCTACCTATTGAGTGCGAGATTCCATCACTCAAGCTTACAGTTGAGCTTCTCCCAAACACTTCTACCGAAGAAGAACATTTTCTGTATTTGACAAATATTGTTGAGAATCAAAGAGATGTTTCCTTGTCCAATGAGGCGCATAAAAAAAACATCAAGGCTCAATACGATAAATCCGTTCAACCTCGTGTATTTAATGAAGGAGACATGGTTTTGACCTATGATCAAAAACATGACAAACTTGGAAAAGGGAAGCTAGAATCCATGTGCTATGGTCCCTACATCATGAGTAAAGTCTTAGAGAAAGGGGCCTATGAGCTTGCTGATTATGATGGGATACCTTTCGGAAAACCTTGCAATGGGTTGTACTTGAAAATGTATGATTCTTAAAAACATCTCTATTATAATACCTTGTATATATGTACATTGATTGGCTTTTTTGGTATGGTTTCATTATTTCAATATGGTTTTGAGTTTTTGTCAATAATGTTTATACCATGCTTTGATTATGCAGATAAAATGGGTTTTTATGGTTTTGTTGATGGTGCCTGTCATCATACCCTGAACCTTGCTTCAGCTGCCTAGGTTTTATATTCCCCAGCTCATGACCTAGTTAGTTCAGGAGTGATTTGCATAGATCCAGCCACCAATAATATCGTTGAGTATCATGCGGTAATAGGTTTGTTAACCAAGGCTGCATCCCGAAACATTGATCACTTGGTAGTCTTCATTGACTCTCAGCTAATGGTTTTTAACTTAAATCGTGTATATGCCATATGAAATCCCACACTTCTTCATTTTTTCGAAGAGTGCGTTTGTTAGAAATGTCATTTGAAACTATTACTTATCAGCATATTCCTAGGTCTTATAACACAGTTGCAAACTCATTAGCCAATTACATATTGGACTGGTATATTGCTCACACATAACAATTAATAAGTAAAAATATGGTTCATTGTAAATAAACATAAGAAGCAAAAAGACATAAAACTCATTTAAATATCATTCCACATTTGAACACAAATAAGCCGCCATAGATAAGTCTGGATATATATATAAAGTGTTTTACAAAAATTATGGTCTTGAGACCCCGACTGAAGCACACTGGCTTTTAAATAGAAAAAATAGAAAAAATACTGAAGCTAAATAACTTTCAGTGTCTACAACATATGGGACAGCTAATGGTGCTCGTGATAGCACATATAGCTATTGCCACTCTTCGTAACAAGCGCCAAAAGCAGCCCAATACTCCTATAGTGTGTCTCTGGTACCTCCTTGGGAGGTCATCTATAGAAATATCTATAATATCTAGAGTTAATCGATTGAGGTTCTCCTCTAACTCAGTCAACTCATCATCTCCTTTGTGGATGAAGTGGATTCTCGCTCACCTGTCAATTGGGGAGGAACCCCCAAGTCGTACATCTTCCACATATGCATTAAAAATTAGGTCTTGTTAACATCCATAAAAATTATAAAACATAAAATACAAAAAAAATCAATGTCTTAGTATTCTACTTACCAATGACGCCCCATTGGGCGCCTACTAGTAGGGCTAGGTATGGATCTCCTCTGAATTCAATCCCTGCATATGCATAGTCCTCTATCATGAGTAGTTGGTCATCCAACCAATGAAAGAAGGCACTTCCATACTTGACTTTAGACCCACCACCACCATGGCGGGCCATGGATTCTACCCAACACAGCATGCAAGGGTCTCGTGCTCCAAGCTCAGTGAAAACTACCTGCAGCCTCAAATGAGGTACCCGCTCAAAGAAGAAGGATGCTAATATAGTACCATAGCCGAATTTTTTCAACTCTCCCTGTTGACACTTGGTCAACTGCTCTTTGAAAGTGCTCAGTAAAGCCTCAGCCCAGTTGAATATTGTGGGTACCATAGCCTCCAAGGCATAGAGAATATGTGCTCGAGAAGCCCAATGAGCCCCTTGGCTCCCTGAAACTTTTTGCATAGTAAAAAGGATTGTGGGAAGAGGAAAATCCATTACCTCTTTGATTGGAATTTTCTTTCCAGACATCTGCATACCTCGAAAGAAGTGACAGTCTATGAGCTCCTATGTAGTAACATCTCCTCCCTGAGGACTTGTTAGTGAGATAGGCGCCCTGCGCTTGGAAAACCCCATAAGGAAGTAGATATATTCTACCTACACCGTGAGAATGTGAGCCCCCACCTCGAAATACTGTTGTTTCGGGTTCCACATTCTCAGGATGTATTCCAGCAATGTCACATGGGATCTCATGCTAGGAACATTGAAAATTATAAGTCCACGGCCTAGTAGAGCAGCCGCAACACCAGGATCATTTCCAGCCCTGGCATCATCAAGTTCATGTTACATTTCTTTCCAAATAACCATATTCACGAAAGTGACCTACCAAAAAGTCAATTTGAGACATTAGAATACACATCCAACCATTAAAAATACTCAAAATTTATTCGTGTTGCTTGTCTCTTCAGCGTTTTAGGGAAGTTCACGGCACCGCCTCTGCCCCTTTAAGACAAAGCGGTGGCACCTCTGTTTTCTGCATGAGAAAGCATGGTGTCAACAAGGCACCGCCTTTCTCGAAAGATAAAGTGCGTTACCCCGTGAGCGTTTTTTACCCTTGGGTAAATTTCACAAAACCCTAAAAAAATTGCATGGAATGAAAAAATAAAACCATAGAAAGACTAGGAATGATTTTAGCTCTTACCTCGAGCTGACGGATCGAAAAATGGCTGGCTGATGACTTCGGAATCCTCGCTTGAAAATTGCACACAAATAGCTCCAAATGGCTCTCCAATTGGTAAAAAGTGAAAATGGTAAGTTTTTTCACTATTCACTAGTTTTCACATGAAATCTTTTGGGTTTTTATTATATTATTTTAATTATTTTATTAATAATTACCCTTTAATAGTCATTAATGTTAGGATATTAGACACTTAGGAGTTAGTTAAGATCAACTTTTTTAATATATTCGTTAAGTAAAAGTGTGTTTCTTTAGTATGCATTAGTATGCATTTGTAAATATTCTAATCCGACGGTCATGATATGTTCTAGACATAGAGTGATCCGACAGTTCAACTTCTCTTAAATCACACCTACCATTGATTTGTGGCTTAACACTCGATTGGTCTATGATATTTATTTAAAGATCATAGAGGGTCCTTGGTTAGTTGATCGATTATGAGAAGCTCATGTAACTTTCTTTCTTTTGCATAATAAATTGCTCCAAGTAAATATTTGATTGGGTCGTGGATTGTTTCCCTCTCGAGGGTTTTAACCACGTGACAAACATCGATGTGTTGATCTGTGATCTATTTGTGTGAAGCGGTTGCTGAAGGTGTTCGGTCTTTTGGGAGTACTCTGTGTACCTGAACATGGAATCCGAGCATTTATGAAGAGCCACTTTCGGTTTTGATCAAGATCTAGAACCGGTGTTGCCGAAACTTTGAAAGGGTTTATGGTTCTAGATTTTCTGTGCATTTGTGGCCCGTGGGAGCTATTCCATTGTGTTCAGAGCACCGTTTCTATTGGGACATAGTTTTCATTTCATCGAAAACTGTTTCCGTTTGTTCCAGAAACACCCATTTCGGCAAATCTGAAGGTATAATGTTACAGTAACGGATTTTTTTTTTTAAATCTCTCATATTTTATCAATTTTATTATTACATGTTTACTATTTTAGTCTTGCTCTGTTGCCTTCCCTGGCTGCGTATTCTCTTTGTCGTGCACCTTGCACGATCGCGGTGAATCAGAAACAGTAAGGAAAAGTTTTTTTTTTTCTTGTATTCTCGGCTACGTATGCTCTTTGTCGTGCACCTTGTGCGATCACGGCAAATCAGAAACAACAAGAAAACTTAAAAACGTAAACTTTCCGGGTAAGCTAACCAAGATTTAACACCATTGTTTTTTGTTTTTTTTATGATTTGCAGGGAAAAAAGGCAAGCATGGAGAATGAGAGAGAAGAGTAAAATAAAAAATAAAAAATAACCCCTTCCTCTTTCCATTCTTTTACATACCTTTTAAACTTAGCTCACTTGGTCCAAAGTTGTTTTATTCCTTAATAGGTCTTGAGTTCAAGTCTTATTAAGCTACTTTTTAATGCAAGCAATTTCTATTTTCAAGTTACTTTATTGTAAAAGTGCATTTCACATAAAAAAAATATAATAAAAAGTGAGTCACTTAAATCTTTTAATTTATTGCCGCACTATTTAAAAGTAACATTATTGTAAAAATGAAGATCAATTATTCTAAAAAAGTGATTCACTTAAAAACAATTTTATTGTAAAGTGATTGTCAAAGGTTGATCTTGGAAAGAGGGGGTTCTTTTTTTAGTTGGTGAAGTTAATATCTGTCATGTCACTATTGGGGACATCTTCAACATTTTCTTTGATTAAGCATAACTTCATCATCCAGAATCAGTTTTTAGTGCTGTTTTTTTTTTTAAACCACATATTTTTTCGAGCTCTTTGCATCCAGATAGTTAGTTTATGTTATTTCAGCCATTATTTTATAGTATGGCCGCCCCTTGTGATATTATACTTACAAGTTCTAACTATTTCTCATGGAAATCTCGTATGGAAGGTGTTATGTGAAGTAGGAGACTTTTCAGGATAACCTCAAGGAAAGAAACAGAATCCACTGATGATGATAAGTAAATTAAATGGGCAAATAGATGTGATGAAGCTCGTGGATTTATTGGGATGTCAATCTCTATTGATTTGCGATTCCACATATTTGGAATTGATGAACCTGATATAGCTTGGGAAAAGTTGGAATCTGTGTTTGGTAAACACAATGAAATTCAGGGTCATCAACTTGAGAATGAGTTGATTTCCTTGAATCCAAATGATTTTTCATGCATTCAAGACTATTTATCTAAGTATAAAACTCTTAGACTCTTATGTGCAGAATGCAAGATTAAGAAAGAAGACAAACAATGTATATATCATATTCTTTCCAAACTTGGACCTGCATATTTTGTTTTTGTATCTACATTCTACTTCATGAAAGAATCCTTGACTACAGCTAGCTATCAAGAGCCTAGTCTTGAATCCTTTTGTGATTCCTTAATTAGAGAGCAAGATAGGTTCATTCATCTTGGAATAATTAACAATGCAGATATATCTGGGAAAGCCTTATTGTCCCAACAGAAAGAAAAGTCCAAGCCTCCCAAGAAACAAAATTTTCGCAATAATAAGCCAAACAATAAGGGCCCCAAACCCTCTCAGTCAACTCCTTCTTTAAAAATGACAAAAGATCCAAGACAAAAGGAAAGAAGACTGAGCGTCATTGCAATTTTTGTGGGAAAGATAATCATGATGAATCTAAGTGTTTTAAGAAGATGGCAGTCTTGGAAGCAGCAATGAAGAAGCACCACATCAGTCTAGATTCTTTTTCAGAATCTAACTCTCATGGACATGCACTTTGTGCTTTTGGTTACTTTTATACTGCATCTTCTTCTTCTACTTCAAATGAATGGCTCATTGATTCTGAAGCATCTTATCATATGGCTAAGGATCAAGCCATCTTTTCTACTATGCATGAATGTAACACCAAAAAAATATTTGCTGGTGATGATAGATATCTAAGTGTTGTAGGATCTGGAACAGTTCCAGTAGAAAATGGTCATTTCAGTGATGTCCTATGTGTGTCAAAAATTTCCTACAATTTATTATCAATCTATCAAATTACTCATTCGGGTGAAGGTAAAACTGTTATGTTTACACCTCACCAAGTTGTAATCAAGGATTTTAAAAATCCTCAAAATGTCCTTGCTACTGGAACTGTTGATGATATTACCAGGTTGTACAAATTTAACAACTTTGCGTCATCACCTTTTCCTACAGTTTTTGTTGCTCATAGTGATAACTTGAGCAAACTTTGGCATGAACGATTTGGTAACTTAAATTATCCCTCATTGCAACAACTATGTAAAGACAATATGGTGATTGGTCTTCCGATGGTATCTTGCAAGGATGGTGTTTGTTTCGGTTGTGTACTCGAAAAACATCATCGGGACAGTTTTGACAAACATGCCTCTTGGCATGCCTCGGTTCCCTTGGAGCTTGTGCATAGTGACTTGTGTGGCCCTCTTCCATCTGCTTCTTTTTTTGGTTTCAAATATTTCTTAACTTTCATTGATGACTACTCCAGATGCACTTGGGTTTACTTCCTAAAACTTAAGAGCGAAGTATTTAACATGTTCTTGGCCTACAAGGTCCTTGTTGAAAAACAATCAGGTCATCAAATTATTAAGTTAAGATCTGACAATGGAGGAGAATATGTTAACAACAAGTTCACTACTTTTTGCACTAAATAAGGAATCCAACAATAGCACACTTTTCCATATACACCACAACAAAATGGTGTAGCTGAACAGAAGAACCGCACTTTAAAAGAAATGGCAAATTGTATGATCCAATCTAAGGGACCAAGTCTTCAATATTGGGCTGAGGCCATAAATTGCGCAAATTACATACTTAATTACACACCCACTAAATTTTTACAAGGTATAACACCGGAAGAAGCATGGAGTAAAATTAAACCAAATGTAAGTCACTTTCGTGTGTTTGGTTATGAAGCATGGGCTCACATTCCAGATGAAAAATGGAAAGCATTACAGCCTAAAAGTGAAAAGTGCATATTTGTTGGATATTCAGAATATGTAAAAGTTTATAGACTTCTTCAGCCACATTCTCATGATATAATAATTAGAAGAGATGTTAAACTTGATGAAAATCTCTTGGCCTGTGAGCCTAACTTGGCGGGTGTGCCATCTTTGGACTGCGAGCCTGATTTAGCAATTGTGCCTTCTTCTTCTTCTTCCAACTTCCTTGATAGGTTTCCAAATCCAGTTTCTGATGATGACAGTGAGGATGAAAATCCACCTCCGCCTACTCATGTTCCTCCAATTGCACCAACACCAATACTTCCTCGATGGGTCCGTTCAACATGTGAAGCAGCTGGTGATCTTGCCGGTGATCCTAGAGAGCAACGTCGAACATGTTTGTTTTAGCGAGCTTCTTCTCTTTTGGCTCAAGTTTCCGAGAATCATGATCCAGAAACTTTTGCAGAAGCTTAAGGAAATCCAAATTGGGATGCAACTATGGATGAAGAATATCATTCCTTAATGGCGAACGATACTTGGGATATTTTTCCTCTTCCAAAAGGAAGAAAAATTATAAGATGTAAATGGGTATACAGAACTAAGTATGCATCAGATGGAAGTGTTGAAAGACTTAAGGAAAGGTTAGTTGCCAAAGGTTTTTCCCAAGTTGAAGGGATTGACTACAATGAAACCTTTGCTCCCATCGCAAAAATGAATTCCATCTGCCTTGTTCTTTCCCTTGCAGCCTTACATAACTAGGAAGTCCATCAAATGGATGTCAAGTATGCATTTTTACATGGTGATTTATAGGAGAAAATTTACATGGAACAACCTCCTAGATATGTTTAGGATAACTCTAGCCTTGTCTGTCTCCTTAAGAAATCTTTATATGGCCTTAAGCAAGCTCCTAGAGCTTGGTATGCCAAAATGGATAACATTCTCCTTGACACTGGTTTTTCTAGATCTCATTCTGACCCCAATGTCTATACCAAGAAAGTAGGAAACCATCTCATCATACTTGTTCTTTATGTTGATGATCTTATCATTACTGGTAGTGACCCTAACCTTATAACCCATATGAAATCCTGTCAAAACCCCAAATTTTCACAAAAAATTAAAATTTTGAGATAACATAAAATGCTGAAATAGTCGTTTACTAACATATAATGGTTAGCGTAAAATGAAATAGTCTAACGATTAGTATTACACATTTTCAAATTATGTTAACTAAAGCAACTTCTTTTTCGTAACGTAAATAAGATTTACTTGCATATTGTTTTCTTTCAGTTTTACTAATGAGTCTACCTTATGTCAAGTAGGTGGAATCTAACTTTGAATCCTGGGCTTACTTAGCATTTATGCTAATGCAGACAGATTGTTGGTTCTTACAGGTTTACAAGTACGATCGAACAAGTAGACGTTTTAAAAATTCATAAAGTATCAAGAAGTGTTTCTATTTGCAAAATAATATGTTAGTAAAATAAGCTGATAATTTCCAAGCAACTTCAATGAGGTAAAGTAGTTTATTTTCTCCAGTTTTTCTTGTAAGAAAAGTTCAGATAAACGGTTGTCTTTCTTTATCAAGATTAACATTACCAAAGCTACTTATTGTGAACTCTAAGCTCGTAATCTTTGTCGCATATTCATTTCTATTTTAGCATGCTTAGCTTGCAAATATTATACTTATTCATACTATTTGTTTTATTTCATGGAAGAGCTATTATCAATACTGATAGTAAATATTCTCAATAGAATATACGATTTTATTTTATTTTTAACTTACTAGTTACGGAAAATATCAACCTATTACTTATATGTACAAACCAGTTGCTCACTAACAGGTTATCAGCTTCCTTACTTACATTAATGACGCACTGCATGTACTAATGTAACCACATACATTATCGTATTATTTACAGAAGTACTAAACTGATCGTTATTTACATTCTGTAGGGAAAATTACTACCTGTAAAACTCCTTGAAATTATAAGCTTGATTATTCTAAAATTACTACATCTTTTCAGATGGAATACTATTTGTACTTACTTCCTAAGTCTAAGTCAATCAGTGTCGTTCAATCATTATAGACTCGAGCAAGGTATTTCCATTGTAATTTTTATTATTTCCATAATGCCTCTCTTACATTAAGATAATGCCTATAGTGACTATTATGGTAGATCTTTCTACTATGATCAAAATTTTACCCTATGCTAAGTACAGTTCATCTTGAACAATCACAAACTATCTTGTCCAACATAACAATCTTGGTAAATTACTACCAATTGACAAGTTGAGAAGCAACTAGTGTCTATGAAAGTCTAAACCAAAGTTGAACTTTGTAAAATAATTCATGATTATACTCTTTTACTATGCTATTCAATTCTATAATTTATCACCATTAGAGTTGATGGTTTATAAGGATTATAAAACATGCATACTTAACATTGATTTGCAAGTATATAAGCCTACTTATAGTTTGAAAGGTTCTAAACATGATTGATTTCGGGATTAATCCAAATGATTAAGTGATTACCACCTTTCACTAGGTCAACGTAACATATTATTGTTTTACCCAATGCCCAAAATCGGGCTATCAAACATTATGATAAACTTATATATGATTTACGATGTGATATATATAAGCATCTATCATAGTTCATGCAATGTTTGATACAAATTATTGTTTTTAATAATTCAGATGATTGAAACTGTAGGTGGAATTTGGAATTGACCCATGCATGGTTTGAAATATTTGAGGGCACGTTGTCACCTCCTGTCCGAGTATTGGAGATATAAAACCATTGCAACCCTAAACCCTTTGTCATTCTCCCTCCGAAGTTCACGCTGGCCTTCGGGCTGCTCTGTAAGGTTTTCATGGCGGTCGTGGGTGTTCTTCCTATTCCAGCTTGCTCCGAGCCTTGGGTTAATGTTGTTGTAGTCTCTTGCGTTCATTCTTAATGCTATTCTTTGTAGCTGTGGGTTTTACCATGTGAGAGTTCACTGGTTATTGCACTTGACTCGCAGCCTATCCTTAGCTTCGTCTTGCCTTCCCCGTGGCCTGTCACTGCGGTGAGAAGATAAGCTTCATTGTTGTGGTTGTGCTCCATCGACGTCGTAGGGTTTAAAGATTTGTATGCACACTTTGCAGTTGGTGACAGTCCCATCGCTAGACTGTTCGTTACTCTTTATTAAGGTAAATATTTGGTTTTCTTTTCAGCATAGTAGACTCACAGTAAGTTATTTTTACAGTAGGGTTTCTAATAGTGACAGAGTTTTGAAACTAACACACAGCATCGTACACTCTGTGTAGGAACTTGTGGCTACGCTTGCAACCTGTGATGAAGATATTGCTGGTTGTCTTCAAGGGCTCGTGTCTCCAATCCGGTAAGCCCTATGTTCAACAATTGGGTTCTTACCTTGCTTGTAACAGGATTGTCAAAAGTGTAACCCTGAGCTTGGAAGCTTGTTCAGTTTCACCATTAGATATGTGGTTTTCTTTTTAAATGTTGTTGGGTTCTATTCTGTTTACAAACCCTCGCTTCATTGTGGGGTAGTCTCGGCCTTGCATTGGGTATTGTAATTAATTTAAGTTTCTAACCTTATGGCATGTCAATGACATACATTGGTTTTTAAAAGAGCTTGTCTTCGAGCTCAAACTCGTTTTGCAGTGAATACTATATGGTGACTCTATGTAAGTTAGGGTTTTCCCTATCCGACTGTTAATAATGAAAATTACTGTCTATTATATTTTGTGTAAAATATTGTTTTTTTTTTTTAAGATTGTAACTCAGTCATAGTGTAATTTGTAATGTTTACTTATTTGCTTGGGAATACGAGCTAGGGTTTTCCTGAATGAAACCCTTGTTTAAATAAATCTGTCAATTTATTTTAATTGGTTCTGCTACTTGATAAATTTATTTTATTTAGTATTACAGGTGTGTTGTGATAATTTTAAGTCATATCTGTACATTTGTCTTTTCATTTGTCCTTCAAAGGACTGTAAACAGTCTATAGTAGTTTAATGGCTTATTAATATAATAATCTAAATAAATGGATTCAAGCTTAAATGTTTTTATTTGTAAAGATTAACTTTGGTTAAGGGTTTCGACCCTGTAGCTTACCTTTACAGGTATAACCTGTTTGATAATTATAAAACAGTTCTTTATATAAATAGATATTTATTTTTATATTAGTTATTATCATATTCTTATTGTTTTTATTTACTAAATGACAGATAGAATTTTATGCGGAGTTCTTTGAAAAGATAAGCTTATACTCTATAATTTAGTTTTCTCTTTATAATATAAGTATTTTTAATATAACCCTACTTAGTATATAGTAACTGTTAGTCTTAGATTAGTTGATATTATTAGAAAACAAATTATATAATTAGTATTTTATTTCTTTATTGAACTGAATGTAAACAATGTAACTCGACTGTGATTTTTCTACTGCATTGCAATTAGTTACTAAGTAAACACAGAGAATTATAAACCTATCATAACACAGTTTAACCTCTTGAATAAAAATTAACCTACTGTCTGTAATTACAACATCTTATCTACTAAATATTTTCTTAACATATTAATCCTTCTACCTGTACCAGATCACTGCTATTTCTTTTCTAATATATTTACATAAATGAGCTTGTTAAAACAATAAACATAGATAACCAGATCATTATTCTTTTTAATAATAAACTACATACTGAAATAAATTACTCTGCTACTACAAAATTCAGAACCATATCTATTCTATTCAATCTCTTAACATATTCTTTCATTAGAATAGGGTTTTTTCAGAAATTCCGCAGGACTAAAAATGTCTACTGCGGAATTTCTGGAAAAAACCCTATTCTAACATATCTCACTGCAGAAACCTACAAAATTAAATATTCTTTCATCTACTGTAAATACTCTATATGTGCTGGAGTATGTCCTGGTCCTTCCAGGTGTGGAAAAACACAGACTAGAATTATTTTCCACTCTAACAATTTACAAACTGAAAATTTAACATTCATTTAACAATTAGATTCTGATTTATCTATCTAACACAGTAAAATAAATAATGTAGAACCTGATTAGGATAGACAACAACAGTGTTAGGAGGCCATTCCTCCCTACCAAAATCCTGGAGAGCGCTCAAACAACGCTTCCTCAGGACCCCCGAGCATGTTCCTGGTCTTCTTGGCTGAGAACTGGTGGAGCATGCAAACAATAGACTGATCCAATAACTTAGTAAAACATCATGCACTCAGCAGTAAGATATTTCAGCTTAAAAGCTGCACTAGATCTCTCAACAGTTATCCCCTCAAACTCTTTCCACAATTCCCTTCCATTGAATTTCTCTGAAGTACATTCTCCTGAATGATCACTTCTCTAGAATGAGCAGCCTCAGCTCCCTTCAATGGGCATTTTTATAAACATTGCCTAGGTCTTTTGGGTTAGTTGTCATTAATTGAACCACCTGCTCTGATCCCACTTTCTTGGGGGATCATGACCCCAAATGTAGGGAGGTTGCCACCTGCAACAGTTAGAAGTGGTTTGAGGATACTGCCACATGTCTATTTGCTCTCCACCCAGTCTCCTCCACCAATTTGACCAGTAAACACTCTTTTAACAGCTCTCTGAAGCTGTTGTCTCCACCTTTATTTATTTATAATAAAAATATTCAAAATTACATTAAATATCCTTGACTCTGATGAGTCATCAATTTCAACTTAGCATAAAATTTAACATATTGTCTTCAAATAATATCAAATTGTTTTTGCAAAATTGGGGCATGTGACATACACACCCCCTTAGAACATAACATCGTCCTTGATGTTATTTATTCTTCATCCTCATAATTTCCCTGGAACAGAATTGGATATGCATCTCGCATTTTACTTTCCAATTCCCAGGTGGCTTCCTCTGGACTAAGGTGTTTCCATTGCACCTTCACCTGACCAATGGTGCGGTTCAAAAGTGTGATCTCCCTCTGCCCGAGGATACAGACCGGTTCCACCAGAAAATCTCCTTCTAGTTCCACCTGTACATCATTCCAATTAACAACATGAGTAGCATCATGAACATATTTCTTTAATACATAAATGTGAAAAACATTATGTACTCTTAAATTTTGGTGGTAATGCTAATTGATAAGCTACTTGTCCAATCCTAGATAGTATTTCAAATGGACCATAGTAACGAGGTGTTAGTTTTGCACAACTTCCCAATATTAGGGAGCTCTTTTTAGGCCTCACCTTGATGAACACATGTTCACCTACCTGAAACTCCTTTGGAGTTCTTTTAAGGTCTGCTTGACTTTTTTGTCGATCCTGCGTAACTTTCAAATTACCTTGTACCTGCTTTACAATTTCTTCCATTTCCTTTAATAGTTCAGGACCTAATACTAATCTATCCACCGGATTACTCCAAGAGATAAGAGTATTACATTTCCTTCCATACAAGATTTTGAAAGGACTAAATCTGGCTGACGCTTGATAATTATTATTATAAGCAAATTCTACCAGATGTAAATAATCCTCCCATTTACCTGGCTGGTCTTTCACATACATCCTTAATAAATCTTCCAGTACTTGGTTTAATCTTTCAGTCTGTCCATCTGTTTGAGGATGGAACAAAGTACTAAAATTTAATGTAGTGTTTAATCCTTTAAACAAAGATTTCCAAAAGTTACATATAAATTTAGGATCTCTATTTGAGATTATAACTTTCGGTATTCCATGCAGTCGAAAAATCTGTTTTAGAAAGATATCAGCTATGTTTGCAGCTTTATACGTAGTTTTAATAGGTATAAAGTGAGCTTCTTTACTTAACTTATCGACCACTACCATGATATAATCATTTAAATTCTGATTTCTAGGCAGTCCAGTAACAAAATCGAGACTAATTATCTCCCATTTCCAGCTAGGAATGGGTAATGGCTGAAGTAATCCAACTGGGTGTTGATGTTCAATTTTCACCTGCTGACATTCAAAACACCTAGCAGTATACTCTGCCAATTCAGTCTTCATGTTTGGCCAAAAATATTTTTTTCTTAACATAGTTATAGTCTTTTGATAGCCTAGATGACCTAAGTATGGAGTTTTATGGATTTCATCCAAAATTAACAACTTAACTTTAGGTACATTAGGTACATATATTCTGTCTTTATAAAATAAAAGTTATTTTGCATTCAAACTGTACCCTTTACTTAAGCTTTCTGTTGGATTTTCTTTTGCTTTAGCTTGTAAGTTTTGGTAAATTTCATCTTGTTCTATCCCTGCTTTAAGCTGTTCATCCAGATCTGTTGTATAAGTGCTGATAACTGTTGTGAAATTTAGCCTTGCATTCCTACTTAATGCATCAGCAACTTTATTTTCTTTACCTTTAATGTGCTGAATTTCGAAATTGTACTCACTTAGAAAGGCTAGCCACCTAGCTTGTCTGGCATTTAGATTAGGTTGATCTAATAGATACTTTAGTCCTTCATTATCAGTCATTAAAATAAATTTTCTACCAATTAGGTGATGACGCGACATCTTTAGAGCATGTATAACAGCAGCTAATTCCAGATCATAAGTTGCATAATTATTGTTGGGCTCTGTTCTATCAGTGTGAATCAGAACTTTAATTTAAAATCAATCTGAGTTTGTGAACTTCGAGACACATCCAAGTTTAGGACAGAGAAGCTGGACTCAGTTGGAATTTAGCTAACTGGAAATGAATCTACTGACAGAAACTAAAATACTGCAGCTTACTGAGACAAAATCCTCTTACAAGGGTGATTTCATTGTTTCTTTTTAAACATACAGTAGTTGATTTGTGAAAACATGAAAGACTGAAGTAAAAAGAAACAATAACAAATCTAAAACCTAAGCTCAAATCACAGAATTCTACCAGCGCTGAAGACACATTCACTAATTAATTTCTCTTACAAGACATTCTTCATAATCTGTAAATGTTCTTTACCATTACTCCATTGGATACTCAGCAATATATAATGAATTAAATCTTGATTTACCTTCAACGCATTCAGTCTTAACCATTAAATAAAACAGAGTTTATCCAAAATCGTTGGTGGTATGCAACACAATGGAATTTATAATTTGAACCGTAAAGGGAAGAAACAAAGCATCAAATAGAATCAATGAAGAGATTAACTGAACCTATGTTGCGATTTATAAACTAGAAATTGCCAGAAAACACATACCAATGGTTTGATTTAAAGACTTGCATCAAAAGGAAATCGCTGCATTCATTAAATCACTACACCGGCAATGCAAATGTGCGAGAGTTCAACGATGGGGGCCCTCCAAAGCCTTGCTCCACGCACAAGAAAAGATTTACAGAACTAAAACTCTTTATTCATTCACCAGAAAATTGTTCACACAGAGATACCACGCAGATTGGAAGCACAAGTGCGTTCCTCTTCAAAATCGTGATTCTTACTTCATTGTCTTGCAATAGATTTATACAAATTCTAAATTGAACTGAAATTGCTATAAAATTGCATCTAATTAAATGCTAGAGCTAATCGAGATCATCTTCAGGATCGTGGAGTTCCACAAGATCAGGATTGTCCCTTGTTTTGTGTTGAATGCAGAACGGGTGGCCACATTTGACTCTGCTTGACTCGACATCTGCACAGGCCACTTCATCTGACTGTTAGATGTTCATCCATCTGTGGACATTAAGGATCCATTCTTGATCTTCCGTTTCCCTCCTAGCTGTCCTGTAATTACTCAACCTTGGAGGAAATGCGGGAAGTTAGTACATCCCGTAGTCTAAGTAAAAATCCTAGTTAAAATGCCTAAAAAATTAGAAAACTCAATTTATTAATAAGCAAATGACATAATACCTCTTTAACCATGGTTTATAGATGGACTTTAAAGCTTCCTACTCAAAATAGAGGTTTTATGAAGGAAATGAGGGTTATATAAGAGGCAAAAAGGGGTCAAAAACAGTGCCCAACAATTATTTTCATGAATTTTTAATTTCCTAGAGTCATAGGCAATAACATGCCCTTCTAGAGTCAGAACACCACCTAAACCATCATTGCAGGCATCAGTGCACACCACAAATTCTTTATTTGGATCAGCTATTCTTAAAATAGGTGTGTTGTTTAATAAAGTTCTTAACTTTTTAAATCTTTCCTCGCATTTCTAGTTCCAATCAAACTTCTTTCCTTTCTTCTACAAAGAAGTTATCGGATTCGCGATTCTCAAAAAACCTTCAATGAACCTCCGGTAGTAACCGGTAATTCCCATGAAGGATCGAACATCAGTTACATCCTTAGGAACCGGCCAATCTTCGATTGCCTTTATCTTTTCGGGATCCACCAAAATCCCTTCGTTAGTCACCACATGACCTAAGTACTGAATCTCATCTTTGAAGAAATCGCATTTACTAAACTTTGTAAAGAGTTGATGATCTCGTGACTCTTGCAAAACAATTTTTAAATGTTCTTTATGTTCTTCTTCAGTTTTTGAATAGATTAATATATTGTCGATAAACATGACTACAAAATTATCTAGATACTTATGCATAACGTTGTTCATTAAACACATAAAAACAGTTGGGGCATTAGTAAGCCCGAATGGCATGACGACAAACTCGTAATGGCCATATCGAGTTCTAAAAGTTGTTTTAAAGATGTCTTCATATTTAATCCTAACTTGATGATATCTAGACCTTAAATCAATATTTGAAAACACCGTGGATCCACGTAGTTGATCAAACAGATCATCTATGCGGGGCAACGGGTATCTATTTTTAATAGTCATCTTATTTAACTGACGGTAATCTATGCAAAGCCGCATGGTTCTGTCCTTTTTCTTAACGAAGATGGCAGGTGCCCCCCAGGGAGACACACTAGGTCGAATATACTTTTTATTAATAAGTTCTTTTAATTGAGACTTTAATTCATTAAGTTCAAGTATGTTCATTCGATAAGGAGCCTTTGAGCTAGGTACCAGCTCAATGGTAAAATCTAGTTCCCTTTTCGGAGGTAGTCCCAGAATTTCTTCCGGAAATACATCAGCTTACTCTCTTAAATCTGGTATATCTTCCAATTTTAATTTATCTGTCTTATTTAAATTCTCCTCATTAGTTATTGTTACTGCATAAGCTTTACAACCCTTCCTAACAGCTCTCTAAAGCTGCAGAGCAGAAATCTGCCTTATGGTGGTTTATCTAGGGATTCCTTTTACACTTACTGGTTTTCCATCACTTTTTATACACGTAAATGTTTTATCATAACAATTTAAAATTACCCTATGTTGTTCTAACCAATCCATACCGATGAGTATGTCATAAGAACCAAGAGGTAATACATTAAGCTTTACAACAGTTTCAAATTGATCCATAACTACTGCACATTCTTTTACAAAACAAGTTACCTTCCTTTTAGCACCAGCGGCTAACTGAACCAACCAAGAATTTTCAAATTTTTCAATAGGTAACTTACATTTTTCTACCATTTTAGGTGCAATATAACTGAGACTAGCTCCTGGATCAATTAAAATAGTTATAGGGATTTGGTTTATCATACCTTCTACTTCCACCATGGAATTTTGATATTCTGCTTGTCGATTCTCCAAGGCTACATTTATTCTGGGCATAGTCCTCACTAATTCTCCAACAGTCATCTCCTGCTGTATGGTATGAATATTACTGACAGTCTTTTTTCGATTAGGACAGACTGAGGCATAATGTGGGCCATTACACTCCCAACACTTTATAGGTTCTTTACGTTCAAAGTTCTTGGTGTAATTACCATGGTTATTAGCAAATTCTTTACCCTTATAATTATTCTGATTGCTTGGTGAATTATCCTTATTTCCTTGGAAATTTTTGTTAGGAGAATTTCTGGCTTTATTGTTCTTAGAATTTTTGTTGGGCACAAATTCTTTCTTCTTTTGATCATAATGATTATTATTCTTCTTGGATTTCCACTTGGCCATGCTTTCCTTCTTTCGATTCTATTCATAACAGAAGTTAGCTTTCCTCATGGCTTCTTCCAAAGTCTTTGGATTGTCATACTCAATCCTGTCCTTAATATGATAAGGTTGATAGCTGAGGAATCGTTGTACCTTTGGTTTTTCATCTACGAGGTATGGCACATACCTAAGCAAACTTAAGAACTTGCTGTTTAGATCTTTCATAGTCATTGATCTTAATTTAAGCTCATAAAATTCTTTTTCTCTCTCTTCATAGTATTGCTCAGACAGAAATTTCTTTTTAAATTACCTCTTGAAGGTACTCCAATTTATGTTCTTCTCTTTTATTCCCTTCATTCTCTTCAAGTCCTACCACCAAATATTAACCTTTCCTGAGAGATTGTAGATAGCCATTCTAGCCTTTAATTGGTTAGAACAGTTATATATATGGAAGTACTTCTTCATCCCCGATAACCAGGATTCCGCTTCCTCCCCCTTCTCAGTCTCTCCATTGAATGTTGGTGGTTTAATCTTTTTAAATTCCCCAGAAATTTCCTCACAGGGTTTATATTTTCTCTTTTCAGTATAATGATTGTCATCACTACTATCACTAGTAGAATGAAAATTCCATTGTTCACCAAACACCTTTGAGGATGAACTGCTTTCATTTTTAGTATGTTTCATCTTTTTAAATTTATGTTGATGACTTGTATCTTCTGAATCAACGCTTTTTCCTTTCCCCTCAGTTTGGAACCTTTATGTTAGGATTTGATTCAGCTCCTCCTGAGCCCTTAGAATCCTTTCATTCTCTCGTTTAATAGATTCTATTTCAGATTTTAAATCTTTTACTGTTTGTAACAGTTCTGAGGAATTAATGGTTAAATCTTCTGGTATAGGATCTCTTGGTAAGTTTTCTGGTTCAGTAAATGGAGATTCCTCTTCTGCATATTCCTCCAGCCTTTCCATACCTGTTTGTTACACTTCAAAAACAATTTCTCTGTTGAATAACATTTAAAAGAAAATACATCAGCGTAATAATTCGAAATCACTGTTTCATAAAAGCTAGTTGGGCTTCATCAAGGCCTAGTGTTTGAACCTTGTGCTCTGATACCACATGTCAAAACCCCAAATTTTCACAAAAATTTAAAATTTTGAGATAACATAAAATGCTGAAATAATGGTTTACTAACATCTAACGGTTAGCGTAAAATGAAACAGTCTAACGATTAGTATTACACATTTTCAAATTATGTTAACTAAAGCAACTTCTTTTTCGTAACGTAAATAAGATTTACTTGCATACTGTTTTCTTTCATTTTTACTAATGAGTCTACTTTATGGCAAGTAGGTGGAATCTAACTTTGAATCCTGGGCCTACTTAGCATTTATGCTAATGCAGACAGATTTTTGGTTCTTACAGGTTTACAGGTACGATCGAACAAGTAGACATTTTAAAAATTCATAAAGTATCAAAAAGTGTTTCTATTTGCAAAATAATATGTTAGTAAAATAAGCTGATAATTTCCAAGCAACTTCAATGAGGTAAAGTAGTTTATTTTCTCCAGTTTTTCTTGTAAGCAAAGTTCAGATAAACGGTTGTCTTTCTTTATCAAGCTTAACGATACCAAAGCTACTTATTGTGAACTCTAAGCTCGTAATCTTTGTCGCATATTCATTTATATTTTAACATGCTTAGCTTGCAAATATTATACTTATTCATACTATTTGTTTTATTTTATGGAAGAGCTATTATCAATACTGATAGTAAAGATTCTCAATAGAATATACGATTCGATTTTATTTTTAACTTACTAGTTACGGAAAATATCAACCTATTACTTATATGTACAAACCAGTTGCTCACTAACAGGTTATCAGCTTCCTTACTTACATTAACGACGTATTGCATGTACTAATGTAACCACATACATTATCGTATTATTTACAAAAGTACTAAACTGATCGTTATTTACATTATGTAGGGAAACTTACTACCTGTAAAACTCCTTGATATTATAAGCTTGATTATTGTAAAATTACTACATCTTTTCAGATGGACTAAATTTGTCCTTACTTCCTAAGTCTAAGTCAATCAGTGTCGTTCAATGATTATAGACTCGAGCAAGGTATTTCCATTGTAATTTTTATTATTTCCATAATGCCTCTCTTACATTAAGATAATGCCTATAGTGACTATAATGGTAGATCTTTCTACTATGATCAAAATTTTACCCTATGCTAAGTACAGGTCATCTTGAACAATCACAAACTATCTTGTCCAACATAACAATCATGGTAAATTACTAGCAATTGACAAGTTGAGAAGCAACTAGTGTCTATGAAAGTCTAAACCAAAGTTGAACTTTGTAAAATAATTCATGATTATACTCTCTTACTATGCTATTCAATTCTATAATTTATCACCATTCGAGTTTATGGTTTATAAGGATTATAAAACATGCATAATTAACATTGATTTGCAAGTATATAAGCCTACTTATAGTTTGAAAGGTTCTAAACATGATTGATTTCGGGATTAATCCAAATGATTAAGTGATTACCACCTTTCACTAGGTCAACATAACATATTATTGTTTTACCCAATGCCCAAAATCAGGCTATCAAACTGTTGCAGCTGCAACTTTTCTCCCCAAATTTCTTAAATTCGGGACCCCTCCTCATGATTTTGCTTTAATCTTTGAATCCTTGGAGTTGTTGGCATGTGTTTCAATCTTTAAATGACTACAAAGCTTAACTCTTGGCCAAGGTCTGGTTTTTTATTGCGTTGAAGTTCATGGTGAGCCCTAGCTATTAAGATTGTTTTGTTTATTGATCAAACCAGTTGTCTCTACTGAGGTCGCCATTATTGGATGTTTGAAGTTGACTGAAACACTTAGTTTTTTCATTGTTTTGATCGAAAGTTCGAACCGTTTTCCGTCCGTCGTTGCGGCTCCTAAAGAAATTTAGCTTCCGAAGTGTGAAAGCGCCTATGGCCGATGCGTTTTAACCTATTTTAGTCGCGTGCATGAAGTCGTGTCTCGTCCGCCGTTGCGGATGGAAAATCCTTTTGTCTTCCGAAACGCAAATCCGTCCGACATCCGACTTGCATCGCATGGCATTAGTTTTCTCTTTTCCGCCGTTGCGGTTCTCCAAGTCTTTTGGCTTCCGAAGTTCAAATCCTTCCGACTTCCGATTAAAGTCTCTCTTGCACGCGTGTCGCTTGTCCGTGATTTGGGTTTCTTCCGCCGTTGCGGCTGGGCAAGCCCCTTGGCCTCCGATGTTATTTCCTTCCGATTGTCGATTTAAGTTTTCCCGCCAGTGTGTTTCCTGTTGACTGCCGTAGGCTAGGTTTGTCAGGCCCGTAGATGGTGCGCCTCGCCATTTCCTTGTGGAATAGTCATTTAATTGATAATATTTGTTGTTTTGAATGATGCTAGTCGATTGATGGTAGGCGGTTTTGAGGAGATTAAGTAATCTACCGTGGTGCTGAGAAAGACGGACCATTTGGCAAGAATATAACTGAAACCAAAGGGATCGCCAGCAGAACCAGGGGAGTAGAAGACAAAAACTGGAGCTATAACAGCGCGAGACCAAGAAGTCATCAGTTACCAAGTGGTCCATGATTACATAGAGACAAGGAATGTGAAGCGTTTGAGGAGATGAAAGATCATGCATCTAGGGAAAAGGAAACGCTCTGTAATTATAGTTTAAATATTTGAAAGTAGGAATGAGAGAGGGCTTTTTCCCTGAAAATTTTGTAAACTCTTTTGCTTGTAAGAGGAACTATTTCATTTTACAGTCAGAAAGTGCAACTTTTGCCGCTGGAGAGAGCGAAATGTGGAATGTATCAATGCGACTAAATGAATAATGTTGAAGAGGAACTATTTCGTTTTCAGCTGTGTTTCATTTACTGTGAGAGTATTTAACTTCCTGGACCTATGTTCTTGTTGAGTGTTCTTCAGTATTTTTGGGATGTCTTCCACTGTGAGTAATAAATGTTGTTTATAAAATAATCGGCTATCTGGTTGTTTAAAATATCTATAATTGTTCATGTGTCTTCAAAAAAGTATCAGCTATCTGTAACTCTTCATAATGCACGTACAAAATGTATTACTCACCAATGAATGATAACTCTACTCCCTAGGAATAGTTTAGGTTGTTAGTTTATTTTGTGTTATGTTGTATGTGATTTTGCTGCTTGTGAGTCTAAGATGAGAGGTAAGAACCTGGGCATCACATTGTGACGGCTCCTTGCATTCTGATCACCTTGCATTTAGTTAGGCACTTGCATTTCATTTTTAATTAGAAATACAAAAACTCGGTGGACCGGGCCGCAACCGGTTAAACTTTGTTTTTGTTACCTTGACCTACGGTAGCCGGACCGTAAGCCGGACGGATTCCCTACACCAAACAGTCAACGGGCTAGTTGGGAACGTTGATTGGGGAGAATCCTTTACTCTTTTCGCCTGCGATTTTCCAGGCCCCAACAGTTTTGGCGCTAGAAGGAGGGACGCCAGTGTATGGCTGGCCGAGGAAACCCGTTTTCCCGAGATTTTTCCACCGATGACAGTTCTGAAAGAAGTGGGTTCCATAATCCAATCCCAGAAGAAAACAGAGAACATCTATATGCTGTTGGTAACGAAGTGGTTAACAACCTAAGAAGACACACCTGGGCATATGTAAAGAAGCTTGGAGGGTTTCCAATTATCCCTGACTTGCCTAGAAGAGAATACAAGAAGAAAGACCGTCCTATAGCAGAAGATTCAGTGTTGATCGTAGACTGGGAAGAGCTGGTAGAAACAGCCTTATAGGAAGTGGTGCTACCTTTGAACCAAGAAGGCCCAGAGACCCCTCACAGTTCTCCTGCTCATACTCCAGTTGGTTCACCTCCTCACTCTCCATCCCGACTCATGGCTGGCGTAAATGCAAACCAACCCCCCAACCCACCAAATCCACCACCTGCATGGAGAGCCAGATCACCTCTAAATCTAACACCTCCATT
>LPNX011229974.1:263904-284783 GCA_001517045.1 Pseudotsuga menziesii
CATGACGATCTTGCTGGGGGACATTATTCAGGAGACACTACGACCCATAAAATCCTCAGAGCCGGTTACTATTGGCCTACACTATTCAAGGATGCACATGCACATGTCAGGAAATGTGATATTTGTCAAAGGTGTGGTGGGAGACAGCCTAAAGCAACAGCACCGCTAAAGCCTGTGATGATCACGGAACCCTTCAAGCAATGGGGGTTGGATATTATTGGAGAAATAAAACCGAATTCCTCCCTTCAGCACAAGTACATTCTTACTGCGACTGATTATTTCACTCGCTGGGTCGAAGCTATTCTGCTGCGTAAGATAAATGAAGACGAAATCATCAGTTTCGTACAAGACCACATCATGACCAGGTTTGGAGTTCTAGTTTCGTTAGTTTTTTATAATGCCAAGTATTTTTCATCAATTAAATTGACTGCTTTTGCTCATGATAAAGGGATAAAATTGCATTATTATGCTAATTACTATCCACAAGGAAATGGCCTGGCTGAATCCTCTAATAAAAATATGATCAGAATTCTAAAGAAGACTGTCATAGAAAACCAAAGGAGTTGGCACTCAGCCTTACCAAACGCCCTGTGGGCTGACAGAGTTACCCCCAAATCTGCAATAGGAGTGTCTCCATATACCCTTGTATATGGTAAATAAGCCATCCTTCCTCCAAATATCATGCTACCATCTTCCATACTAGCTCAAGAGTCTAGGGGGTCGGATGATGAAGTTTTACAAATAAGAATATATAATCTCCTAAAAGCAGAGGAGGCCAGATCTAAAGCCAAACAACACTTTAAGCAACAACAAGAGTCAGTTAAGAGATGGTTTGACAAGCATAAAGCTGGGACAAAAGACTTTGAAGTGGGAGACTTAGTTCTCAAATGGGACCACCCCCATGATGAGAAAGGAAAGCATACCAAGTTCCAGCAGTTGTGGGTAGGCCCTTTTCAGATTGCATCCAAGCTTGGTCCTTCTACCTACAAGTTACAAGATCTGCAGGGGTGGGAGGAGAACCTACCAGTAAATGGTTTGGTTCTCAAGCCTTATTTTTCCTAAATCTGCTTGTTTGCTTCTGTCTTGTATATAAATAATTCGTCTAGCTGTCTTTTGAGTCACGTTTTTTAGTTTGCTTTAGTCGAGTTTTCTTGTTTTCAATAAAGGGGACGAACCCGTGGTTGCAGGGGGAACCTCTAAATGTTTGGGAGTGATAAACATTTGAGTATCAGACTGTGTGTTACTGTTTGAACTTCTTCCAGTTTAGCAGTTTTCTCGGATAGTTCTGTGTGCATTGAAGTCCTGCTTAACCCCTGTGAAATAAACCAGATTTGAGGAGTCTGGGGTACTATGTCGAGACTCCATCCACGTCACATTTAAAATGTTCTAAGGAGAAACAGAAAAGGACCCATGGAAAGGAGCAAAGTGAACAGTGTATTAAATATAAATGATCCCATGCCAAGAAACGAAGGCCAAAAGGCAAATAAAGAGTCAAAAACTCCTATGAAAGCATCATAAATCAAAGCAGGAGCTGAATCATAAGTACTGAATTGCCAAAAGATCCTCTCCGTCCGTGAGCTGAAACTTGAAGTACACCACTCACACAAAAGGACACTATGGGATAGAGGATCCTAAATTAAAATTCAGTAAGAAAGGCGTACAGGAGGACTCATATGAAAGGGACAAAATTCCAAAAGCACAAAAGTGCTAAAATGGCATGGGAACAAGGAACAAATGAATATTGTTGCTTACCATCTGCTACAATCCTGTGGTATCCACGCTGTTAGCCACCTGAAGACAAAGGTTAATGAAACTCCTTGTCTAGCCTCAACAGAGTCATCTAGACTTGAAAATCCTGGGTTCCACTCCCCCTAATTGGACTGTCATCAATGATTAAGGGTACGCACTTCTGTCATCTGAGAAATCCATATTGCTGGAAGAATTCAATACGATGTTGTTGTTGTTAAGCAGTTTGTCACTCAGAGGTTAATCGCCCAGAGATCTAGGTTCGCCAGGTAATCGCCAATTGTTGCAGCTGCAAATTTTCTCCCCAAATTTCTTAAATTCGGGACCCCTCCTCATGATTTTGCTTTAATCTTTGAATCCTTGGAGTTGTTGGCATGTGTTTCAATCTTTAAATGACTACAAAGCTTAACTCTTGGCCAAGGTCCGGTTTTTTATTGCGTTGAAGTTCATGGTGAGCCCTAGCTGTTAAGATTGTTTTGTTTATTGATCAAACCAGTTGTCTCTACTGAGGTCGCCATTGTTGGATGTTTGAAGTTGACTGAAACACTTAGTTTTTTCATTGTTTTGATCGGAAGTTCGAACCGTTTTTCGTCCGCCGTTGCAGCTCCTAAAGCAATTTAGCTTCCGAAGTGTGAAAGCGCCGATGGCTGATACGTTTTAACCTGTTTTAGTCATGTTCATGAAGTCGTGTCTCGTCCGCCGTTGCGGATGGAAAAGCCTTTTGTCTTCTAAAATGCAAATCCGTCCGACGTCCGACTGGCATCGCATGGCGTTAGTTTTCTCTTTTCCGCCGTTGCGGTTCTCCAAGTCTTTTGGCTTCCGAAGTTCAAATCCTTTCGACTTCCTATTAAAGCCTCTCTTGCACGCGTGTCGCTTGTCTGTGATTTGGGTTTCTTCCGCCGTTGCGGCTGGGCAAGCCCCTTGGCCTCCGATGTTATTTCCTTCCGATTTCTGATTTAAGTTTTCCCGCCAGTGTGTTTCCTGTTGACTACCGTAGGCTAGGTTTGTCAGGCCCGTAGATGGTGCGCCTCGCCATTTCCTTGTGGAATAGTCGTTTAATTGATAATATTTGTTGTTTTGAATGATGCTGGTCGATTGATGGCAGGCGGTTTTGAGGAGATTAAGTACTCTACCGTGGTGTTGAGAAAGACAGACCGTTTGGCAAGAATATAACTGAAACCAGAGGGATCGCCAGGAGAACCAGGGGAGTAGAAGACAAAACCCGGAGCTATAACGGAATGAGCCCAAGAAGTCATCAATTACCAAGTGGTCCATGATTACTTAGAGATAAGGAATGTGAAGTGTTTGAGGAGATGAAAGATCATGCGTCTGGGGAAAAGGAAACGCTCTGTAATTATAGTTTAAATATTTGAAAGTAGGAATGAGAGAGGGATTTTTCCCTGAAAATTTTGTAAACTCTTTTGCTTGTAAGAGGAACTATTTCGTTTTACAGTTAGAAAGTGCGACTTTTGCCGCTGGAGAGAGCGAAATGTGGAATGTATCAATGCGACTAAATGAATAATGTTGAAGAGGAACTATTTCGTTTTCAGCTGTGTTTCATTTACTGTGAGAGTATTTAACTTCCTGGACCTATGTTCTTGTTGAGTGTTCTTCAGTATTTTTTGGGATGTCTTCCATTGTGAGTAATAAATGTTGTTTATAAAATAATCGGCTATCTGGTTGTTTAAAATATCTGTAATTGTTCATGTGTCTTGAATGAAGTATCAGCTATCTATAACTCTTCATAATGCACGTACAAAATGTATTACTCACCAATGAATGATAACTCTGCACCCTAGGGATAGTTTAGGTTGTTAGTTTATTTTGTGTTATGTTGTATGTGATTTGGCTGCTTGTGAGTCTAAGACGAGAGGTAAGAACCTGCGCATCACATTGTGACGGCTCCTTGCATTCTGATCACCTTGCATTTAGTTAGGCACTTGCATTTCATTTTTAAGTGGAAATACAAAAACTCGGTGGACCGGGCCGCAACCGGTAAAACTTTGTTTTTGTTACCTTAACCTACGGTAGCCGGACCACAAACCGGACGGATTCCCTACACCAAATAGTCAACGGGCTAGTTGGGAACGTTGATTGGGGAGAATCCTTTACTGTTGTCACCTGCGATTTTCTAGGCCCCAACACAAACATTATGATAAACTTATATATGATTTACGATGTGATATATATAAGCATCTATCATAGTTCATGCAATGTTTGATACAAATTATTGTTTTCAATAATTCGAATGATTGAAACTGTAGGTGGACTATGGAGTCAACCCACACATGGTTTGAAATATTTGAGGGCATGTGGTCACCTCATGTCTAAGTATTGGAGATATAAAACCATTGCAACCCTAAACCCTTTTTCATTCTCCCTTCGAAGTTCATGCTGGCCTTCGGGCTACTCTGCAAGGTTTTCATGGCGGTCGTGGGTGTTCTTCCTATTCCAGCTTGCTCCGAGTCTTGGGTTAATGTTGCTATAGTCTCCTGCGTTCAATCTTAATGCTAGCCTTCGTAGCTATGGGTTTTACCATGCAAGAGTTCACTGGTTGTTGCACTTGACTCGCAGCCTATCCTTAACTTCGTCTTGCCTTCCCCGTGGCCTGTCACTGTAGTGATAAGCTAAGCTTCATTGTTGTGGTTGTGCTCCATCGATGTCATAGGGTTTAGAGATTTGTATGCACACTTTGCAGTTGGTGACAATCCCGTCGCTAGACTGTTCGTTACTCTTTATTAAGGTAAATATTTGGTTTTCTTTTCAGCATAGTAGACTCACAACAAGTTATTTTTACAGTAGGATTTTAAATAGTGATAGAGTTTTGAAACTAACACACATCATCGTACACTATGTGCAGGAACTTGTGGCTACGCTTGCAACCTGTGATGAAGATATTGTTGGTTGTCTTCGAGGGCTCGTGGCTCCAATCCGATAAGCCCTGTGTTCAATGATTGGGTTCTTACCCTGCTTGTAACAGGGTTGTCAAAAGTGTAACCCCGAGCTTGGAATCTTGTTCAGTTTTTCCATTAGATATGTGGTTTTCTTTTTAAATGTTGTTGGGTTCTATTCTGTTTACAAACCCTCGCTTTGTCGTGGGGTAGTGTCAGCCTTGCACTGGGTATTGTAATTAATTTAAGTTTCTAGCCTTATTGCGTGTCAATGACATACATTGGTTTTTAAAAGAGCTTGTCTTCGAGCTCAGACTCGTTTTGTAGTGAATACTATATGGTGACTCTATGTAAGTTAGGGTTTTCCCTATCCGACTGTTAATAATGAAAATTACTGTATACTATATTTTGTGTAAAATATTGTTTTTTTTAAGACTGTAACTCAGTCATAGTGTAATTTTTAATGTTTACTTATTTGCTTGGGAATACGAGCTAGGGTTTTCCTGAATGAAACCCTTGTTTAAATAAATCTTTCAATTTATTTTAAATTGGTTCTGCTACTTGATAATAATAAAAAAAATTTGGTATTACAGGTGTGTTGTGATAATTTTAAGTCATATCTGTACATTTGTCTTTGAAAGGACTGTAAATAGTCTATAGTAGTTTAATGGCTTATTAATATAGTAGTCCAAATAAATGGATTCTAGCTTAAATGTTTTTATTTGTAAAGATTAACTTTGGTTTAGGGTTTCGACCTTGTAGCTTACCTTTACATGTATAACCTGTTTGATAATTATAAAACAGTTCTTTATATAAATGGATATTTATTATTTTATTAGTTATTATCATATTCTTATTTTTTTATTTACTAAATGACAGATAGAATTTTACTCAGATTTCTTTGAAAAGATAAGCTTAGACTCTGTAATTTAGTTTGCTCTTTATAATATAAGTATTTTTAATATAACCCTACTTTGTACTGTCAGTCTTAGATTAGTTGATATTATTAGAAAACAAATTATATAATTAGTAGTTTATTTCTTTACTGAACTGAATGTAAACAATGTAACTCGCCTATGATTTTTCTACTGCCTTGCAATTAGTTACTAAGTAAACACAGAGAATTATAAACCTATCATAACATAGTTTAACCTCTTGAATAAAAATTAACCTACTATCTGTAATTACAACATCTTATCTACTAAATATTTTCTTAACATATTAATCCTTCTACTTGTACTAGATTACTACTATTTCTTTTCTAATATATTTACATAAATGAGCTTGTTAAAACAATAAACATAGATAACCAGATCATTATTCTTTTTAATAATAACCTACATAGTGAAATAAATTAATCTGCTACTACGAAATGCAGAACCATATCTATATCTATTCAGTCTCTTAACATATTGTTTCATCTACTGTAAATACTCTATCTGTGCTGGAGTACGGCCTGGTCCTTCCAGGTGTGGAAAAACACAGACTAGAATTATTTTCCATTCTAACAATTTACAAACTGAAAATTTAACATTCATTTAACAGTTAGATTCCGATTTATCTATCTAACACAGTAAAAAAAATAATGTAGAACCTGATTTGGATAGACAACAACAGCGTTAGGAGGCCATTCCTCCCTACCAAACTCTTGGAGAGTGCTCAAACAACGCTTCCTCGGGACCCCTGAGCCTATTCCTGGTCTTCTTGGCTGAGAACTGGTGGAGCATGCAAACAGTAGACTGATCCAATAACTCAGTAAAACACCCTGCACTCAGCAGTAAGATCTTTCAGCTTAAAAGTTGCACTAGATCTCACAGCAGTTATCCCCTCAAACTCTTTCCACAATTCCCTTCCATTGAATTTCTATGAAGTACATTCACCTGAATGATCACTTCTCTAGAATGAGTAGCCTCAGCTCTCTTCAATGGGCATTTTTATAAATATTGCGTAGGTATTTTGGGTCAGTTGTCATTAATTGAGCCATTTGCTCTGATCCCACTTTCTTTGGGGATCATGACCCCAAATGTAGGGAGGTTTCCACCTGCAATAGTTGGAAGTGGTTTGAGGATGGTGCCACATGTCTGTTTGCTCTCCACCTAGTCTCCTTCACCAATTTGACCAGTAAACACTCTTTTAACAGCTCTCCGAAGCTGTTGTCTCCACCTTTATCTATTTATAATAAAAATATTCAGAATTACATTAAATATCCTTGACTTTGATGAGTCATCAATTTCAACTTAGCATAAAATTTAACATATTGTCTTCAAATAATATAAAATTGTTTTTGCAAAATTGGGGCATGTGACAAATCCAGTCTGAAGCAATATTTTGAAATGTTAGACTTGTGACATTTGCATTATTTTCTTGGTCTCCAAGTATTGCAAACCAAATAAGGAATCTTTCTTTCCCAGTCTAAGTATGCTTATGACCTTCTTCGTCGCTTCCACATGGAAGATTGTAAACTAGCCCCTTCTCCTTTCCAGTCTGGAGTCAAACTTTCTGCCACTTGTACTTCCCATGAAGTAGATGACACCTTGTATCGTCAACTTGTTGGTAGTATTTTATCCTTGACTCATTCATGTCTTGACCTTGCCTTTGTCGTTGGACGTGTTTCCCGTTATATGCAAAATTCTCATGAAAGTCACTGGAAAGCAGCAAAAAGAATACTTCGATATATTCAAGGTATAATTCAGTTTCGGATTCATTACAGTACGGAGGGGAAAACCTTTGTTGGTTGGTTTCACTGATTCAGATTAGGCCGGTGATCCTGATGATTGAAAGTCTACTGCAGGTTATGTTTTCAGTCTGGGATCTGGACCTGTCACTTGGGCTTGTAAGAAACAACAAGCTCTTTCTCTTTCTTCAGCAGAAGCAGAATATCGAGCCACAGTTAATGCCAGTCAGGAAGCTTTATGACTTTGACAGATCCTTTTAGAGTTTGGATTCGAGCAGCAACAACCTAATCCACCTTGGTGCGACAATCAAAGTTCCATCAAGCATGCCAAAGATCCAGTTCTACATCAACACAGCAAACACATTGAGCTACACATGCACTTCATCAGAAATATTGTTCATGATAGTGTTATTGAAGTGCTCTATTGCCCAACAGATGATCAAGTTGCAGACATCTTCACCAAGTCTCTTATAGAAGCAAAGTTTTCTAAACTTCGGTCTATGTTAGGAGTTCAGGAATGTGTCCTTAAGGGGGGATAGGCTCTAATTCCTCCTTCCTTCACCTAATAGTGTCACTTTTGTAAATCCTTCAATCCTATCCCAAGTTGTTCTTAAGGGGGGATGTTAGGATATTTAGAGACTTAGGAGTTAGTTAAGATCAACTTGTGTAATATATCCGTTAGGTAAAAGTGTGTTTCTTTAGTATGCATTAGTATGCATTTGTAAATATTCTAATCCGACGGTCACAATATGTTCTAGACATAGAGTGATTCGACGGTTCAACTTCTCTTAGATCATACCTACCATTGATCCGTGCCTTAACACCCGATTGGTCTATGATCTCTATTTAAAGAGCATAGAGGATCCTTGGCTAGTTGATCGATTATGAGAAGCTCATGTAACTTTCTTTCTTTTGCATAATAAATTGCTCCAAGTAGCTATTTGGCTAGGGCCATGGAATGTTTCCCTCTCAAGGGTTTTAACCACGTGACAAACATCAGTGTGTTGATCTATGATCTATTTGTGTGAAGCGGTTGCTGAAGGTGTTCGGTCTTTTGGGAGTACCCTGTGTACCCAAACAATTAAAAGCTTATGTTTTGAATCTTTTGGAGGTTTAATAGTCATTTTAAAAGTTTTGCAAGGTCAGGAGTTGAAATGTTTTGGTTATGTAAGAGTTTATTTTTTACTTTTTCGTACTTACACAAAACAGAAAAAGTCATTGAGCGCTAATTTCGAAATCTTGGTCATGCTCTTTAAACCTAGTACCAAATTTATGATTCAACTTTCACTTCTTTTTTAGGCTCATTAAAATCTTCTATCGTGAAAAGAAACCCTAATGGAGACTTCTTTAAGCTATTTTCAGACTCCTTAAATGTGAAAAGATCGCCAAGCAAACTTGATACGTTCACGCTTGTAAAAGTATTTGAATGATCTCCTAATCAGTGGTAGGTCATATCTTTTTTGGACTGATTAGACCTAATTACAAAAAAGTAACACTCTAGTTTATCTCAGCTAGAAGAGTTCTCTTGGGCATTATTTTATACGTTTTTGGGCCCTGGGGACTAAATCATACGAAAAATGACCTTTTGGAGTCTCCTTTCGTCTTCATTCAGACTCTCTAAACATGAACGATACTAAGTTAAATTTCAATGGACTCGTTAAAATAAATGCTGATAAACCCTCTTTTGGGAACGAACCCATCCTTTCTCAGGTTCGTGAAACATATGAGAATGGACTTATCCTATGATAAGCTACAACGAATGTTTGTTACCCTCTTTGAACTCGTCAAAATGAAAAGAGACACTCATCAATCATGATGGGGAAAGTAAGGGAAAGGAACTATATTTCCTTTGCAATAATGGCAATTGTTAGTCACCTTTGAACATGGCACTTGTCTGCATTTCATCCAGTCAATTGGGTATTCAACTTGTTTCCAAGTCGATCCATTTTCATGATTCATGTCACTCCTTTGAGTCTTTCAAAGAATGCATCATCCATCGCCGCATTATGTCTTGGTATCCTCGTGGTTAAGTCAATATTTCCAAGTCTTTGGTCATTCCACCCAATGTTCAAAGGGAAGTCATATTGAGAGTTTGCATTTGCAATCAAAAAAAAAATTGTGTCGATTACTATTGACTCAGTCTTATGGTTACATCATACTCAAATTCCAAAACTTTGATCTGAGTTTCATGTCATCAATGTGGGATTCATCATGGCCCTCCTTCAACGAGACTATTCCTATTGATTTTAGCTCATCATCTGGGAATTAGTTTTAGAAACAAAAAACAAGTACCTTGAGATTTGTATGCATCAATGACAGATCCTCTCGCTTTTGACATAGGTTTACATCATTGACCTTTGATCGAAATATTCAATCGAGTGTTCAACATCATATCATATATTCACACTCGGGAGATTGTACTAGGGTACCTTGGGAATCATCGACATCAATGGTGATCTCCCTCACACTTGTTAATGGTTCTCATCATTGACCGGTAATCAAGTGGTTTCTACAATGTTCAACATCAAGACATTGTAATCACATGGATAGCATCGTACTTTGTGGAATATGAGAGGAAGACCCTGGGTATCTATTCAGCACTCATGGATTTCCCCAAGTTGCGATGGAGTATTTGTATAATTGCTAGAATGGATCCACATTTGTATGGTCATGGCTGTGCTCAAATTTGATTCCACGTGACATATATCTACATTGTATGTTTGGTAGATATGTCCAAGTTTGAGTCTTATTCACATGGATCTACATTGTAATCTAGTAGCCATGATAATTCATACCTCACATGTATCCGGCTTGTATTATTCTGCAGCCATGATGAGGAGTCATTTGCATATGATTCAAAGTATTGATGTATTGCAGAAAATCCGAGTTGATGAAGATATTTGATCAATGAATTCTTGCCTCAAAGAGACAACTTGTTCTTACAAATATTTCACCTATCCTATTCCTCTAGCCTCATGCATTGGGGGGCGTTTTGTTACACACATTTCTCGTCTTCACCATGTAATGAGAACCAAAACATTAGAGTTTGCCTCAAATCCTCAAAATATGAATTTATACACAGGCCAAGACTTATGATTTCACACTTTTGTCCACCACCGCCTTTTCCCTTTGGACAATGTGTGTTTCCCTTGTTAGTAACGACATTTGTCAGTTGACAATGAGCGGTTCCACCGCCTTCTCCCTTTGAGCAATAACTGGTGTAGCCCTGGTAACGCTCTATCTCAATAGAAAAAGAGCGGTGCTCGATTTTTAAATGGAAAAAGAGAAGATTCACAAAGCTTCTCAAAGATCAGCTTCATGGCACCCTCATCCCTACACTCCTGGACCACTTGGACTCGAGATCCCTCCTTCTAGGATCTCCCTTCCACCTCATCGATGAGAATCTAAACCATTCCTATCCTCCCATAGCTATAAGTATTGGATCACCCCCCATGGGAAAAGGGAGGAATATTATGCCACATCATCAAAATTCTAGCCAAATCTAGCCAAGGAGAGTAAGCATTAGGAAGACAAGTTGAAGATTTGGGGGTAAGACCTTACTTGAGAGGAGACATCTCAACACTTAGGCATACCGATTGTAATCTCTCTTCTTTTTTTTATTATACAATGAAATATCCTTTCCCATAACTCATATTGTGTAATAATCACTGGTTTTATTATCAAATTCCTTAGTCATTAATATAGGATTGTAGATTGTATTTGGTACTTTTATCTTGTATGCTTTTGTGATGTCCTTATTGTAGGTGAACCTTTTGGAGATCTAGTGCTGGAGAAGACTAGTACATTGCATTGTATTGCAGGTGAAATATCTATTCCAAGCATTCATCAATCCTAGGGAAAGTATTGTTTATTGTTTCTACTCATTTGTTCTAGTTGTGAAGGATTTCAAGTTAGGGAAACAACTCTTGTCCGCAGGAGGTGAGTATTTCCAGCAACACTTCCAAAGGATGTAATGTCTCCATTACTTGAGGGATTGCTTAATGGGATATAGTTCCTTCTCATACATTGAATACCTTCTAACAATGTCATTGAAAGTTTCAGAATGAAAGGCGACTGGCTGACCAGACTGAGTGATCACCTCTCAATTCTAATGTGTCCATCTCAATCTCAAAATGATGATGTAAATCAGGTAACATAACTACTGGTACAGTACAAAGCTATTTTTTGAGTTTCTCAAATGCTTATTGTTGTGTTAGTGTCCATTTGAATACAGTTTTCCATTTTCCCTTAGTCAACTATTCAAAGGCTAGGCTATGTGATTGAAGTCGAGTATGAACCGTCGATAAAAATTATCCAAACCAAGAAAAATTATCGGTTAATGAATGTTTTGAGGAATGGGCCAATATTTGAGGATGTATACTCTATCTGGGTTGACGTGAATGCCTGCAAAGTCAATTACATACCCAAAATATTTGATGGTGTTCATCACAAATGAGCATTTTTCAATATTCAGATAAAGTTGATGTTGTTGGAGAGTGTCAAAGACTTGTCGAAATTATCTTACATGTTCTTCCCTGACCGAATGAAAATCAAGATATCATCGAGATAGGAAATGACACACTTGTCGATGAAAGGTTGTAGAAGGCCATCCATATAGCGCATGAAGGTCGCAGGTGCATTAGTTAAGCCGAAAGGCATGGCTAACCATTCAAGCAATCCTTCCTTGGTTTTGAAAGTAGTTTTCCATACATCAGTGGAATCAATTGAAATATGATGGTACCCTACCTTCAGTTTGAGCTTAGTAAAGAACTTATCACCTTTTAGATAGTCAACAAGTTCGTCTATCCTTGGAAGAGGTTGTTCTTCACCGAAATCTTGTTGAGAGACCGATAGTCAATGCACATGCACCAAGTTCCATATTTATTTTGTACGAGGACAACTGGACTTCCACAAGGAGATGAGTTAGGTCATATGTGACCCTTTTTTATCAAATCTTGGATTTTTCTACGAATATATTCATTCTTGATAATGGATCTTCTGTAAATAGATGTGTTAGGCAATGACGAACCAGGAACAAGTTAAATTGAGTGTTTTACCTAGAAATGTAGAGGTACTTCATTTCTCTCTTGAAATACATTCTAGTATTCATCAAGAATATGGTCGATTTATTGTTGTTGTCAGGAGTTGCAATGGTCGATGAGTCGACTCATTGTTGCAGTCTTCTTGGAATGTTGTGTCTTTATCATGATCAATTCAAAATTCAGAGCATGGTTGATAAGTTTCTTTGTTTGCTTAGCAGATATCATTGCAATCCTTGGTGTAGGTCGTCGTTCAGGTATACTGTACCACTGGTTCTGAAATTTGAAAAGCACCTTCTAAGGTCGTGACTGATAACTTCCATGTTGGTCCCATAAGTAATGTTTCCCAAATAGCGCATCAGCTACTGAAAGTGGTACTACATCACATAGTACTTCATCTTCAAGATTATTGATGAAGTAGGTGAGTCTGCATTATCGAGTGATCCTTATTTCCCATCCATCCTTCATACAACCGATATTGTAAGGTTGAGTATATGGAATGGTGACAAGAACAAGTCTCTTCACAAGATATTCAGAAAGGAAGTTCTTCTAGCTACCATTATCCACAATCATATGCAATGGGTTGTTTCGAACCCATATCTATGTATGGAACAAGCGTTCTCGTTCCTCCTCATCAACGATAGTCGAGGATATTGGAGAGATCAATGTCGATGTCAAAAGGGTCAATGCTTCTGGATCTGATTCTACGAGGTTTTGTTAGACAAGCTGAATGTCAACAAATTTTCCAAAAATATATTTCAAGCTTTGCATTCTGACGTATCATTCCATGATGAATTGTGATAGTCACACCATTTCTCGGTAGGAGGGTGTTTATTATGTTCCCTTCTATATTTTTGAGAGTGCTTATTTCCATGGTTGATATTTGGCATGGTAGGCTGAGAAGGTTTTCTTGACTTGTCATAGTCGGTTGGTGACTTCTTGTCGAATGTTCGACCTGTTGGCTTGGTCGCAAAACACGATTTTCCTTTTTGCTTAGCTTCAAGATCGATGGCATAGTGGAATGCATATGCAAGCATACTAACAATCAGAAAATCCATCTCTTGTTGAATGTATGGGGACAATCCACTGACATACTTCAGTATAAGCAATTTCTCTTCTTCTTGGATTCCAAGTATCGCCATGAGTCAATAGAAATCATCGGTGTAAATTTACATGGACTAGTATTTCCATTTCCTTAGCTCCTGCCACTTCTTATATTGTTGTTCAATGTACTTGGGAGGGTAGAACTCCTTTCAGACATACGCGACAAATTTATCCCATGTGTCTATGGGGTATCCTTCTCGCTCCATCTTTGTTGATAGATTTTCCCACCAGTGGTGCACAAAAGTTGACATATTTAAGGATGTAATTATGATCTTTTCCACTTCAGAGAGTTGATTCATGGAGTAGTAGGATTCTAGTTGTTATACCCAATTGTCTATGGATTTTGCGTCAATCTTTCCTTCAAGATTCGGTATGTCCAGATTCATTTACACATTGAAGGGACTAATTTTTTTAGAGTGCGATCTCATCGAGGATCCTCCATATGTCAAAGAAAATCATGTGAGAGTCTCGTTGAATTGAGCAAACATTTCGATTTACTGGTGAGCCAATGCTCTTTCTATGAGTTGCTTCGCCTCGTCAGTTGCATGTCTATTGTTTGTTTCTTCGGCGATATTCAATCTAGTAGTACGAGTAGATGTATACTCTGAAGTTGAAGGTAGTGTTTGCTTAGATTATTGAGTTTTCAAGTGTGTTTGAACATTCATAAGTCAGGTAACTTCGATAGAAGTGTCTATGCAACTTAATCTCTGAATCTGCTCTGATACCAATGATACGATTTCCTAGGAACACGTCGAGGACAACAATTCGATTGAATGAATCAGGCATTGCTATTGTACAAGCATATGAAGAATAAGCAAAGCAGGAAATACTCAACACAGACAAAAAATATACACACATACAAAATGCAATAGCTCGAACCAATCTTTGTATTTTATTACTACTGTATGACGCAGAGTACTCTCTCCAATATTCACTTGTATATTACAATAGTGTACATGGTTATATAGAGTGCGGAGACACTTGGGTGACTACCCATTACGTTTAGTTACAAAGAAGTTAAAACGGTTCAAAAGTTCAACAGTTATAGATGATTGGAAGATAGAGAAACAATTTGTTGTAGTCGTGTCAAGATGTTGAAGTTCATGTCGAGATGCTGGTGTCAACAATGCATGTCGAGATGATAACCTGTCGAGGTTGCATCTAGGTTTGGACTTGCTGAATTCGATGTTGAACCTGTTGAAGTCAACAAACATGCTAGTTGTTGCATGGATCAGCTATGACACCACTACTTGACCTCAATTGTATTCGGTAGACTACGAATTTTCTGCAATTCATGATCCAGGAGGATCCAAGAAGGCAAAATTTTTGAATTCCTCCAGTCTCAGAAAAAACAGCATCAGATTGAAGAGCTCGTCGAGATGATTCCAACAGCGTTCGTTTCACCTCAAATGGACTCCGTATGAGAAATTTATCGCGTTCTGTTGTATTGATGAAATAGGCAAATTTGGCAAAATGGAGGTGCCACGTGGCACCACTGACAGGGTGACACGTGGAATCCATACTGTACAAACATGATGACATGGCACCACTGACAAGGTGACATGTGGCATCCATATGATATAGGAAAGATGACATGGTAGGTGTACGGACCAACCAAAGGACGACACATGGAATCACTCAGAGGATGACACGTGGCATTCGTACAGTACGGACCAATCACAAGGTGACACATGGTAGTACAAATCCGAGCTGGCATATGGCTGACTGGGCGTACGAATGGTGACGTGGTAGTACGGATCGATGATGTGGCAGATGACTCAGCTGAGCTGGCAGACAACTGGCCAATGAGTTGGACCAATCGGTGCCTGCCACGTGGTAGGCCCGAATTGGCCAAGATGGTCACATGCAAAATAATGTGCCTCCACGGGGTTCGACCCCATGACCTCCAGTTTGGTTGCACAACGTTTTAGCCAACAGGCCACCGCGTGTTGTTTAGTCATGGAATGGGAAACAATCCTTTTAAATTGGAACCTACGTTTGAACGGGCAAAGAAAGGGCCGGGACTAAGCCCCGACCCATGGATTTATGTCGCCACTCTTTAACACATGGTCACATGTTTTCAAACGGATTACATGCCACCCCATTCAACGGGCCTTAACACATGACACATGTATTTCACATGTATCGCATGGAGGAGCCACCACGTGGGACGCGCCCTTACCACATGTGATTTTTGTTAAAAACTTTGGTTATGGCTTTAAAGTGGGTTCGAAAAATTTGGTCATGGTTTTTTACCACATGTGCTATTTAAAGCGTTGGTTATGGCTTTTAAAAGTGGGTTTTTAAAAGATTATAACATATGTAATGAGTTTAACCTATACTTGGTATAGTTTTAAACTATAACCAACTATATGGTTGGAATATTAAAAGGGGAACAGCTACATAATTTAAGAGCCTAACCAACCAACTTGGAGGTTTTCAACCATATGCCCAATTAGGAAAATTTGTTGTAACTGAGAATTCATGAGAAACATGTGAAGGGGGTCTTCTCAAGCTATATAAACCCTCTTATTCTCCATTTGCCTCTCATGCTTTGGAGTGGAGACTTTGTAGCTAAAGGATATAAGGGAGATTGCGTAGCTCTGCAGGAGGAAGGTACGAGTGTTTATACTTGTTTTACACCGTCTTCAGGATTCAAAATTGCTGGAAGCAGTCTTGTTGTGTTTTGGGCAACGGTTCTCTTCCTGACCATTGTCGCCAAGGTATCATTGTATCATTGCCATGTATTTTGCCTTATGCTGAGATTATAGATCGGCCCACATATTGAGAAGCAGGCCCGGAGACGTAGTCCATCCTGGACGAACTCCATTATCAACTTGTTGTATTTATGTGCGTATTGTCTATGATGTTTGGTTCTCTTCTTATGGATTTGTGAGCTTCATTCCTGCTCTTTATGCAATTCATGTTAATGTCGTAGAGTAGTAAAGATCTTGTTTTCGGATCATGTGGTATCAGAGCCGGACTATTTGACGTTGGATTGTGAGTGTGGATGCTCACGAGGGATAAACTGCAAGCTGGTGAGGGTACATTAGAGCTTTGCAATTTTGAGATCGGACGTGCACACTGAAGGAGGAAGATGGATGCTAATGATGCCCGCATCGAGATGGAGGCAAACTTTCACAAGGTCTTCTACATGATGGCCGACAAGGTAAACAAGTTGTTTGCAAACTATGAAGAACGCATTGCAAAAGAAAGAAAAGGCAGTGAAGTAAAGAAGGAAGACAAAGAAGTGAAGGATGAAGGCAACGCTTCAGTTAACCAAGGAGGAGGTGGCGAAGAGCCTCCTGAGCCTCCCTCTTCACCTTCAGCTTCAAGCGCAAGTTCAAGTGCTTCTTCCTCATCTCATTCTCAGCATTCCAAGGTTCCTCAAAAAGAGCCTCAAAAGAAGCCCTTATTGAAGCTCGATGTGAAGTTTGATTTGCCCATGTTCAATGGGGAAGCGAATGCAGAGAAGTTGAACAATTGGATAAGACAAATTGAGGTCTATTGCCGAGTCCAGCAGGTCAAAGAAGAAGATGTGAAGATTCAGTTGGATTCACTTCGGCTAACAGGCACCGCACTTGTATGGTGGGAAAGCAAGCTTCAGTAAGGTAGCAAACAAATGGGTAATCTTCTCTCATTGTGGTCTGCTTTCATTTCTGATTTACGTAAGCAATTTTATCCGTTGGGTTATGTTCAAAAGGCTATGATGGATTGGCAAAGTTTTAGACAAGGCAAGGGTCAGAGTGTTCAGAATTTTACTGAAGAATTTAGAAAGAAAGCTCTAGAGTTGAATATTTATTTAGATTCTCCTGACACTCTTTTGAAGTACATTGGTGCTCTTCATCATTATCTACGCCATACTTTGCTGTTGTTGAATCCTACTAGTGTGGATGAAGCAAGTGTTTAGGCTACTCATCTTGAGAGTAGGGGGAAGCATTTGCAAGAAGACCATCCAAAGAAGCCTTTCAAGCCCAACAACAACCACAAGTCCAAAAAGAAAGACAAGAGCAAGAAGACAGCTACTGCCAAGAAGGAAGGAGGAAAGCTCCATTGCAAACATTGTGACATTGATGGGCATGATGAAGAAAGTTGTTGGAAGTTGCATCCTGAACAGAGGCCAAAGAATTATGGAGGCAAAAAGAAGAAAAAGACTATTGCAATAGTGCAACGAGATTTGGGTTCCGACTCAGGTGACGAAACCATGATTACAGCTATGGGAATGCAAGGTAACAAAACTCCTCATACTGGTTCAAGTTCTACTCATGTTTCTAAAGAAAATGATAAAAGAAGAAGTGAGTTGTTTCACATCAGAGTTGTGTCTAAGCATACAAAGATTGAAACATTATTTGATCCGGGTTCTCAAGTAAATTTGATCTCAGAATCAGTTGTTAAGAAGTTGGGAATACAAACTAAACCTCACCCCAAGCCTTATCCTCTTGGATGGGTATGTGATAATGCTAAGCTACAGGTGACTAAGCAATGCAGTTTAAGGTTTTCTATTGCTTCAAAGTTGATCGATGAGGTGGACTTAGATGTTGTTCCTCTTGACATCTGCGGTATCGTATTGGGAAGCCCATACTTGTATGATCGAAAAGCAGTATTCTTCCGTCATGAGAACAAGTACCATCTCACCAAAAATGGGGTGGAGTACATTGTGAGAGCTCAAAGTATGAAGGCTAACACCACTCTTGTTAGTGCAGGACAGATGAAGAGACTCATCAACACTAATAAGAGATACATGCTCATGGTTGTGATAGCAAAAGATGCTGAAGCATCCGATGCTTTCAAAGGTTGTGATCCTTCTCATAAAAAGGCTATGATTGATATTGTGGCTAACTATGATGAAATATTTCAGGAACCTACAGGTTTTCCTCCCAAAAGGGAGATTCAACATGAGATTCATCTCCAGCAGGATGCCCCTCTTCCTAATGTGGGCATGTACAGGTTGTCCGCAGTTGAAATGGCAGAGATTAAGAAGCAGGTTCAAGACTTGTTGGACCAAGGAGTGATCAGACCCAGCTCCTCTCCATGTGGTTCACTGATTGTGTTGGTGATGAAGAAAGATGGCACATGGAGGATGTGCGTTCACTATCGGGCTCTCAACAAGATCACGATCAAGAATCGATACCCGCTTCCTCGTATAGATGACTTGCTCGACCAGTTGAAAGATGTTGTGTTCTTTACCAATTTGGATTTGTGCAGTGGCTACCACCAGATCCGAATTGCAGAAAGTGATGTGTGGAAGACGGTCTTCAAGACCAAGCAAGGTCTATTTGAGTGGTTGGTGATGCCCTTTGGGCTTTGCAATGCACCTGCAACCTTCATGCGGGTAGTGAATGATGTTTTCCAGCCATTCTTAGATGATTTTGTCATTGTTTATCTAGATGATATATTGGTCTTTAGTAAAAATTGGGAAACACATGTGGGGCATGTAAAGCAAGTATTAGATACTTTGAAAAAGGAGAAATTGTATGTAAAATTGTCAAAGTGTGAATTTGGAAAAACTTCATTAGTTTACTTGGGTCATATTGTAGGAGGTGGAAATTTAAAAATTGATCCTTCAAAAGTTGATGTAATTGTCAATTGGCCTAAGCCTGCTAACGCTACTAAAGTGAGAAGCTTTTTAGGAGCTGTTCAATATTGGAGGAGGTTCCTTTAGAACTTCTCATACATAGCATCTCCTTTGCATGCCTTAACAAGTGTGAAGAAAGCCTTCCAGTGGGGAGGTAAGCAGCAGAAATCCTTCGACACATTGAAGGGAAAGATCAGCACCACCCCAATCCTAGCCTTTCCCGATTTGCAGCAACCATTTGAGATAGAGATAGATGCCAGTGGATATGCCATGGGGGTAGTATTGATGCAGAACCGCAAGCCTATTTGCTACCATTTAGATACTTTTACTCAAGCAGTGATCAACTACCCACCTATGACAAAGAGTTGTATGCTTTGGTTCAGAGTGTCAAGAAGTGGAAACACTACTTGACGGGTAAGGAGATGATCATCCATACCGATCATCAACCCTTGCAGTATCTCTAATCCCAGACTAAGCTCCAGTAAGCTCGTCATTTCAGGTGGATGGGATTCCTTCAACAATTCCATCTAGTGATCAAGTACAAGAAGGGTACTAGTAACAAAGTGGCAGATATGCTCTCTAGACCTCCTATTGTTGCATCTATTGTTTTGAAAAATGCTTCTTTGTCCCATGAAAGTTATATTGAGCAGTATGCTACTGATGATGATTTCAAGGAGATTTATGAGAAGCTAACCAATGGCACACAGGTGGAAGACTACTATTTGCAGGGAAAGTTGCTCTATCATTTGGGCAAGTTATGTGTTCCTATCAGTGAAAGAGTCCATGTAATACGAGAAGCTCATACTTGTCTTGTATCAGGGAATTTTGGGGTAGGTAAGACTGTGGCTCATTTGTAAAGACTTGTGTATTGGCCTCGCATAAAAGACATTGTAACAAAATATGTAAAGGGGTGTGTGATGTGCTCTACTTGTAAGCCCACTAATAGAAAATTAGGGCTGTACTCACCAATTCCTATTCCTTCCCATCCTTGGGAAAGCATTTCCATGGATTTTGTGGGGGGTTTTCCTATGTCTAGGAGGGGTCGTGACTACTTGTATGTGGTCATGGATAGGTTTAGCAATATGTGTATTCTTATGCCATGTAAAAAGCAGGTCACTGCAGAGCAGGATGCTTCTCTTTTCTTTCAGCATGTATGGGTTCACTTTGGACTTCCTACGTCCATTATCTCGGATCGGGACTCCCGATTTATTGGAGAGTTTTGGACAAAGTTATGGTGTATGATGGACACCAAGCTGAAGAGGAGCACCACTTTCCATCCACAGACCGACGGACAGACAGAGGTAGTCAACATGACAATTGTTCATTTGCTTCGAGGTTATTGCAACAAGCATCCTAAGTTATGGGATGAGCAGATCCAGTATGTGCAGCATGCCTACAACAGGGCTATGCATTCTTCCACTCAGAGCTCACCATTTGAGACATGCTTTGGGTACTTGCCAAAGAATCCATTGGACTTGACTTATGGGAGAGAGGTTGATTCAAGTGCTTCCAAGGATGAAGACAAAGCCCGCAGGTTCATTCAGAGAGTTCAACAGGTACATCAAGCAGTGCAAGAGCAGTTGAAGAAGAGTCAAGCCCAGTACAAGGCTCTCCATGACAAGCATAGAGTTGATCATCAGTTTCAGGTGGGAGATCAAGTGTGGCTTCACATCAGCAAGGAGAGGATGAACGGAGAAGGCAAGAAGCTCAAGCCCATCAGATATGGTCCCTTCACCATCTTGGAGAAGATTGGGATGAATGCCTTTCACTTAGAGCTACCGCCATACATGTAGATCTACTCAGTGGTGAATGTGGAGAACTTGAAACTCTATGAGCCTCCCATGATCATG
>LPNX011229974.1:284831-308011 GCA_001517045.1 Pseudotsuga menziesii
TTACTCCTGAGTACATGGATGAGCTAAAGGAAGATGTCATCTTGGACAGAAGGACAAGGACTTCTCGCATAGGTGATGTTGATTATCTTCGAGTGGGCATCAAGGGCACTCATCCAAGCAAAGCCAAGTGGATCAAGAAGGAGAAAGTGAGGGAGCAATTCCCTCACCTATATGTTGATTAGTAAAGGTTTTTGGAGGCCAAAAGATTCTCAGTGGGGAGGAATGATCCAGGAGGATCCAAGAAGGAAAAAATTTTGAAGTCCTCCAGTCTCAGCAAAACCAGCATCATATCGAAGAGCTCGTCGAGACGATTTCAATGGCATTCATTTCACCTAAAACGGACTCCGTATGAGAAAGTTATCGCGTTCTATTGTATTGATGAAACATGAAAATTTGGCAAAATGGAGGTGCCACGTGGCACCACTGACAGGGTGACACGTGGCATCTGTACTGTACAAACATGATGACATCGCACCACTAACATGGTGACACATGGAATCCGTACGGTACGGACAAGATGACATGGCAGGTGTACGGACCAACCAAAGGACGACACGTGGCATCACTCAGAGGATGACACGTGGCATCCATACAGTACGGACCAATCACAAGGTGACACGTGGCAGTACGAATCCGAGCTGGCATATGACTGACTGGGCATATAGATGGTGACGTGGCAGTACAGCTCGACGATGTGGCAGATGACTCAGCTGAGCTGGCCGACAACTGGCCAATGAGTTGGACCAATTGGTGCCTGCCACGTGGCAGGCCCGAATTGGCCAAGATGGTCACATGCAAAACGATGTGCCTCTGCGGGGTTCGACCCTGTGACCTCTAGTTTGGTTGCACAATGTTTTAGCCAACAGGCCACCACGTGTTGTTTAGTCATAGAATGGGAAACAATCCTTTTAAATTGGAACCTACATTTGAACGGGCAAAGAAAGAGCCGGGGCTAAGCCACGACCCATGGATTTATGTCGCCACTCTTTAACACATGGTCACATGTTTTCAAATGGATTACATACCACCCCATTCAACGCGCCTTAACACATGACACATGTATTTCACATGTATCGCATGGAGGAGCCACCACGTGGGACGCGCCCTTACCACATGTTCTTTTTGTTAAAAACTTTGGTTATGGCTTTAAAGTGGGTTCGAAAACTTTGGTCATGGTTTTTTACCACATGTGCTATTTGAAACGTTGGTTATGGCTTTTAAAAGTGGGTTTTTAAAACATTATAACATATGTAATGAGTTTAACCTATACTTGGTATAGTTTTAAACTATAACCAACTATATGGTTGGAATATTAAAAGGGGAACAACTACATAATTTAAGAGCCTAACCAACCAACTTGGAGGTTTTCAACTATATGCCCAATTAGGCAAATTTGTTGTAACTGAGAATTCATGAGAAACATGTGAAGGGGGTCTTCTCAAGCTATATAAACCCTCTTATTCTCCATTTGCCTCTCATGCTTTGGAGTGGAGACTTTGTAGCTAAAGGAGAGAAGGGAGATTGCGTAGCTCTGCAGGAGGAAGGTACGAGTGTTTATACTTGTTTTACACCGTCTTCAGGATTCGGAGTTGCTGGAAGCAGTCTTGTTGTGTTTTGGGCAGTGGTTCTCTTCCTGACCATTGTTGCCAAGGTATCATTGTATCATTGCCATGTATTTTTCCTTATGCTGAGATTATAGATCGGCCCTCCTATTAAGAAGCAGGCCCGAAGACGTAGTCCATCCTGGACGAACTCCGTTATCAACTTGTTGTATTTATGTGCGTATTGTCTATGCTATTTGGTTCTCTTCTTATGTATTTGTGAGCTTCATTCCTTCTCTTTATGCAATTCATGTTAACGTCATAGAGTAGCAAAGATCTTGTTTTTGGATCAATTTATCAACAACTTCAAACTAACCCCTCGTCCACTACCAACTACTTCCGGAAAGATACCTTGCTATTCAATCTTGGAAAACTTTGTGTACCGATAGGTGAGCACCGAAAGAAGCTCATTTGGGACGTGCACTACCACAAGAATACAAGACACTTTGGAGCAGCAAAGGCTCTTTCCATCCTCCAAAAGTATTTATTGGCATTCACTTAAATCTGACGTCAACAGGTACATTCAATCATGTGTGATTTGTGCCTTTCCAAACGGTCGAATCAACAAAAAGGGTTTTAGACGCCCTTTCTAGTTCCTAGTTGACCATGGGAATCTATTTCTATGGACTACTTGATAGGATATCCTAATACCAAACATAAACATGACGCGATCTTAATAGTAGTCAACATATTTTCCAAGATGGTTATTCTCATTCCATGCAAGAAAACTACAAAACCATAACATACTGCTCATCTCTTCTTTGAACATGTTTGGAAACATTATAGCCTTCTGACGACCATCATTTCTGACAGAGATTCCATATTTGTAAGCATCTTTTGGAAGACTCTATGGAAACAGCTGGACATGAGTCTCTCTTTGTCGAAAACTTTCCATCCTCAGATGGACGAACAGATGGAAGTTGTGAATCGCTTGATAGTAGAACTACTCTGCATGTACAACTAGAAGCATCGTCAGACATGGGATGAAAGTCTCGCATTTCATCGAATGAAACTGAATCTGACCGACGAGAAGTTGAGAAAGAATTAAAGTTTTGAGACCAAATCTACAACATCCATAAACAAGAACATGAAATGTTCCAATGAGTTAATGCGAAATCTAAGGACTGACATGATAAGCATCATATTCCTCATTCATTTCAAATTTGGGATCAGGTCCGGTTTCATATCAAGAAGGAATGCTTCACTGGTCCATTCAGAAAGATGAATCCTTTGAGATATGGTCCGTACAACATCCTTAAGCATATTGGAGAAAACACCTTCCAACTTGACATTTAATGTGGATCTACTTCGACCATACCATGCACCACTATTGGAACAGAACGACTTGTAGATAGCAGAACCTGAAGACATCCATCTAGATGTTCAGGAGTCTCTTCCTTGCAACACCATCATGGGACAAGACATACGCCATAGAAGGATGAGCGCAATTCCCTTGTTTCAAGTAGCTAAAGTCGGATAGGTCCCAGCACAAGGAAAGTGGTAATCTACTACTGAACTCACCAACAAGTTTCCTCATTTGTACGAGCAAGCAATGGGGACCATTGTTTCTTAAGGAAGGAGGAATGATCCACCCAACAATTAGAATCATTTTTTGACTCTGACGGGTTCAGAATTGAATTCTACATGTCTGAACCTTGACACAACCTCAACAGGTTTAGCACCTCAACATGAATTGTCAACACTAGTGATCAACACGACTACGAAAAATTGTCCCTTTGTCTTCCAGTCATATGTAACAGTTGAACTTCCGAACCATTCCAACTTCTTGTAATTGAATTTAATGGGCATAAAACGTAAGCATTCTAAGCACTATATATAAACATGTACATCATTGTAATATACAATTAGAGTATTAAACAAGTAATAGAATAGTAATGAAACAACATATTTTGGTTCGAACTCTTGCATATTGTCTGCGTATGTGTGTATGTTTATGTGTGTAGTGTATTTCCTGCTTTGCGTATTATTAATATGCTTCCATCATAATAGTACTTGATTCATTAAATTGAATTGTTGTCACCACTTGTGCCTGGGCACCCGGATCACCAATTGCAGTTGTACTAAGCCTTAAGCGATTAGAGTTGAAGGTAGGATAAAACTTGTAGAATCATTAGAGTTAAGATAATAGTTGTATATAATAGTTAAGTTGTTAATTATCCAATATAACCATGATTAGAGCTGAAGTTAAGCTAATAGATGTATCTAATAGTTAATTTACCAATGTGAGTTGAATTTAAGCTAATAGTTGTATCATCAATGGAGTTAAGCTCATAGTTGTATCTAATAATTGAATAGTTGTATCTAATAATTGAATAGTTGAAGTTGAAGTTTAGTTTTTCCAACTAACACAAACTATACTTGTCAGATGTTAACAAAGCTATTTTTATTTTTTTGAAATTATTAATTAGGAATTTTGGACGATGCCCACAGAATCAATTTGGACAGTACACTTATCTCATTCTCGTCCGTAGATGAAAAAACATAGATGGCAGTCCACCCCAAAATTTAAGTGTATGATAAGTTAAACATTGAAGACGAAAATGTCAAAAGAAATAATGCTAAGTGTTATAGCGTGATTTTCCACACCTAATACATCATGCTTTGATGGCCTTTCCTTGTCCCTATGCATAATCATTATACCCCATTTACTCAACATTCCCCTGATGCTCCAGTTTAACCCCTTAAAAATCACTTTTGAAGATACACGTAGATCACAAGTCTACAACTCCTGTATATGCATCTTGCACCACTATCACTCACATACATTTGGTTTTACACTCAAAAAATAAAAATATTTGGAGTTTTCCCCATCAAGTAACGAATGACTTGATCCGTGTCCTTCCATATGCTGGGAAATGCTTCAATTCAACCCTTCATTTCCAATTGAGGAGCTATATATTGAGCTATTGTGAAGCATTAGAGGAGGGGAATTTTGGAGAGTAAAGAGATTATAGTGAAAATTTTCTCCAATATTATATACTTGAGTCTGCATCCCTTTGTCCTTGAGGAATCCATTAGTGATCTTTCTCAAGCTTGCCATTGTCTTTGTGAGCTTGCCATTGTATGGAGGATTGAAGTGGTGGAGGCCTAGGTGGAGGGACTCGGTTTCTTGGTTTCAACAAGTTGTTGATAGAGGTTGTCATTTGTATCTTTGTTTATATTAATAGAAATATCCATTTCTCGTCCAATTCCATGTGTGATTATGAATATTTGTATCCATGGATGTAATCACTTTGTATACATGTTTAAATTGAATATGCCAGATTAGATAGTAACATATTATATATCATGCTTGTATATCTCTTTGTTGTTGAGGATGAATTGTAGGGACAAGTTTTGATCGAGAGCTCAATGGTGGTCATCTTTGAACATCTGGTTGAGGTACAGTTCTTATCCCTTAGTGATTAGTTTCTTTTATATATCTAACATTCTTGCGAATGAATTGATTTCTGGTGTCATACTTTCTGTTGTGGTACACCCCGAGCCATAGGAAATTTTTCTTCGTAACATAATTGGCGACTCCACTGGGGAAATTCCTTTTTGTTGGGGTTTGGGTGCATTTTTCACTTGATTTGCTCTTTTTTTCTCTATGTTTCTGTGTCGCATTTAGTTGTATGTTCATTCATTGACAACCCCTTAAAGTGATTTGTTTCTTGGACTTATTTTTACCACCTTCCTCTTTGTATACGTGGGTCATAGAACATACAGTCTCGTATATACATGGGATGTAGTCTAGACGGTCCCGTACATACACTATTGTTCCTTAAACAGTCGTGTACACCTCCCTTTTTGGTTGATTTCTTGATGTGTGAAGATGTTGGGTGGATTGTGAGTGTGGTTGGTTCTTCCTGGGTACCTATGTTGTTTGTTGGTTGTCTGTCTGTATGGGTACCTATGTTGTCTGTTGAGTCTTCTTTGAAAGTAGTTCATGTCAATTTATATCCTTATTCATTTTTCCATTAGTGCATTAGTCGTTTAGTTTCAATGTCTTGCTTGGCTTGTGTTTAGTACTTGTTGTAGAGACTGAGAATTTTAGTGACTTTTATTGCATTTTCATTCATTTATATTGAAAATACAAAAATAATATTATAGTTGCATGTTTACTTGCATTAGGTTTTCTTAGATGAGATTAGTGTTCATGCTTTCAAATAGGAAGGATTGCATTGGCATTTGAAAAGAAAATAATCTGTGTGCATTACATATAGTGGCATGCCATTTTTCATTTTAAAACAGAGTTGCACTTGGCATTGTTTTTAGGTGTACATATTTGCTTTCATTATTGAGTCGTCACATCACTAGTTCCACATACATATCCCTTTCCCTTTATTAATCACAGCCTCTAAAATTAATGCTTAAATTAAAATTGTTTACAATGATTTTATTGTATATGGTGCACCAACAAGCTTAGGTTTTAGAGTCTTGGAATAGGATGTTGTGAGTAAACTTCTCCAACACTACAAAATAAAACAATTAGGTGTCTATCCATGTGAGAAGAGAAATCCTTGGTATAATTAGTGCTCTCAAGAGTCTCCTCTTATACAGGAGTTAAGCATGAGGCAACACACACATTGGTAGTGGGGATAGCCCTCTGCTACCTTCTATTGAGTGTCGAATATATTTCAAGGATCTTGTTTGTATCTGGGGGATTTTGAGGTACCTTTGGTGCTTTCGAGCTTCAATATTTGTTACCCTTCCCATATGGTAGATCCCTCCTATGACTATCTTCTTGATCATTAGTTATATTGGGGTGACCTTAGTTGTCTTACCTCTATCACGGGGGGTAATTGCATAGGTTATTTTGTGAGTGTCATGGCCAGGTAGGGGTCAGAAAACACAATATATTTATGCATTGAATATGAGGGCCATTATAATTGGTTACACACCTCTGCTTGTAGTGTATGCGAGTCTCAATCCTTTGCTAGGAAAGACATACCTGCTCCATTCGAGAGCTCACTTATCCTCACTTTTGGCTTGTTTGCATATAACCTATTTTTAATTAGGGGTGTGCTTTGTGTGCGCTAGTTGGATTTATGGATCGTGGTTACTTGATAATTTTTATTTGTGTGTCACAATGGATTTATTTTTTTCACCCTGTCAATCTCAACATTTTGCAAGATTGCCTCCTTGTGATCCTCCACCTCCTCTTCATAAGAGAATTAGACACTAGTCAACCTCTTTTCCATAAATGTTCCCACATAGTTTCTACCATGAGTACCACTTTTGAATCCTTAGAGTTCCCTCCATCCCCATCGTCTGGAATGGGGGGGGAGCCTTTGAAGTCCCTCCTTCATCTACTATATGGATACATGGGACTCCGGTTTATACCAACCCTTGTGGGGCTAGTCCTTCCCATACTACACGAGCACATTCATTAGACTTTACATCCTACCATTGAAACTTTTCCTTAGGAAGGTTGAGTGTTGAGAATCAGTCAGCTCCCTGAAGATCAGGTCCTTTTATGTTCGGCATGCCAAGCATCACTACTACTATTTTTTCACCCGCTCCAGATTCTATTGCGGACCCTGGTGTTGGACTAGGGGGCATGACAGCCCCTTACCTTGCGCATAAATTCGGAAGTGGTCATATTCCACCTTCTACATCATTTTTCAAGGGATTTTCACTTCCTTCATATGGTCTTAACACCAGTTTTCATTCCCATGGGGGTGGTAGTGGATACGTGAGAGTTGGGTCTACAACTTATAGTCCTTCTCATATCCCTTTGTCCACTACACTGATTTATTCGAATGCCTTTCTTATGACAAACCCTCCCTATGTCCCACATGGTCCCTCGAGAAGATATGATCCATTTAATTATTTTTCCCCCTCGTCATCTGGTTCAATTATGTCTAGGAGTTACATACCTCTCCAGGCATCTGAAGGTAAACCATTCTATCAGTCCAATAACTATGGTTACATGGTTCCACCTTCTCAGGGAATACCTCAATAGAAAATCCTTGTGAATCCTTATATGGGCCATATGGGAGGTGGCTACTATCCTACTGATGAAGGCCATGGATTTTATCAAAATCATTCCTATGTGAACCAACCCTTATAGAGAGCGTGGAACCAAATGACACAACCTAGGATCTCCTTTTTAGCCACTTTGAATCTTCCTAACCTATCAAAACTTACCAATGACCTGGTGTGTCATGATCCGATGTGGTTGGTAGTTCCTGCCAAACTTCCTTTGTATATTCTGAAGTTTGAGGGCGAGAATGGTGAGGACCCTGGTGATCAAATGACTACATTCCACCTATGGTGCTCTTCGAATTCATTGAACCACAATTATGTTCTACTACAACTGTTTCAACACACCCTCACGGGTTTTGCAACGGAATGGTATATAGAGTTTCCTAGGGGACATATCAGACCTTCAATGACTTAGCCTTGGTATTCCTCAAACACTTTCAGTTGTTGGTTCATTGTGATGTCAATACCGAGCTCTTGTGGGAATTTTAGCAACATAAGGCCACACTTATCTCTAATCACATTCAAGATTGGCATAGACAAAAATGGTTGATCAAGGCCAACAATCCACCTGAATTGTTATTGGAATGGTTCCTGAAGTCTTTATTACCATTAATCGTGAATGATGTTTTCACATCCGGAGTGACTACCAAGGAACAAGATATGTTTAGAGATCAACAGTTAGACTTGATTTATGCCAAGTCTCGACTTATTTATGAGATTATCACTGACACCTCGTGGTAAAACATTGATCCTAAATTCAAACCTGGCCTACATGCCAATGGCATTTTTGGCTTCGTAAGTATCAAAGTCATGAACCAGGTTACAAATCAAATGAAGAGTTTATCTCTTAACCAATTTTCGGTTGGACAGGCTATGGCCTTGTCCACTCCCACCCAATCGGTGGATGTACTTTCTGTGCATTCATCGAACCAGAAGGGTAACCAACAACCGAGGCGAAATATAAAGAAGGGAAGAAATAAAAAATGGGGTGGGAATAAAAAGGAGAATCAAAATGATGGCAAGAACGATGAGAATGTTGTGGGGGACAAGAAAACTAAGAGGAAGGTCAAATTCCCTTGCAAGCTTTATGTGGGAGACCATCTCACATACTCGTGCCCTCAAATTGAGGATGCTTTGAAGTTCATTGCATAGATCCCAGTTGTGTTGATCGATCCTCTTCCTCATAATAAAAATATGACTTTGAGGACCTCAACCACCGGAAGTGGTTTTGGTGGGATCAAAACCCTCTAGATATGGAAAGTGGTCATGCTTGTATCAACATGATTCCAACTTCCAATGTTGTGACTCCTTCACAGGACTATGGTCTGTCACAACCCAACATGGGTAAAGAACCTCTAACTCCTGATATTCCTTTGTAGATCGACAAAATTGAAGGTGTACCACATGTACCAAAAGGGGTCTTAAAGAGTTTGGGGCACAATCCTAATTCCCGAGTTTCCCAACATTATTCCATTGTTGAGGATTTGGGCCAGACTCCTTGTGCGATGTTGGCTCTTGAAGTACTTCAAAATTGTCCTTCGCAGAGGAAGGCGTTGTTAAATACTCTTGGAGTAGTTGACCCAAATGGATCTACTATGGTCAGGATTGAGACTCATGACATCCAACCATACTTGCCTTACCATGTGGATTTTCAAGTTCATGTGGAGTATTTGAATAACACCATTAAACACACAGTTGTCTATGAAGGTGTTGCGACCACCGTAGTGTCTTTGGCTTGTTGGAAAGGCCTTGGTTCTCTCGTGTTATCCAAATATATGACTATGCTGATAATATTTTATGGACATTCATTCAGACTGCATGGTATTATTCCCTCCATTCAAGTCCATTTTAGGGGAAGATCATGTCGGTCAAAGTTGAAGTGGTTGATGCACCCCTCGACTATAATCTCTTATTAGGAAGAAACTCGATTTATGCTATGAAAGTGATCATATCATCTGTATTTTGAGTCATATGATTCCCTCATGAAGATAGGATAGTAATGATCAATCAATTATCATTTGATAATTAAGGTTCATCAGCATCATCGGGTCCTACTATCTTGGCTATTGATAATTCTTAGTCAGCAACTAAGAATGTTGGTGTCCGAATGTATCCTTCATTGATGTGATTTTTTAATATTTCGACACCAATTTTAGCTATCGATTCTGCTCCCAGTGGTGTTCTGTCACCCTTGAGTTCGGTCCCATTTCACACAATGTATTTGGATGACCCATGGACCCTTCCTTCTTTGAGTAATTCAGATGAATATATTATACCTACCACGATAGAAATTTCATTGTCTACAACACATACCGCTTATCAAGTTGTACATGATTGTACTATGGACACTTATCCTTCCCCTTCATGGACAAAAGAGGATATTTTTGCACTGCCTGCTTGGGTGGTTGCATTTTCATGCTCACATGATTGCCTCAATGACACTTTTTCTTTAGATGAAGCTATTCTTGAGGTCGTGATTGTTCCAAAACAACCTTGGGAGGAGATCCATCATCGATCTTACTTCCTCCCGGAGCTTGAATGAATAGAGCATGATGACTTTAGGACGACCTTAAGCAACAATTTTGGTCACCTCATGATCCCATTAGGCACTCATGGAATATATGTTGAAGGGACCATGGTGAATATATCTCCAACTATTTAGATCAACATTTATTGGGTTCCTGGTAAAATTGAGAACGTTTACATTAGGGTTGATTGTTCACCTGAGGAAATTAAAACATACACCAAGCTCTTCAAAGAATTTTGTGATGTATTTTCTTGGTTGTATGATGAAATTATAGGGATCGATCCCTGCATTGTTGAACATGAAATTAAAACTTATCCTATTCAACAACATTTACATGTGATGAAACCTTATTAAACACTTGATATTAAGGCTAAGATAGAGAAGTTTCTTAAAGTTGGATTCATCTATCAAGTTCGCTTAATCGAATGGGTATCCAACCCCATTCCCATCGATAAGAAGTAAGGGACCATCCATGTATGTACCGACTTTAGAGACTTGAAAAGGGCTTGTCTGAAGGATAATTTCTCCATGCCATTCATTGATAAGATATTGGATGAATGTGCAGAAAGAGAGGTGTTCTCATTTATGGACGTATTTTCATGATACAATCAAATCCATATTAAACCCTAGGATCAACATACGACTACATTTATATGACCTTGGGGTACCTCCGCATACCGAAAAATACCTTTCGACCTCAAAAATTCTGGAGCTACTTTTTAGCAGTTCATGGCATTTGCTTTCACAACCTTAAATGTATTATTGAATTTTATCTGGATTATTTATATTCCCACTCTCTTTTGAGAGCATATCATCCGGATCATCTACGTTTGGTCTTTGAAATATGTCGTCGTTCTAAAATTCGGTTGAATCCTCAAAAGTGCATATTTTGTGTTAGGGTTGGTCATTTATTGGGATTTATCATATATGAGGAAGGGATTAGGATCAATCCTTTGGAGGTTGAGGCAATATTAGGATTGTCTACCCCGCACACAATTAGACACCTTCAGAGTCTCCAAGGGATGGCTAATTTCTTACGTCAATTTGTCATTAATTATGCCAATTTGACCAAGGGATTTATGCGCTTCTTGAAGAAGGATACTTCGTTCATATGGGATGAGCGATCCCAGGAGTCCTTTGATGCTCTTAAGAAATCCTTGGCATCGGACCCTATGCTTAGTCCATCTGACTATAGTAGGTATTTCTTGTTATATGTGGTCATGTCTCAAGAGACGCTTGGTATGGTATGGTTCAACAGGATTATGAGATCCATGAGCAGGTTATTTATTATGTTATCCAAAATCTTATTGATACATAGCTCTGATATACTAACGTGGAGAAATTAGACTTAACGACTGTCCATGCAGTCCAAAGTTTGAGACACTATATCTTGCTTCACCGGACTACAATTAAGCTCATATCAATCCATTTCAATTCGTCTTGAATATATGGATGATAGGGGGGGAATACAATAAATGGATTGTTATCTTGAATAATTTGACCTTGATTTTGTTTCAATGAAATCGAAGAAGTCGTTAGCCTTTGCTAAGATGATTTAAGATATCCCTAGTCTGGATGAGGATATGATACATGAGGGCTTATTTGTGGATGAATAAATTTTTCTCATATTGTCTATGGACCCTTGGTATGGTGGCATTATCATCTATATTCAAACTTTGAAGGTCCCCCCTCATCTCTCGAGGGACGAGCATCGACGCTTATGACATAACTCTAAGAACTATCTCATTATCAGTGACACTTTGTATTGTCATAGGGTAGATTCCATTTTGTGTCATTGTTTGACCCACGATTAGGCTGAGGTCGTGTTGAATGATTTCCATGGTGGGGCGTGTGGTGGTCATTTATCTAGGCTTGCTACAACCCAAAAAATTCTTAGAGCATGTTATTATTGGTCGTTGATCTTTAAATATTGCGTTAATGTGGTCAAGCGATGTCACCCTTTCCAAGTGTTCCCGCAGAACTTGCACTTGCATCTTGCCTCATTACACTTGATTATCATCGTCAGTCCCTTCACCAAGTGGGGGGTGGATTTTATGGATTGCAACCCAACATTTGCTGGGGGGAACCATCACATTATTGTGGTCGTATATTACTTCAAGAAATGGGCCAAGGATATGCCTACGATCAAATCCGGTGGTGATATGGTCGCTCACTTTGTATTCAATCATATTATCACTCGGTTTGGGATCCTGAAGGAGCTTGTCATTAACCATGGTAATCACTTTCAGAATAAAATGTTGGCATAACTAGTTGTAAAATTGGGGTATAGGCAAGAGCACTCCTATTCTTATTGTCCCCAAGCGAATGGACAAGTCGAGGATGTTAACAAGTCCCTTAAGGAAATTCTACAAAAAAACATTAGATAAAGCAAAACAAATTGGCATATCATGTTATACCCTACTCTGTGGGCTTATCAGACCGCGGTTAAGACTGCCACCAAATTTTCTTCATATCAACTAGTGCATGGGGTGGATTTGATTTTATCGGTAGAATCCAAGATCCCTTCATTAAATCTAGCCATAGAGTTTTTACCTGACACTTATTAGTTAAAAGAGCATTTAGTCCACTTAGAGCACCTAGATGAGAAACATCGGGATTTCATGGTGGCTCTAGAGATAAATAAGTGTCATGTCAAGGCCCAGTGTGATAATTTTGTCTATCCCCATCATTATAGTGAAGGTGACTTGGTCCTCTTGTATGACCAAGCTAATGAACCATTAGGTGTGGTTAATTTCAACCCGATGTGGCATGGACCTTACATTGTGAAATGTGTCCTAGATAAATGTTCCTATGAGTCATAGGACTATGAGGGGAATTCCTTGACAGAGCCTAGAAATGGCCTCTATCTCAAGAAGTACTATGCTTCAATTTCAGCTCAGGCCAGTACCTTGTATATTACTATATAGTTTCACATAGTTTGTTTTTGGTTCCCTTGTAGTGTTATCCATTTGCTGACATGATTCCTATTATGTGGCATATGTTGACAGAGTCTTTGATATAATTAGGATTTGTTGATGGTGCCAGTCGCCACACCCAGAACCTAGCTTCAGCTGCTTGGGTTATTTACGCACCTGAGGGTCAATTGGTGACTTTAGGAAGAGTATGCTGTAATGAACCTTGTGAATAATTTTCACAATGTGCTCAAAGCCACCATGTTTCAACTCTAGGTATATGGATACAACTAATTCCAAACTCCTCCAATTACTTTCAAACTTGGTGAGGAAGGTCATGAGGGGTGATGGGACACATTAACACATCTATCAGACATATAATCAACTAATATACCCAACCATGGTCTACAATTTACAAGGAAAGAAGTTTCGGGACAAGACTAGTCAATTTGGGAGGTGGAAATCCCCCAAAGGTCCTGGAACAAATCTCTTCCAAACATTGTACAAACTCCACTAATGCTTGGTATGAGAATTGGATCTGTTACAAGACATTAATTAAAGTATATTTTCAGAATTATATGTGGTTTTTGGGTCGAATAAGTATCCAAGAGAACTCATGGAATTTATTAGTAATTTTGAGGCTCAAACCCCCAATGGTAGATGGATCCAAATAGATCCAAGTGCTTTCAAATTGTACAAAAAGGTGTATGAATGATGTTAATACATAAAAATTGTGTTTATAGGTTTCTTTCAACCATCAAATTACTTCTGCAGCTCATTTTTTCAATCTGGTAAATGTATGGAGTTTTACGAGCAACGTGTGGTTCAAATCCCCTAGGGGTAGATGATGAAAATGACTTTTCAAATGCACTCAATACAACTCAAATTTCTGAATGGAATCAGGGGACATATAAATTACATCAACATTAAATCATATGCATCACCATTCAACTTTTAATTTATTCTATAACTCCCTTAAATCAGATGCAAAAAGACTAGTTTCAACCTTGGGGGAAATGATAGGAAGTCTTCTCCAAATGTTATGAAACTCAACATAATGACTCCAAATGATTATGTAATGAACATTAAACTCATATAATACATCAATAAAATTCCATTCATCCACAAACCATTAGTATTTTACTTATCCATTCGAATCCATCAACGTTACATTGGTTCACAACAAGGTAGTGGGGAAATGGCGTTGTTTCTTCATTGTTTAACATTTTTACATGAAATATTTTGGTATTTTTACCTAATAGTATTATGAAATTGAAATACATATCATTTACATCAAAAATAAAATAATGGTGTATTATAAGCTCCCCCAAAGATATCAATATATCACCAAGTGCGCCTCAATCCATAGAGCAAGAATATGATGAGAAAACTTGGAATAGATGAAAGAACAAGCTGATATTGAAGTTTCCATGAGATTCCCTGTAGCTTGAACCTTTAAATTATGAATCCATTAAATCTCCATGAAATACCTGAATGGAATTTCAACACACCAACTTGGATGGGAATCTTTCACCCTCAAAATTGGCTAAGGCAAGAAACTAGTCATCCACTAGCTCTCTCTCTTAACAAATGCAAATTTCTCAAATGATCAAAAGATGCCTTCATTAATTTTTCTTGACATTTATAAAGTTTCTAATCTCTCTATGGTTCGAATTCCTTCCAAGAGATGCATTCCAACTCTAGTTGGGAAGAGATTCCAAGAAATGCCACTTGTACAACAATTCCTAGTCTCCCACTTCCACAAAGTCACATGTGGAAGCATATTTGATGCCCTAACTCTCTTGAGCACCCTATTGCAGATATTTTTAGCCCTGACATGTCATATATGTCATATTTCAGCCTTAATATCTGATTTGTGTCATAGGTGTCATAGCATCTTCATCATTGTTGTCATAGAGCTAGGGAATCTAGTCCAAGTGTCTCACTAGCTCCAAAATGATTCTTCCTCTTCCATGGTAGTTACTCTTCCACTCCAATTAGACCTTAATTGATTCATTCCAAGTATATTTACCTTCCAACTCATCCCAAGACCCTTGGTCTTCTTATGGATTCGAAATGACAAGAGGAGGATGCCATGTGACATAGAAAATCTATCTTGTGTGGGTCCCACATCCTCCATGTGTCTTCATGATCAATTTCCACTTTGATTTTAAATTGTATTTATTTATTTAGCTCTTTTATTAAATATTTATTCCATTCTAATGTTCAAACATCATTTATTGTCCCCCTTATTCCAAATCCCAAAGCTACCACCCCCAACCTAGGAAACTAGTAATTTTCTTCCTTGGCAATTATTTGACCCTTAACATCAATTTGAAAAACTCTCATGAATATGGAAAATGTGATTAGGAAATTGTGACCCATTGAAAAATTTGGGACATGAAAAATCCTCCCTTCCCAATATTGCTTGTCCTCAAGCAATTTCAAACATGGGTGTTGAAGAACATGCTTTCTGTATGATTCTTTGAAGTTGCCACTGAGTTTCCCAACTTTGAGTCTTTGAGATTCCATGAATATTTTAGAGAGGAACTACCATGCTTGTTGTTGCACTACTCTGATTAAAATCACTTTATTAAGTGGGGAATCCATCTCCCACGGTGCTTGTTTCCCAAAAAATTTGAAATCAATGGGACTAAAAACTATCCCAAGGTCCCATTGATTGTATTGCACTCCAACAATTAAGAGTGCTCTCCAACCCATACCATTGGGAAAGAGAATTCCAAGATCCCATTTTCTTGTATGCATTATTCCAAACATCATGAGTACATAATATATATCATCAAAGTACATAACAACATAATAAAAATGTACATCAAGGAGGTGCCTCATCAACAAATCATGAAAGTGCTTATACCTCCAAGTAAGTAGACCACCATTTTCCAAGTGCTTACAAGCTTCAAGTGACCAATCAAATATGATCCAACGACATAGGTGAGGATCCCATGTCCTATAATGCTACTCCAAAAGTATGTGATATGCATCAAAATATTCATCCATGTATTCTTTCATCCAAGAAGTGAATGAAGAATCTCCACTAAAATCTGAACCAAATAATGAGCAAAAAAAACAAGGAGACTTCAAATGACTCAAAGAAGTCTCACACATACATCCATGAATGAGAGAATCATAAATACATAACCAATTATGTGGTTGGAAACAAAAATGTTCTCCAATCATAAATCTATTCACCCTAGTGTTGGATGAAGTTCCTCCAACATCAAATGAACCAAGTGTTGAGCAAGAAAAAACATGAGTCTTCAAGTGACTCAAATGCATATCATAGGTGCATCCATGTAGATGTGCATCATCATAAAGTAACAAAGGATGCTACTGAAAATGTGAATAAGAATGTTCTCCAACCATGTCATCATAAAAAGTAAATCTAGGAGTTCCAATATACTCCTCATGTGGCACCATAAAAAAGAACCCTTTCACCCATACTTCATTGAGACTAATGCTGTAAAACATGGAATTGCAGGATGTAGGAGAATGAACTAACTCACCCAAATGATCAAAAATTGCAGAAGTTTAATCATGGGAAGGATCCATATGGGTAGTATCATTCAACTCCTTCAAAAGTGTGAAACCTTTCTCATAGATTGGTTCCAATGTAGAGGAATCATGCTCTTCTTTAAAAATTGCATAACTTTCATCAAGAGACAATTCAAGTTCCTCTTCCACAACATCAATTTTTTTTCAGATCCTTCAAAATTGTGAAACCTTTGTCATAGATTGGTTCCAATGTAGAGGAATCATGCTCTTCTTTAAAAATTGCATAACCTTCATCAAGAGACAATTCAAGTTCCTCTTCCACAACATCAATTGTTTGGATATCTTCAAGTCCATCTTCAAACACATCAAGAACATCCAAATTTACACATTTATCATGATACACCATGTCATGAGAATCCTCCAAACAATCTACCATTTGACAATCTGAAACATAGGAGGAAAAACAAGTATCTTGCAACTTTTCAAGAAGTTACTCATTTTGAATTGTGAGCTTATGATTATCCTCAATATTCTTAAAGTATGCATCATGTAAAAATTCATTAAGATCAAACAAATGGTTTCTATCAAAAAGAAAAGACATGAAATTACCTTTGATGTGGCACATTGCTCTTTGAATCTTCTCCATGTCTTCAAGGAAGGATGTTTCGTCCAATAAAGTAGCTCTCCAACAAGAATTTGACACTAATGCTTGAGTGTCATGGATTATGCTAAGGGAATTTTGGATCTTCTTTTCATTCATATTTAAGGACCCTTCAATAAAATGAGGCTCTTGCAAATGAACCTCCTCATCTTCTTCCTTCTTGCTTGGACCAGCTTCATGAAGCTCAAGTGGTGATGTGGAAGTTGATCTTGTTTCTTCTTCAACTGCTACAAGGTCTGCATTTTCATGTTTAATGGAAGTTTGGCTTGCAGAAACACTTTCAAAAGTGATCTCTATGTCACCAACATAGAGGTGTGAGCACCCATCAGTAGGTAATCCTTCATAGTTAAAGCATCCATCAGTAGATTCTCTTTGTTTCATTTCCAAGGTAGAATGTGTCTCGAAATGATCTTCAATATTTTCAATAGAAACTTCTACATACTCATGTAATGTCTATCCATCTTTTTCATAGTCACTTGGGAGTGAATTTTGATCCTCTTCATGTACTACTTCTTCTACTTCACCTTTTTCAAAACTAGGTGGTTCATGGGTCTCCTCCTTTTGCTCCTTCAATCAAGTTGATGCATTTTTCCCCTTGGTTTTCTTAGGATAAATATATTTTCTGCCAAATTGGATAGCCAAAAATTTGAATCCTTTCATAAGCTTCTTGGTCATGTCTTCAAAGATAGGTTCCATGATTTTTATATGCTCCTCACCATCACATGAGGTTCCCTTTTCATCCCTAGTCATAGTTTCCTAAAAAAATTGCCTTCTTCTCCTACTTTTTTTTCCTCTTCAACAAAAGCACTTTTGGTTTCAATATCTAATGGTGGTCCTTGAATTCTTGTCCTCATAAATATCAAACCACTTTGATTTTCCCTTGTATTTATTTATTTATCTCATTTATTAAATATTTATGCCTTTCTAATGTTCAAACATCATTTATTGTCCCCCTTATTCCAAATCCCAAAGCTTCCACCCCCAACCTAGGAAACTAGTAATTTTCTTCCTTGGAAATTATTTGACCCTTATCATCAATTTGACAAACTCTCATGAATATGGAAAATGTGACCAGGACATTGTGACCCAATGCAAAATTTAGGACATGACATATTCCTAAGATCCTCTTCACATAATGTTGCCAAGTATAGTGTCGTGATTGAACGATTACGCGATGCCATTTCAAATGGTATTCAATCTCTTGAGGTTCTCCTTAACTCACAGTTAGTTGTGTCACGATTGAATGGATTGTACTGTATTAGAGATCCTACATTTTTTATAAGGTTATTAAGGGTAAGATTGTTGGAATGGAAGTTTGATTACATTACATACATTCTCATTCCTAGACGTTACAATCATGTTGTCGATTCATATGAAAATTACGTTTAAGATTGGAATTTGTCACATCAATTAAGAAGTATGTACATAAAAACAATCACATTCAGACACGTGTATATATCAAACTGATCATTATAACTCTTTATTTTTTAATAAGAGTCCCAAAAATGGCGTCAGCTGCCAAAATATACATGGCTAATACAAAATGCATATCCTGACACCTATGTCTGTGGGATTGCATGATGATCATGGTAGCACACTATAACATTTACCAAATGCCTAAACAACCTAACCCACAGATGGGGTACCCCAACCACATGCCTTTGCATCGCCTCAGGCAAGTCGTCGACTTGTACCACAAGGATCATGTTTTTCAATCGGGCCATGTTGCCATGTATGTTCTGTAATGTCCACTCAACATTAGTGTTGATAATATCATCTCATCGTCCCCTATGTCGATGTCGTGGGAAACCATTTGGTCGTTGTGGACCTACGTCTATGTAAATAAACTTAATGTTAGTACTTTATACCACCAAAAACATGTTTTTTATTTCCATATATCAAAAATACAAATAATTCAAATAATTCAAAACATAAATGGGATCTTACCAATATCTCCGAAATCATACCTTGGTAATAGTGGCATATATCGATCTCCACGGAAGTCGATCCCGACATAGGGATAGTCATCTATGGTGATGCGATGTCGCTGCCACTAGTGGAAGAAGTCAGGTGGGAAAGGAGTGGGTGCCCTACCTCTCCCAAACCTCTGCTTTAAATCCATCCAACGTGCCTGGGATAAATCTCGTAGACTGTGAGGAGGGACCTCAACTCTAGGGCTAAGACTGGGTACCCTCTCGAAAAAGAAAGTGCTCAATATGATGGAAAACTCAAATTTTTTTATTTGACCCAACTTGTAGTATGTCAACTGTTGTTTCATGGTGCTCAACAGTGAAGTACTTCAACCATATACCGTGGGCCTCATGCATTCTACAACGTAGAACATGAGAGATCACGATGCTTTATGTGGTGATGTTGACCCTTCTATTCTAGACAACACTAGGATGATTACCTTGAGACTGAGGCTCTGGATTGTGTTTATCAAGACTTGAATTCCCACCTTTTCAGTATATGGGACACAATACACAACTTTGTGTTAATCGATAATCAGTACTCTACCTACTCCACGAGCTCGTAGATTTACTACCTCTCCTTGACGGGATAATCTAGTAATGAAGTAGATATCATCTACCTCGAGTCTCAATGACATCCCATCTAGCATGAATGCCTCTATGTCTGGATCCCAATAGTCCACAAACATTTTCAAGAGTCTTGGTTGGGCCCTCAATCCCCCAAGGTTCCAAAACCTATATACACCACATCTTTGTAGCGTGTGTTGAGATTTTGCATTGCCATGAATGACCCTATCAATGTCCCCATGTTCTCGTTCCCTCCGCTCAAGTACAAGTTCATATATACAAGGGCAGGATTTTCTTTTCCCACGTATATACAACCCTATATGTGACCCGATGACCTGTTACTCGCGTGGGCTGAGAAACCCACCTTCGGTGGCCCTAAACTTAAAAATTCACCATAAAAATTGAAAATTAATACATTGAATGGATAGAGGATGAGATTGTGGGTTACTTGGTCCTGACAGATATCGGTTTTGTGGCTTGTAGCTTCTGGAATCTGCATCTGGATTTTGGGGGTCTAATAAGCTCCAAATGCACTATGACGGGTAAAAAACCAAATGGTATTGGTAAAACTTTGATTTTTTACTATTTATTAAAAAAAATTACCCACTTTCCTATAGTTTGGATTATTTACTGACTATTTCCAGCTATTTTGGACTAATATTGTTGTGTATGGTCCTCTTTTGGTGCATTTTCACCAAGAATTTGGCTCGTTCATGCCCATGGAAAGTATAACACTAAACTAACATATAGGATAGGACCACTTTTCGTGTGCATTATGCATTATCCTATGACTATGTCACATTAACCATATGTAGGAACCCACTTCTTAATGTCACAGAACCTTCCTACTGCTACTAGAAGTGACATTATGTAAGTGGTATAACTTTCCTAATCATGGGTGACCTAGGTAGATCCCACTTTGTCATTCGGTGCCCATGTTGAGCGTCCCCCTTTAAGTCTGGGAATCCGTTGTAGTCCCTCCATGCCTTTGAACAAGAAGCCTCGTATTCTTTCTTATCTTTTATGCTTGCCATATCCTATAGGGACTCCTATTTTTATCAAGTTGTAATTGCATTGCATGCGTCTACTTGATGTATTGAGCTTAACGCTAGCTCCCTGCTTAACTTTTATAATCCATATAGCCTAATCTTGTCTCAATTCTAGCCAAGTAGAGCCTCTCAGTTATCTTTTGCAGCTTGATTATCCCATACCCGGAGGAAACATCCCCTCGAGTGTCCTTATCCTGCATATGCTTCCTTGCATTGAGCATAGGTATGTTCCACTGCTTGGAACTAGCTTGCTTTCCCGCAACACTAGTTTCCTCCTTGTTGTACTATAAGCGATTTTACTCTTTTTCAATCTTCTTAACATGAAAGACAAAAACAAATCATAAAAAATAAAAAGCTGGATGATAAATGACATTGTCTCATCTTGGCAGTTGTCATGTCGCCTTCAAACAGAGCACAATGCATGAGTCTATTCTTCATTGGTTGGGTTTCTAGTATGACCTTAGGAGCTGTACTCATTATTGGAGCTTTCTCCATCGATTGGTTATACTTCCAATCACTATAGATCCTCTATTGATGCCTCCCATGTCACATAGTTGTCCCTGTTTTCATTTTGAGTCTGTGTTTCCTAAGTGTCTCCATCTTCCTTATGATCTTGTTTGAAGGAAGTCTTTAACCTATGTCAACCATTCCTCAATTATGTTGACTCTGCATGTCGACCATTCTTGATACATTGGTTACTGGTTCGTGCACATATTGTTCATCTGATTTCTTCCAAATTATCCAACGTTGTTGAGTACCTTATGTTGGTTGATGGGGGATGCCTTAATGCCCTCCTTCCAACGGATTCCATTCCATCGACTTCGGATTATTTATTCTAGAACAGGAATCTAGATTCCATTGATTTCCATGAGGATTATAGTCATCAGTGGAAGGTTCTCTCGCCATCGAGATATTTTGGAATACATCAATGTCCCCCAATCGATGGATTTTTCAAGTGTTCAACCTCAACACATGTATTCTCTCTTGATTGAATGCACTTTATACCTTGATTCCCATTATCATTATCAGTGAAATGTCTTGTGTCTATTAATGATATATATTAATGATCAGTAACAAAACGATGGTCCATCATGTTCAACCCCAACACATTTATTCACGTGATGGGACATGTACTAGTGTGGTTTGTGTAAAAGACCTCAAAGTTTGGTGGCATTTCATATATGCTAACCCCTTGATCACGACAATATTTATGATATTTTGGTTCTCATTCCAGGGTACAGTGTACCTTCTTATGTACCAACCGTATTCATTCACTATGGAGACCATACTTCACTATGTATTGTACTTAGCGATGACCACTCATGACATATGCCTATCATGTCTATTCAAGGCCATTGTACTTATATGTATCCGAGAATGCTATGTATACTTCATATCTGCAGTCATATGTAGAGACTTATCATTATATTATACTGATGAGTGGCTGGTTCTTCCACCTGGTTCTCCACTACTCCACTCCTGGGAATATTTTAATGTATTTCGGCCATCGTGTACCCCTCTGGCCTCACACATTAGGAGGCATCTGTTATAGCATGATTTTCCACACCTAATACGTCACATTTTGATGGCCTTTCCTTGTCCCTATGTAGACCCACTATACCCCATTTACTCTCCATTTCCCTGATGCTCTAATTTAACCCCTTAAAAATCACTTTTGAAGATACACGCATGTCGCAAGTCTATAACTCGTGTATATGCAACTTGCACTACTATCACCCGCATACATCATGTTTTACGCTAAAAAATAAAAATATTTGGAGTTTCCCCCATTAAGTAACGAATGACTTGATCCTTGGCCTTCCATATGCCAGGAAACGCTCTGATTTGACCCTTCATTTCCTATTGAGGGGCTATATATTGAGCTATTGCGAAACATTGGAGGAGGATAATTTTGGAGAGTAAAGAGATTATAGTGAAAATTTGCCTCTTTCTTATATACTTGAGTCTGCATCCCTTTGTCCTTGAGGAAGCCATTAGTGCTATTTCTCAAGCTTGCCATTGTATTTGTGAGATTGCCATTGTATGGAGGATTGAAGTGGTGGAGGTACTCGGTTTCTCAGTTTCGACAAGGTGTCAACAAAGGTGGTCATTTGTGTCTTTGTTTACATTAATAGAAATATTCATTTCTCATCCAATTTCATGTGTGATTATGAATATTTGTATCCATGGATGTAGTCGCTTTGTATACATGTTTAAATTGAATATGCTAGATTAGATACTAACACATTATATATCATGCTTGTATATCTCTTTGTTGTCGAGGACAAAGTGTAGGTATAAGTTTTGATCGAGAGCTCAACGATGGTCATCTTCAAACATTTGGTTGAGGTATGGTTCTTATCCCTTAGTGATTAGTTTCTTATATATA
>LPNX011229974.1:308307-344878 GCA_001517045.1 Pseudotsuga menziesii
AGCGATTATTTCATGAAGAATGTAAATACGAATATTAAAAAAATCAAAACATTAAGAGATCATTTCTAACTTCAGTTTTGTTTATTAAATTTTCAATTATTTCCTAATTGGTAGAAGCTTCCAGTCGGTCGAGAGTCACTTAGGGATAGAAAGAAGTTAGGTTTTATTTGTTTTTTTTTTGGAAATCTTCTTATCAAAAATATAGTAATCATCCAGAAAGTATTTAAAAGAGCAATGCATTTAACTCGTGTAGGAGGCCAGTCATACACCAATTATCAATGATGTCGATAGCAAAGAGCTCTCTAAATTTCCAAATAAATGAGAAGTTGACTTATGTTTGGATCTTTTAAAGTAGACTATAAATTTTGTAGCATTTAAAAAAAAAATCTGTAGTCAAAATTAATTGATTGTTTTATATAAAAAAAATATTACAAAATTCATTATTAATTTACTTAATCCAAACCACCTTATTCTTCCATTAGGTTGTGTTACCATGTGATGTATTTTGAGAGTAAAGCCATATACATAAAACATGTTTAAAAAAAATATTAACAAAATAACTATATATATATTTTAGTATTGTTGTTATTTAATTTATTTTGTAAATAATTTATTTGTTTTCTTTAATTTCAAATTTGTATTGATTTTTTTATAAATAAAACAAACTAAAATTAATGTGTAACTAATATTTAGTTTTGAAAACTTTATTTATTATTATCTTTTCTTTGCAAAAAAACAAAAATTATAAATAAATTTATAATACATAAAAAAAAAATAGACAAATTTATAATAATAAATAGACAAATAAACAAATTTATAAATTATAAATTATAAATTGTAAATAATATTTAGTTTTGAAAACTTTATTTATTATTATCTTTTCTTTGAAAAAAAACAAAAATTATAAATAAATTTATAATACATAAAAAAATAGACAAATTTATAATACAAGAAAAAAAATATAAACAAATTTATAACACAAAAGAAATAAAACAAAATTATGCTAACATGTAAAGATTGATGAGAGGATACACCTTTATTTTTGCACATGTAAAGATTGATGAGAGGATACACCTTTATTTTTGCACATGTAAATATTATCTCTTTTCAATACAAAACAATGTGTTAATGTTTCTATGTTGTCTTATCATTTTATTTTAAGTTATTATCTTTCTTTGTTGACTTTAAATTAGGGTGTTCATTCCCATTTCCTTTTGGTCAAGCTAACTTAAAGATCCAAATTGTTGATTTAGGAACATTCAATTTCCTATATCAACAAAATAATAATGCTTGTAAATTATCATAATGCTTTCTTTTCTAGCAAATCCAATATGTCTTGTACATATATGCCATAGTTATGTTCCTTAAGCACAACATGGTCTTTTAGTGAACCCATATCACTTCAACAAAACATGAACCCATATCATTTCAACAAAAAATAATTAAAAAACTTGAGAGTCTAAACAAGTTGAACCTTTGGAAATATTTGACTTCGTAAGAGTGCATATACCATCCACACTCTTCTTGTGATGCGGCAACCTCCAAACACTTTTTAGAAACTAGAACCAAGCTCAAGGTCTTCAAAACCTAATGTTATCATACCATGTTAGAATTCATAGATATATGGCAAAAATACAAAACATATCCAAACAAACTTGATATTGTTTAAAAACACCATTATAACATTATTGCATAAGATATAACAACATAACACAATATTTCACCATTATAAAACATGTGAGTCTAAAATAGTCAAATTTTTATTTTTTAAAATTGAATATACTCTCCATAATCTTAATGGAGCAACTCCAAACACTTTGCATAAACTAGAAACAACCTCAAAATCTTTAAAAGTTAATGTTACCATACCATGTTAAAATTCATAAATACATTCCGTAAGTATAAAACATATCCAAACAAACTCTACACTATTTAAGAACACCATTATAAGATTAATGTACAGCATAGCACAATATTTGACCATTATAAATAAATCCAAATGATCATATATATTTGACCATGTAACCTATCCTTAAACTAAGATCAATTCAATCAACTTTAATTACACAAAACGATCTTAAAAACATTAAACAAACTCACATTTCCTACATTATTTTAAGCCTTCAAATCACTTAATTAACTCGAAATCAACTAATTAATTAATCTTAAGTCCAATCCAACTTCTAATAAAAATATCGTGTACAACTCCATCAAAACGCACAACTCACATTTCAAATTCCCCAAATTAAACTCGCACAAATTCCTGACACTTTTACACTTTTTATTATTACGTTAATTCCTCAAATTAGACTTACACAAATTCCAACTCATTTTATGTTATAATTAAATCGAACAATAATATAAGGCAAATCATTTAATATTTAATGTAGCTTGAGAGGCCACGTTGTGGAACAGAGATAAAGGTGGTCGTTCAAAATGGCATTTGATGCAATAGGCATCCACACGTACGTGCGAGGATAGATGTGAAATGTATATGTATACTCATCTTGCTAGATGTGATATGCTGTATATGTATACTTCAGCTAGGTTGAAACAGACTGTGAAATCATTAGTTGCAGTGGCTTTATCAAAACCATGGATTTTGGGTGAATTTCGAGTCTTTGATTTTATATCTGAGTCGTGACATCGTGATGTGAAACGCTTTCCTTTGCACGCTCCACTCAAATTAATGATAATCCGTTAAATATTCTTGCAATGGCAGGGAGGATGAATTGTGAAAACATACGAATACTAATTTAGTAAAAAGCAACGAGTTTCACACCAGCTTTCGTATGGGAATGACACGCATGACGTTTACAGAAACTTTGCTCCTCGGGAGTCGGGAGAGGTTGGCGAAAGAGGGCAAACAAAATAAAACCATCAAATATATTTATGATGATTCCATGTGTAAGTAGATGATCTTTGCATACATGCAATACCAGCTAGCCATAAGTTAAATTGGTCTGAATTTAGTTGAAGCAAAATAATCAATCAATTACAGTCGCAATGGGAGGGGAAGAAGGGGAACGGAAAGGTGGGACTAGATCTTCGGCATGTTTGCGGTGTACCCAGAACTGTTACAGGACTCATGGTGATGGTAAAGCCAATTGCGCCGCGGGCGCCTCCTCCTTCTTCAAGATCATGCTCAGCGACTTCTCTGAAAAGCTGGTACACAAATAATAACTCTTATCCTCGCTCTTTTCCTTCACTGCGTCCATCTTCAAGATTAGTTTCCAACAGTTTCTGCATACAAATGGGTTTTCAATTTCAGTAAAAGTGCACAAAGGTTCCTGCTTACAATTGTGATTCATCTTCTATATTAGTGCCCAAAAGTTCCTGTTTACAATTGGGTTAGTAGTTAACATAAGCTTTTCTGTATGTGTGTATGTGCTGTAACTGTCCGTGTGCATGTGCTATGATAGACCTGGTCTTGGTCTGAGAGAATGCATGCCCTTCAGTCACGTCTCATATACTACAAAAGATTACTGAAATTTATTGAAAGCCTGTTTGTTTGTCTGTCCTCTGTCCTGACATCTATGAAAGAATTTAACGAGGGCATTATTGAATTTATTCAAAAATTCAAAAAATAAAATAATTGGTCTCGTGAGTCGTGGCCTTTGATCTAGGTGGAACATTTTGGTTATGAAATCTCTTTGTTAGCGCTTCATCCAAAACTGTCTAAATAATTGCACCATCTGAGTAGAGGAGTGCATCTTATTGCAGCACAATGCGAGGATTCGATCGTACTGTTGTCTCAAATGCCTGCGGACAGTGCTCCCAATTAACAATGGCATTATTGCTCATACATCGGATTTTTTGGAGACAATCTGCAGAATTTGAACAGGTTTAGAGTACACGCTGCATTGAAATAAAATTTTAACTAATGTTGGTACTATCAGTCTAAGCACTCTCCATAAGATATTATTCAGCAGGCATTTAGTGTTGACATCTTCATGCAGGAGCCTCCCTGGCTTCCTGGCTATCCTGCACAACCAAAAGAATTTCTGTTTATAATTATGTCGATTTTCTTCGGAAGATATGTTTGTGGTTGATTTTTCTATTTTGAACGAATCGCGAGAGAATTCACATGAACCCACAAGAGCCACAACAGGTTCGCATCCTATTTCTCTTCCACCTAATTCAATCAACGTCAGCCATTACTAGGCACTGAATTCGTGTCTTGAAAAGGTGCCATTTCGTGAAATATGTGGCCGGAAGGTTGAGCAATCATCCTTATTGCCCCAACCATCAACCAATTTCAAGATAGACCAATGTTGAAAAGTGTGGATATCCAGCTGTGTATGTCCCACTGCCATAGAGGTGATCATTGTTGTCAAGGAAAACCATAGAAGATGAGGAAACCATGGCTATTAATTGAAGATAAGGAATCGTTGTCTCCGACCAACCTTGTTAACGGGCTGTTGAAAGGAGAAAATGGGCAGCGAATTGATTGCAGATGGCAAGGTTGTTGAAGCATGGGTCATTTACTGCTCTATTGAATTAATAAAAACGAGGAGAAATCGTATCGCTGGAAGCGGAGATCATGGTTGGGATGGAAGGAAATCAATTTGCTGGGCGTTGATGGCTGTGTGAGAGATGAGCCATTTTCTGGGTGCTGGACAGAGCTGCATCCAACTGTGTGAGGCATCGATCAAGGGGGAAATTACTCTATTGTCAATCCATTTCTGTGGGAAAGCAGTTGGTTGTGTAAATTTGAATTATCAGAATGCAAATAAAAATTATTTGCCACGTATTATTGTAAATAAAATTTCAATTCTTGTTTTGTTGAATCCAGTCTTCAAAGTGCCGTCTTGTTTGAGTGAGATTTAACATTATTACTGGTGTATGGTGAATTATAATCGCTTCCATCTTTTACTGTGCCTTCAATTTTGGTTGTTATGCTGAATTCTCGTGGATTTTACTGTTTACAACTTTACATCACATCTGCACTATTGATTTGGATCATTACCAGGGCTAACTCTCTCCTTTATAGGCTATGAAATAAATCTACCAACCAATCCTATGGAATCTTGTAGTGGAGAAAAATCTGCAAACTAAGGCAGAATCACATAGTTCTTCTTTTATCACAGTGGCCTATAAAAAGGGCAATTAACAGATTTATTCCCAAATGTATTTATGTAATGACCCTACTTGAAATTTTTGGAGAAATGCACAAATTGGGCTAATTCGGGCTTAACTAGTCATGACTTTAAGGGGTTCCAAGTTCCAACTGACACCAAATGGTCCTGAATTTGAAATGCAATGGTGTGGTTAGTATTAGAACCTCCCAATATGACCTGTGAACACTTTGAGTCTGACTTCAAGCCTCTGCATCTTGGTTTAGGGCTAATGAGAGAAAGTGCAAGTTTTCTAGGAAAAAGTAGTAAACTAGTCTTTCTTTGTTTCGCTCCAAACATCACCGAACCTTTCCAAATTCCTTATGGAAGGACCCTATGGGATTTGAAACATCCTAACAGACATCAGACACTTGATGGTTGAATAAAAAAACTCATTTTGACATGATATTCAAGTTTGCACAATTCATTTCTAGCTTTAGACTAGTGAAACCCAAGTTGATCCAAATGCACCCAAATGATTTCAAATTCAGTATGGAAGAGCTTCAGGGGTATTAGGGCATCCTAATGCATATTATGACTGCTCATACACATTCAAAATGCTTCTGCAACTTGCTTTTGACCCTAGGGAAAGAAGGACAAAAGACTAGGAAAATCGATGTTAAAACCCCAAGGGTAGATGACAATTTTTGCTCTCCAAATGCAGTACGAACCTCCCAACTTTTGGAACAGAGTATGGGAATGCATATAAGACACTAATGACTGTCATTATTCATGTTTATTAAGCTTTTCAAACTGGTTATGAGGCGCAACATCTATATGGTAACTTTCAGTGAATTTGCTTAAGGGAAAATGGTATTAATAACTCGATTTTGACTCATGAAAAGTAGGGTGAATGGTTCAGATAGTGACATGACATATAAAGACCATAAACAACATTCAAATAGATGCCCCAACAGCATTAAACATCAGAGAAATTCCTTCATACAAATCTGATATGCAACTCTTTCAAAGTGGAAGCCAAATACATGAAAACTAGTCATTCAAGAGGATGGGAATGCAAGCCTTTCACACTGGAGTTTCTTGGAATTCGAGACACAGAGAATATGGTCATGAAATTACAGAGTTATACATCATTTATGGATTCCCCATCATCATCAAACTCAGAGAAAAGTCCTCATACAAATCTGATATACAACTCTTTCACAATGGAAGCCATATACATGAAAACTAGTCATTCAAGAGCATGGGAATACAAGCCTTTCACATTGGAGTTTCTTGGATTTCAAACTACAGAGCATATGGTCATGAAATTACAGAGTTATACATCATTTATGGCTGCCCATCATCATCAAACAGAGAGAAAAGTCCTTATAAAAATCTGATATACAACTCTTTTAAAATGGAAGCCAAATACATGGAAACTAGTCATTCAAGACAATGGGAATGCAAGCTTTTCACACATGGATTTATGATATTTCGACTTACAGAGCGTATGGACATAAGAGTACAGAGCCATACATCATATACCCAAGCTTTGATATCAAATATACTCAGCAAAGTGCAAGCACCACTCCAACAAGTGCGCCATCACATGAGAGTGTGGGGGAATGGAGAAGAAGGAATGAGAGAAGGGGGACATAGAGAAGTCTCGAACTGTATGGACCTTCAACCTGCAACTAAAACTCCTTCATTTAGCTCCAAATGAGATGTCTGAATGGCCTCTCCATCAACCAACTTGGAAATGAATCCAACTCCCTCGAAATTGGTTTACAAGCAGGGAGAGTGAACACTCACCGTGCAATGAAGAAGAAAAATCTCTCCAAAATGCCAAAGGCCAATTAAAAAATGATCAAAATCCATTCGCCTTCTTCATGAAATCCTTTTATTAACTTCATGAGGCCTCCTAAGGTCGAATTTCCCTCCATGGGCTTCCTCCAACTCATCTTAGTGGTTTAGTAACTCATATGACACTTGTCTTCCTCTTCATGCTCCAATTCTTTCCCCAATTCGAATGGTTGCCTCTAACTCCCAAATGCGTCCTCTTGGTGGCTATTTTTAGCCCCGTCATGTCAGATTTTTCGTAGGCCTGCTATTAGGTTTGAATTTGTCATACTTGTCATAGAATCTTTCATCATTTGTTGTCATAGAGTGCATGGAATCTCCTTCCAAGTGGCACGCATTGTCTTCTAGTCTCTTCCTCTTCCATGGGAGTTACTCTCCTTTACGAATTTGACACCACATCATCCCCCAATAATGTTACATTACCCATGGATTCGAATTTGGATGAAGATCATGCCAAGTGTGTGGGGAATCTAGTCACCTAAAGGCTCTATAAGCTTCCAAGTGTCTTCATGAACCAATGCCACCTTATTTTCCTAACATTTATTATTTATGTGACCCATTTAAATGTGAATATGGTAAACTTAAGTCCTTTTGGGTCCCATAGCCCCCTTATTACAAAATTTATGTCTCCATCTCAACCTAGGGAACTAGTAGGTTGGTGAAACATTTTTTCCTAAGAAATAGGTTGGTGAAACATTATTTGCAAGTAGTCTTATTTGAATGGGGACATGACAGTCTTCTCCACCCAATATTGCTTGTCCTCAGGCAATTCCAAGTTTGGATGCTGCAAAATTTGTTCATCTTCCCAAGTGACATCCTCAATTTGTACTCCTTCCATTGTACCAAGTGCTCTTTTATGGTTCTGCTCCTTAATTTTCTTTAGCTTCAATTGGAGTAGTGGCTCTCATGTACTGGAATTTTGTGTTTCCAAAAGTAAAGAGTTGTGGATTTTGCATATTGATACCCCATGTGACATCACCACTAAACACCATAAGATCAATTAATTCCTTCAAAACAAAATTTGTACAAATGATCTTTACCTCCATATTTTGGAAACCATTTTCTGAACTTTCAACCTCTTTTTGCTCACTGTATAATTATTTGAAGTTGTATTGAGTACAAACATCATGAGTACAAAAGATAAATCATGAAAGTACATAAGAACATCATACAAATGTACATAAAGAAGGTATCTCATCAAAGAATCATGAAAGTGCTTGTACATCTGACTAAGTAGATCATTATGTGACCCATACACACAACCATCAAGTATCATGTCAAATTTGCTCCAATGACATAGGTGAGGATCCCATGTCCTATAATGTTGCTCCAAAAGATTGTAAGATGCATCGGAATAATCACCCATACTTCATTAGGATAAATGCTGTAAAATATGGAAGTGTAGGATGGAGGAGAAAGAACCAACTCACCCAAATGATCAGAAAGTGCAAAAATTTCCTCATGTGAAGGATCCATAAGGTTAGGAACATGCACCTCCCTCAAAAATGCAAAGCTTTCCTCATGTCACGAGAATTCTCCAAGCAATCTACCATATGACAATCTGAAACATAGGAGGAAGAACAAGTATCTTTCAACCTTTCAAGAAGTTGCTCATTTTGAATTTTGAGCTTATGAATATCCTCATTATTATTCAAGTATGCTTCATGTAACCATTCATTAAGCTCAACCAATTGCTTTATATCAAAAAGCAAAGGCATGAAATTACTTTTGATGTTGCACATTGTTCTTTGAATCTTCTCCATGTCTTCAAGGAAGGACGACTCATCCAATGAAGAAACTTCTCAACAAGAATTTGACACCAATGTTTGAGTGTTATGGAGTATGCTAAGGGCCTCATGGATATTCCTTTCACTCATCTTCAAAGACCCTTTAATGAAGGATGGTTCATGAGAGAGAACCTCCTCTCCTTCTTTCTTCTTGATTTGATCAACTTCTTGAAGCTCAAGTGGTGATGGGAAAGTTGATCTTGGTTCTTCATTATCTGCCACAAGGTCTTCATCTTCATGCTAATGAGAACTTTGTCTTGAAGCAACATTTTCAAATCTGATCTCTATGTCACCAACATAGAGTTGTGAGCACCCATCAGTAGGTTCTCCTTCACAGTTCAAGAATCCATCAGTAGATGCTCTTTGATTTTCACAACCCCCATCAGTAAGGATTGTGTTCTTGTCTTCCTCTCCTTTATGTTCTTCTCTGCAATCACCTTGAGGTAATTGATGCTCCACTTCATGATTCTCTGTGTCTTCCTTTAATGGTGTATTTAGGCTCTTTTCACAAGTAGGCTGATTTTTTCTCCTTTCATGCTCCTCCAAACTTGTGGATTGCTAATTGTCCCTTAATGAGTTCACATTTACATTCTTGTGCCTAAATCCATACACCCAATCATCAAAGTATTAAAAAAGAATGGTCTTATGTGTCTTTCCATGATGGGAACTACTACTACCCCCTGCTGCTAGCTTACCCCTAAGATGGCTAGCCATCAATTCAAAGCCTTGCATAAGCTACTTGGTCACATCATCAAAATATGACTTCATGAGTTTCTTAAATTAATCCCTATCATACATAACTTCAATAGGTTCCAAGACCATTCTCTGATACCACTGTAATGACCCTACTTAAATTTTTTGGAGAAATGCACAAATTGGGCAAATTTGGGCTTAACTAGTCATGACTCTAAGGGGTTCCAATTGACACCAAATGGTCCCGAATTTGAAATGCAATGGTATGTTTAGTATTAGAACATTCCAATATGACCTTTGAACACTTTGAGTCCGACTTCAAGCCTCTGCAACTTGGTTTAGGGATAATGAGAGAAAGTGCAAGTTTCCTAGGAAAAAGTAGTAAAGTAGTCTTTATTTGTTTGGCTCCAAACACCACCGAACCTTTCCAAATTCCTTATGGAAGGACCCTATGGGATTTAAAACATCCTAACAGACATCATACACTCAATGGTCGAATCAGAAAACTCATTTTGACATGATATTCAAGTTTGCACAATTTGACCCATTTCTAGCTTTAGACTAGTGAAACCCAAGTTGATCCAAATGCACCCAAATGACTTCAAATTCAGATGGAAGAGATTGAGGGGTATTAGGGCGTCCTAATGCATATTATGGCTGCTCATACTCGTTCAAAATGCTTCTGCAACTTGCTTTTGACCCTTGGGAAAGAAGGACAAAAGACTAGGAAAATCGATGTTAAAATCCCCAAGGGTAGATGACAATTTTTGCTCTCCAAATGCAGTACGACCCTCCCAAATTTCATAACAGAGTATGGGAATGCATATAAGACATTAATGGCTGTCATTTTTCATGTTTATAAGCTTTTCAAACTGGTTATGAGGCGCAACATCTATATGGTAACTTTCGGTGAATTTGCTTAAGGGAAAATGGTATGAATAGTTTGATTTTGACTCATGAAAAGTAGGGTGAATGGTTCAGATAGTGACATGACATATAAAGACCATAAACAACATTCAAATGGCTGCCCCAATAGCATTAAACATCAGAGAAATTCCTTCATACAAATCTGGTATGCAACTCTTTCAAAGTGGAAGCCAAATACATGAAAACTAGTCATTCAAGAGCATGGGAATGCAAGCCTTTCGCACTAGAGTTTTTGGATTTCGAGATACAGAGCATATGGTCATGAAATTACAGAGTTATACATCGTTTATGGCTGCCCCATGTTAAGTTTTCTTGATTTTCTTAAATGATATCTTAAAACAAATTGTCACTAGAAGATCACTGAAAGACCAACAAGCACAGAAACACAAGAACACAAAGATTTTCCTTGGGGAAACCACAAGGGAGAAAACCCCGCAAAACTTCCTCAGTATAGATCTCAACCAGAGCAGTTTAAAACCCATACAACTGCTTCTAACTTCTTTCTGGCGCAATAGTTCTTCTCTCTCTAGCAAAATAGTTTGAGTGAGTACAAATGAAGGGGAGCGCCTCCCTATTTATATTCTTCAATTGACTTGACCTCTAAATTAACAGGGCGGACTTGTGTAACTAACTGGGTCGACTTGTCTAGCAAGACACCAAAAATATCATTTATTATATTGACACTTGGGTACTATTGACCCGACTTACATTCGGAGGTTTACATTGATTCTTTCAACGACTCTTACAAGACCGAACTCATCTCCTGAAGGAGGAACACAATCAATACATATGGACAATATTCCAAAGTTACAATACTTTAACACTCCCTCTTAACTAGGAAGGTATTCAACCACAGTAGCAAATTCTACTACTACAACTGTACAATTGACTGGTGAGTCTCTATATGTCATAGGAAGTTTTGGAACATCATCATACATCTTCATCATCGATCTCAGTTGGGTCATCTTTTGATATCTCAGTATGTGAATACTGAATCATCTTCTGTACGTACTCAAGGATCATCTTCTGTAGTATCAGTATGTGAATACTGAATCATCGTCTGTCACTGAATCATCTTCTATAGTATCAGTATGTGAGTATTGAATCTTCTTCTACAACATTAGTATGTGAATACTGAAACATCATTTGGAACATCAGTATGTAAATACTGAAACATCATCATCTACATCATCTGTATGTAAATACTGAAACATCATCTGCATCATCAGAATGTAAATATTGAAACATTATCATCTGCATCATCAATATGTAACTATTGAAACGTCAGCATCTGCATCATCAATATGTAAATACTGAAACATCAACATCTGCATCATCAGTATGCATCAGCATCTGAATTACCAGTATGGAAATACTGAAACAACAACAACATCATTAGCATGTTAGTGCTAAAAACAAAATCGTCTGTAATGCTAGATCATCATTTGCAACACCAACATATAGATGTTGGAACATCAACATCACCATCAATATCAAGAATCATCATCATTATAGAAATACTGAAGCAAGCTCATCGACAATCATCAGTATGAGAATACTGAATCGGCTATATCAGTATAGGAATACTGAAAACTATCTCAATCATCTCATCAATAAACAAATATCAATGTAACACTAAGACTATCTCAACAATCATCAATACAAACATCTTAACAATCATTAGTATAACAATAATGAACCAAACATCTAAGCAATCATCAATATAACAATACTTAACCAAACAAACATCTCAACAATCAACAGTATAGCAATACTGTAACAACTACAACAATCAACAGTATAGCAATACTGTAACAACTATCTTTCCCTCTAACTATCTCGGAGCAGCGTTATGGTGATTTCTCTAGTGGATCCATCCGGGCATTTTGTCTAACTTACTAACCCTTTTGAGCCAACAAACCTAGTTAGACAGATGGAACTACCTAGGGACCAACAAGCCTTGTCCTGGCTTACACACCCACTTGGGTTTAAATTGATCTAGCCAGACATACTAATCCCTCTAGGATCAATAGGCCTCGTTTGACTAACCCTTTCGGGCCAACAGTCCTAACCAGACTTACCCTACTCTAGATTGAGCTACCACCACTGCATCCTTCTTCCATCTACCATCACTCCCTCTTTCGAGAGAGGTCCTTTTGGACTACACCAAGCTTGTATCGAAAGTATTCAAACTTTACACGAGCCAGAGGCTTAGTTAACATATCTTCCACTTGTTTCTCTGTAGGAACATACTTGAGCTTCACAGCTCTTTTTTGAAACATGTCTTGAATCAAATGATATCTAACTTCAATATGCTTTGACTTATCATGAAACACCGGGTTTTCTGTCATCTTGATACAACTCTGATTATCACAAAGGATATCAGTAACATCTATCTCTGCATCAAATAATCCTTCCAACATCTTTCGAAGCCATACTGCTTCGCTACAGGCTGAACATGCTGCAATGTATTCAGCTTCCGCCGTGCTAAGTGCAATACTGGTCTGCTTTATACTGAACCATGAGATCATGCTTGATCCCAAACTAAAACAATATCCTGAAGTGCTCTTTCTATCTTTAGCACTTCCTGCCCAATCCGAGTCTGTGAACCCATATAATTTGATCTCACCATTCGATACATATCTGAGCCCATAATCTAAAGTTCCCTTTAGATACCTCATAACATGTTTTGCTCCTATCAGGTGAATATGTTTGGGATTCACCATATATTGACTTAGCGTGTTTACAACAAAACATATATCTGGCCTTGTATTGGTTAGGTACATTAGTGAACCAATAATTTGCTTGTACAAGGTGGCATCTACAGCTTCCGAGGTATCATCATTCAATAGTTTCAAAATTGTTGTCATCGGAGTAGTCATAGCCTTGCAATCTGTCATCCCAAATATTTTTAGGATTTCTATTGTATATTTTCCTTGGTTCAGGAAAATCTCATCTGGATGTTGCCATACTTCAAGACCTAGAAAGTAGTGCATCATTCCAAGGTCTTTCATCTCAAATTCTGCAGCGACCTTCTTCTTACATTCGATGATGGGCTTATCTTCCCCTGTCAAGAATAAATCATCCACATATGGTAGTATTATCATAAGTCCATCACCCTCAATCTTATAGTAGAGGTTAGAATCTGCTTTACTCAAAGTAAAGCCTAAACTCATCAGGAATCCATCGATTCTTCCATACCATGCTCTGGGTGCTTGCTTTAGCCCATACGATGCTTTCTTGAGCTCACATACATAAGCTTCCCGATCGTCAGTCTTGAAACCTTGCAGTTGTTCGATATAAACTTCTTCTTCTATCAAGCCATTTAGAAAGGTTGTCTTTACATCCATCTGATGTAACTTCCACTTCATGTTGGATGCCAAGGCAAGGACGGTTCTAATTGAAGTGTACCTAGCTACTGGAGCAAAGGTCTCTACATAGTCAATTCCTTCTTTCTGGGAGAACCCGCGAGCTACGAATCTTACCTTGTACTTTTCTATAATACCATCTGCTGAGTGCTTTGTTTTGAAGATCCATTTCGAGGATACCACTGACTTGTCTTTTGGTCTTGGTACTATTTTCCATACATCATTCTTTATGATGGATTGGTATTCCTCGATCATTGCATCAACCCATTCCTTTTGCTTTGTTGCTTCTTCAAAACATGTTGGTTTCTTATCAACTACATCACACATCAAAGCCATATAACTGGGGTATGACTTTGGCCTCTTCCTTTCTCTAATGGTTCCTTCTGGGGCACCATGGCTTTTTGCTTCTCTGATTACTTAATGTGTCTAGGCAGGTTTTCTCTTTCGAGAAATCATTTCACATGGTAAATCTTCCAGTAACTGAGGTTTTGTCATATCATGATCCTTCGGCATCTGATCTTCTTCTTCGTTCCTAACTGATTTAGGACTTTCTGCAGCTTTGGGAGTTTCATGCTCCTCTTCATCTTCCTTATCTTTCTTTGAATTTCTGAAGACTGTATCTTTGTCAAATGTGACATCTCTGCGAAGTTCACTTTGATGGTATCTTGGGATATAGATTCGATAAGCTTTTGATTGCTCACTATATCCTACGAACAACCCCTTCTTTCCTAAAGGATCTAGATTTGATCTTTTCTCCTTGGGAATGTGTATGTATACAGGACAACCGAAAATCTTTAGGTGACTTACTTCAGGCTTTTCTCGAAAAACATTTCTTCTGGAGTTTTGTTCCCGAGGGAACTGTGGGATATTCTATTCTGTACATATACTGTTGTTTTGGCTGCTTCTACCCATAGGTGCATTGGTAGATCTTGATCATGTATCATAGCTTTCATAGCTTACATGATAGATCTGCTCTTTCTTTCTGCCACATCATTTTGTTTTGGATTATAGGGAACTGTGAACTCCTTCTTAATCCCAGCTTCTTTGCAGCATTCATTGAATTCATTTGATGTAAACTCTCCTCCATTGTCTGACCTTAATACCTTTATTTTCTTTTCAGAGAGGTTTTCTACTAGAGCCTTCAATTCCTTAAATCTTTCAAACAATTCATCCTTCTTTTTCAAGAAGTATATCCAAATCTTGCGGGAATAGTCATCAATAAAAGAAGCATAGTAAACATACCTACATAATGAAGTGATTTGCATTGGTCCGCATATGTCTGAGTGGACAATATCTAAGATCCCCTTTGCTTTATTGTCACTGTTTGGATAAGAGTTCTGAGTATTCTTTCCTTGTGCACATCCTTTGCACACTCCATGATTTATCTGAATTTCTTGTAGACCATGTTATCACCAACCTTGTAGTTGCCTATGTGAGATGGATCCAGGATGGACGGTAGAGGGACAAGCAACTAAGGAGGTGGAACCAAGATTGCCTCAACTCCAAAATGGATGGTTGTCACACCAATCGAGACAATCTTCACTTTATGTTATCTTAGCCCAAGAAAACAATGGGGGAGACCCAGATCTACTCCTGATAGGAGAGATCAGACCTAGACACTAGATCAGATCAAATGAACTTGAGGTACGTAAGGTGTAAGCTGATGGAAACCCTAGATCTATGGATGACGTCACTAGGTGAACCAAGGCTTTGGATCAGGGTTTAGGAAATATGAGATTTGATCCAAGTTGGGAAATAGATGACCTATGAGGTAAATTCTAGATCTGGGGTTAAGGTACTAGCAAGAGGTGAAGATATCCACTTCCTTGGGAAATGTAACCAATGCAGGGAGGGAAAGAACAAGATTGGGGCTATCTAGTATCGACGGATAGACTCGTAGGAAGATATGACAATGTCAAAGCACCCGAGTCACCAGGAAAAGGTCAAAACACAAGAGAAAGAGGCAAAAGAGGGGGTAGCGCTAGGGTTGGAGATCAGTGCCTTTCAGATCTAGGGTAATGGAGTCATTTTCTGCCCAGCATTGAAGAAGACCCACCTGAGCTTAGACCCGATCTACAAACCCAGAAAGTGGTTTTGCCGGAAAAGTCAAATCACAGGAAAAAATGGCAGCATGGAGGATAGCGCTAGGGTTTGAGAACCAGTTTTTCTGATCTAGGGTAAGAGAGTCACTTCTAGCTTAGCATTGGGGAAGACCCACTTGGGGCATGACCTAATCTACAAAACCCAGAAATGGTTTGCCTAGAACTCAAGCGGATTTAGCCATAATATTTTTTGGTTTTTTATTATTTAGGGTTTTTAAGGTAAAAATGGAAATACAGATGCCAATGGATTAAGATATGGAAGAGAAGCACTAATTTGTAGATCTTACCTAGAAAACCTTGTAGATGCCTTGATGATGACGATCCTTGCTATCCTGATCAATTTGAGAAAATTTGAGTGAGTTCTAAGTCCAACGTTTTTCCCCAAGAAGCTAATGCACCCTCTCTCCTGCACAACAAATGTCAACAATATCAGATTTGCTGCATCATGAGAAAAAGACAAATGCTACAGAAAAATAGCAAGATGAAATCATAGATCGCATTGATGCTAATGAAAACCCCTTGATACAAAATGCATCCAAGCCAAGCAAGTTGAGGAAACCCTGCAAAAACGCCCAAGTTGAAGTCGCCCTCCTGTAGACAAGACTGTTTCCCGAAAAAATATATAGATCTCACAACAAATACCCAAATGCTAGGAAGTAAAAGATTTTCCAATCACCATCTAAGAACACCAGATGCAAAGGAGATCCAAAAATATCCACAAGAAAAGTTTTTCTATTATCCAGATCCAAGAGCCAAAGACCCCTTACAAATGAGAAGCTCTCTCCTTTAAATAGGAATGAGAGAACCAAAATCTTAACCACTTTTCAAATGGGTGGCTAAGATTAAAAGATACAAATGTTCTAATCAACGGTTGAGATGAGCTCAACATACAATACATGGATGAATACCATAATATAATATAAAAGTGGACTAAATCACCCTAGGAGAGGGGATCCCACTCAACAAAAAAAAATGAAGCACATGGCGGGTCTAGGGAGTGTTAACTAACTCCCTTTGGGTGTCCCCATAGCACAATAACAATAATATAATTTTTTAACTGTGAAATTGTGCCTCCTTGAGGAAATTGTGAGCCTCCAAAAGCTCCAGAAAATAATATAATATGCCCGAAAAATAGATGTCGACCCATCTAAGTGCTGCAACTGCTGGAGAAGAAGTGGAAGACATCACCCTCGTCACCAGAACTCATCCCATGCCATTTCCTTGCCTCGGTAGCCCAAACCGAATTCTTCAATAGCCATTTTAATTATTTTTTATCTGCCTCAAGAAATGTGAAGTGCCAAAAAATGTCTCCTGGGGTGCCTACGTTATCCAACTAAGCCCACCTGCATTATCCAACTGAGCCCACTAGGCTCTCTGGTAGGGGGGTAATATGGTACAAACAAGTGGCTGGATCCCCCATGCCTCATACAGTGCCCTAGGAGATCCAAGAAAAATATCTCCCTGCTCAAACAGGCCATCCAGTATAGTAAAACTGCACCAGAAGGGTAAACTGAGCCCAATCATCTCTGCAAATGCTCGAAACTGAAAACAAGCTGTCTCACTGGACTCAGAGAGTCCAAATCCGTCTAAGGTGTATACTCATACCCCCTCTAGGTCTCTGCATGATCATCTACAATATCCAGATAGACAAAATAATAATCTATAAATAACCATACAACCAACAATATAACTCAGGATAGCATCCATCTGCTGCAAGTGTTCATAGGTCAAGACATGCTCTACAAATAATTCAAAATAACACTTATAACAAGTAGTAATCATTTCACTGGTGATCTATCAACCAAATATAAAGGATTTTATTTATTAACTATAACTCAAACCAAACTTTCAAGACCATACTCACTTCATAGTTGTAATCAATTTGCTAGTGAAGGGTGAGGGCTAAAATTCACAAGGCTAGGCCAAAGGGTGACTACCAACTTGACATTGTGACTCTTCGGATATGGAAAGGGAATACTCACTCTAGCATATGACGGACAAGCAACAAGAAAGGGGATGGCAGTATCTCACAAATGGGTGAATTACTTCAGAGGTGCTTATTCACCTTGGAAAATGCTCACAATCCAACTCAATACAAGGCCAACAATCTTTAGATATAACTTTAGGAACCATTGCTTTTTTGTGCCTTTGATTTTCCATAGCCTTGGTCCATGTTCTTATTGCATGGATTTTTATTATTTAGGATTTATGCATTCATGTATGTTGAAAAACACTACTTTTCATGAATGTATTAAGATATTCTTTTTATTTTACTTCAAAGCCATTTTCATTAGGCTAGCCTTGCATTCACGTATGTTTAAAAACACTACTTTTTATGAATGGGTTTTTTCATAAGATATTCATTTCATTTCCAAATACATTGTATTGATGGTAGTGCTACTTGTTTCAAGTTAGCCAACACAACCTAGGAAACTCAGAGCCGAGACACAAATAACATGGAGGCTTGTCCAACAAAAGCTCTAGTGGGGAAAGGTCCTCCATGCCATAAGTCAAGTAGAAGGTCGAGTTGAAAACATAACTGGAAGGTAATGGATGGGTGGAGACAATGAATAATGAAACCAACACTAGCAAGCCAAAGTATGGTGAGAATGACTATCTCTATTCTCCCTAAGGAGGGTAAAACTAATGAGTATAGATAAAAAACTTCCAGGTTTGGGTATGTAATGTCCTCATCTGATTAGGCATTGAGGATCAAAACCGCTAACCTATGTGATTCCTGTGGGTTCGAGCGGTTACTGACAGTTAGGGAATCAACTGAAGACTGATGCCATCTACAGAAAATCTAGGGCATCAATATGATATCACCATTAGATCAAAGAGGGCCACCGACATGCATGACATCTAAGCATTATTTGATGTTGCATGCACCCATTTAAGTCTCCATGCGCATGCATGCAAGTCAAATGCAAATTAGAAGTTAAAGTGACCTAATTAGGTCGAAGTTAGGGTTTTCGCAGTTGAAAGTTATAAAAGAAAGATAAAGTGAATGGAGACTTCATTTTTTGATTATGATTGATTTTGGGCTCTTGAGTAGCAGCACAGCGTGCGGCCACAACAGTTGGGGTTGGAGACGGCGTCTTCAACTAATAGGGTTTCGGCAGTGAGATATTTTCCTTAGTCTCCTTTAGGATAAACCATCCAGGTTTGTCACTGTGTTTATTGCATTCATCATTATCCAGTGTTCCAGTATATGTCTGAGGTTATTTGCAGGTTCATCCGTGCAGCTGGGGGCATTTAGCTGGGAAACCCCAGCCATTCACTAGGACTCTGAATCACCATATTTCTTCCGCATGTGGCTTGCATCCTCACTGTTAGGATCACTCTACTGCATTGAGTGATTATCAGCCATTAGATTGTCCATTCAGGGAAGCTAGCAGCAGATTTCAGGGTTGTGGGGGCGTGAGCAACAGATTGGTAGACCAATTTGCTAGGGCATCTAGAGAGGTCAAAACTCTTGCATGCTCCGGCCATCCTCTCCGGCACCGGCACACCTACCTTCCGACCTATTTCCAGTCGAAACTGACCATCCCTTCAGCAAAACGTCACACTTAGCTGATTCATCCTACCGAGGTATTGCAGCGGGAAACTAGGTCATTTCTTCATCAGCTCAGCTCATCTTGCATGCGTATTATCTCTGGAGCATATTCAGTCGGTTATTAGTGGTAAGTGTTCATTCTATCCTGCAAACCCTAACCGTAATTTCAACTATAAAATAGGCAAATTTTGCACGGCAGTTTGCATGCCCGGCTATTTCAGTAACTTTGCATAGAAATAGAAAATATCAGTATTTGAGATATTACAACATAATAACAATACATCCAAGTCCACATATTTATATGATTGCCAGATCATGACAGTAAATGCTAATACATGTCACAAGAATGAATATAAGAACGATGATAACCATAACACAAGATAATATAAACTGAGTCATACACATGTAAATAATCCATCTGAACCAACATCAGTCCAATAAGAAAACATTGATACAACTCTGGGCACCAATAACTACGCTGTAAATAGCTAAAATGACTACATCAGTCTCCAAATCCGAGTCTTCTGAGACTCAGTCATGGCATGGGAGAGTACTATATTCCATCAATCAAATCATGATCCATCATAGATGCTCATCTCAGCATCTCATATGTAGGGGAACTGGCTGAACAATGTACTGAAATCTGAAAAATAGAATATGGTAGCCTGGCTACTATATATGTGATAACAGACCAGTCACAACCTTGCTTACAATTGGTAAAGCCTTGTAGTGAATATGAGCAATCCTTCTGTGCCATAGTTCACATGGGTTTGTGGTGCTAGTTAATAATGCTGAATCTCTATGTCCCTTTAATTTGTAGAGTCCTCCTTCTTCAACTCCAATTTCTACTGCATCACCTATGGTTTTTTCTTTTGTCCACATGAGAACTTTTCCATCCACAAAGGCAACTTTGAAGCCTTTCTTGTGTAATGCAGAAATAGAAAGAAGATTTTTCTTTAGTCCCTGGGACATACAAGACATCTTTCATCTTCATGGACTTTCCAGAGTCCAACTTATAGGATGCTTCTCCCATTCCTTTGATGGGGTATTGGGAATCATCTCCAAGCATTACTTTGTGTGGGGATTCTTTTTGTATAAGACATGAAAGTGAGTCCTTGTAACTTGTCATGTGCTTGGAGGTACCACTGTCTACTAGCCAAGTGTCATTTCATGGTGAGACTGATCCTGTTAGAGTAGAGAACAATACATATTCTTCACTGGATTCTTCATCCTTCTTTGCTTCCCCTTCAACTTCTTGACCACTATCTTCAATAGCACGAGCTTGAAATCTTTTCATCTTTTTGACTCTTTCTGCTTTCATGGGACAGTTGATAGCAATGTGTCCCAACTTGTGACAAGTGAAGCATTCATAATTTGAGAAGTCTTTCTTGGACTTCTTGAACCCTCGAGTCTTATAACGATTGTCATGACTCTTCCTTTTGTTCTTGCCTTTGGTATGAGCTTTCAAGGCTTGATCCTCATTGTCATTTAGCTTTTCTTCTCTAGCTTTTATCCTTTCTTCTTCTTTGACACATTCTTCCCACAACTTCCGGAATTTGGTTAGTTTCCTTCTTGAACAGATTCCTCGGGTAAAAGCTTCCCAATCTCTTGGAAGACCATTTAAGGTGGTCATCACAATTTCTACTTCTTCAACTGTATCACCAATGGCTTGTAACTGATCCTTGATTTGAGCTACTCTTGAAAAGTAAGACTGCATGGTCTCCGATTTTTGAGCTCTTACACTTTTGAGGTGATTCCTCAGGGTCATCTTCATGTTGATGTTTCTTCCTTCAAATAGACTGGACAGAGCATCAAACATTTCTTTTGGAGTTTCCCTTGAGGATACTTGAGGATTCAAGTTATCCTTGTGTTGATGCTCGGAAATTCCCAAGCATCGACAGTAGGGATTCTCCCCGGTAAGCAATCCCAACTAGATTGTCCACCATTTGGTGTGGGGAATCCGTCTGGTTAACGGTCCGACTACCGTAGATTGATTTGTTTAAGTTCTTTACCGGTTGCAGCTCGGTTCATTGTTTATGTGATTTTTTAAATTAAAGGATGAAATGCAAGTGCCTAATTAAATGCATATAATTGACAGACTAAAACCACACTAGCGATGCGCAAGTTCTTACCTCTCGTCTTACCGCTCCTACCTTATCAATTATATATTTATTGAATATTCCTAAACTAAGCTAATTATCCTATCCTATCCTATCCTATCCCTGTAGGGAGCAAATTCAAATTAAGAGTAATATACTAGAAATGTTCATACAAGTCTAACAGATAGCTGTTCCAACAAAATATTCACATTTACAGCAGAAAGAATACCAAAGATAGCTCTGATATGATAAAACAATTTATTACTCATTTCACACATAAACATTTGCATAGAAAGTAAAATCATTCATCACCAATGAAGTAATTCAATAAAGTTAGAATGATCTCACATTATATGTTACGAATGCAAGAAGAAGTAGTTCCAAATTAAAGATTCCACATATTCCAGGCAAAATCTCTGTGTAAGCTTTTCCCAGCAAACAGATCCTTCTTATTAGCAGAAAAATAGTTCTCTTACAAAATGGTCCAGCTTCTATTATGCCAGTCAAAATACCTTTTCTCTTTACTTTCCTACTCTATTTATATTACAACAAGAGTTTGTCTTCTAGTGAATCCTCATTCACCCTAACCCTAGGAATTCCTAAAATTTGTCATTTTGTGCTTACATAGGAAAATACAAAAAGATTTTCAAAACAAGAAATTAGGTGGGCCCTGCCACATTGGAAATATATTCTTCCCACGCATTAGCCTCTTCAGCTATGGCCTTATATTTTATAGGCTCCAATACTTGCAAAGTTACTTCATGAATTGACAATTGTATCTCTATATGCGCCACCCCCTCTGCTGTAGCCTTGCAAATATCTTCCAGGAGATATGCATTGATAGAATCCTGTCCCACAAAGTGATGAATGTCTTCTTCTGTGAAAGCATCCACTTTCCTGATATACTCTAGATTTTCCCGCAACCCATCCTGCAGCTATGCTATGCGTTGGTCCTTTTCTGGAAGCTCAGTTATTTTCTGAACTAAAGGGATGTGACACTTCTCATGGACTTGATGAATTTTCTCGTAAAGGTCATGCAACTTTTCTATGGCCTTAGGAATTTCATTATTTATCCTCCTAGCAGCTTTCCTACAAAATTCCAGAAGTTCCATCTTCGACTTCAGGTTCTCCGTTGTATTCTAGGTCAGATGATTAGGGAACTTTGAATTAGTTTCCCTCCAGGCCATTTGGATTTTAACCTTTTCTGCAATATCCAACAACCCTTTCCTGAATGCCAGTGATTCCATAACTATCACCTTCATTCTTTCCATCATTAGCCTCATCTTGTAGATTTCATCTGTGAGGATTACTTGAGAATGATGTATCCATTCCTGAATCTTGTAGGCTTGATCACAAAACAAAGTTATATCTTGCTTTCTTTTGTCTGCCAAAGATTCCTTATTCTTAACCAACTCCTCCACCTAAGCTTTCAATTCTTCGACATGTTGGTTTGCGGTCGACTCTCTTGACTCTAACTGAGAGATTTGAGCTTTGAAGTCACTCCTTTCCCTTTCCATAATCATTAACTACATAGTTAATGCATCCTTTTCTGTTTCTATAATTTGGTAGTCATTCAGTAACCTCTCCTTCTCAGAGAGAATGGCGTCATGTTTCCTTTTTAATTCTATCCCTTCTCCTCACATTTTCACCAAATTATCTTTCAATTTGAGCATCTTCTCTTTATTTCGCTCCACGTCATTTATTAACCTACCGACATTATCAGCACTATCCTGGGCAACTGCTATGTTTACCGAGGCTGTGAATTTCGGGTCTTTATGGGTACCTTCCATAATTGTGTTCTCCATGAGATCACATTAGTTTGAGTGCCCATTTTTAATATTTTCTCTGACCTTCTCATGATGGTATTTCTAGTCTTATCGAAAATTATAGTGTCCAATTGAACCATAGTATGCTGCTAGTATGCTGCTTTGACAGGGCAAACAGGGTGAGCCCGGGTTCCTCAAAATCGGATGTGGCCACCGCTAAGTGTTTCACTTCTTATGCCAGGAGGGTCCAGGTCCATGTTCTGTGGGCTAATGGTTGTAAGCCCATGATTGTTGGAGCCTTTGATATGATGGAATCTCTGGTCATGATGCCCTCATCACTTGGTGATGGAGTCCTATGTGATGGGCTTGAAGTCCATGGAAAGTATCTTGTTTAAATATTATATGATATCTTTGAAAGAGTCCTTGAAACCCTTGCATGTGGTGCCTCGAGTCTTGAACCATGGTGATGTATGATCCTATTTGTGGTTATATGGATATTGGGATGTAGATGGAGGTAGAGCCCACAGACGTGCCTTGATATGTTGAAGAAGACTTTGAAACTCTTGTTGTTGGAGGTATGGTCTTTGGCACCCTCATGTGTGGGGTCTTTGACGTCCTGGACATATTGAAGAATTTAAGGGTATTAGACCAAGAATTTGCAAATAAACCCATCATAGGGAGAGATTCCTTGTCAAGCCATTTCCGTTGATATGTGGAGCATCTTCTTACTCCTTACAGCTGAAGAGATATGAATTTTTGAAGTTGGTGTAACCCACCTTTTTGGGTGAGCTGACCAAACAAAAGAGAATTTAATTATTTGTAATTTTGAATTGCATGTCGGCCCAAGGTAATAACTTTTCTCCACAGCCTATATAAATAGAATATCAAACATTTCACTTTTTCATCATCAATTCTCTCAGGAATTTCACAACTCTTGGAGAAAAGTGCGAAATTTTGTGACAGAGAAATTTTTGGGCATCTTCACTAAAATTGGCATAACTTTCTCATACGGAATCGGAATTACAAAATTCTTGGCTCGTTGAAAAGCTTGTTATGAGGGCTATGTGATGACATGATATAGAGATTCTTTTGGTTTGTCTATTGTTTCTTCATCGTATGATATTCAAAAAGGTATGGCTCATGCTTTTGGGTTTCTCTTGTGATGGTAAATGTCTCTCATGGATAGAGTTCATCTTTCATCTTAGTATGTGAGCCTATATATTTGAAGTCATTGAACATGTTATGGAGGCTATGGTGATGGTTATATTGGAATATATCTTAATGTGATCTTGATATAAATCTTGATGATTATCTTGGATATTGTTGGCATAGATCTTGGTGCTTATCTTGACTGTTGTATAGTGTAGTATTAAATGAGAAGTTGACATACAAGTAATAGATCTTGTGAGTGGTTTGTTTGATCAACCTAAGTGTTTTCTTTGAAAACTAGTTTGACAAGTGTTGATCATTGTGTCTTTTACCTAGGTCGAGCTGGACTGTTATTGATTGTTAATGACAACCTCTGACAGTATTGTAATTGACTATTTGCTTGATATTTGATTGATTTGTTGACTTGATTTGAGTGGAGTGAAAAATCCTTGTGTCTAAGAGTTTATGAGATTGAATGAGCTTGACATAGTTGGTTAAGTCTTATCTTCTTGGCTGAGGTTATTTGGTTGAGTTATATCATGTTTAACTGTCAAGTATTCCTTGACAGTGATTGAGGTTGGTTGTGGTGTCATTGAGTTGAGTGTGATTGGACAGAGTTTGGTTGACCGTATGTGAAGTCTCTTGGTTGCTCAAATGTGTCTCTTGATGAACTAGGCCAAGTAAGAAGGGTTTCTTGACTGTCAGAGCACTTGATTAGATTAACACAAGTATATGATTGATTTGGCACAGGTACAGAAGCATCTTGCTACATGTTGGTTGAGTTGAGTAAGATTGGCAGAAGTTGCCTTATGTGCAGTTGGTTTGACTCAGATCGGCTGAGTTGTATGAGCAGTTGGTTTGACCCAGGTGGACAGAGTTTAGTGTGCATACTCAAATTGATTGAGTTGGATGATGTGAGCAACAGATTGATTGGTACAGCTTGAGTGGACTTGATTGTACAGGTTGATGAGCAGTGTGATACAATGGACAGTGATCAATTGATGAGTAGTGATCAGATGATGAGAATTGGTTAGTAGTGGCAGTGGTTGTGCAGTGTGGTATAGATTGTGCAGTGTAGTACAGGTGTTGATTAGCAAATCCGCAGGATCAGTGCGGTCGTGGTTCAGCAGTTTCTATCTTCATATCAGGGTGGCAGGACGAGGCAAGGAAAGGAGGTTGTAGCCTCCTTTCGGTTGAAGCCAGAGAACTAGGGAGTTGTAGCTTCCTTCAGGATGTAGCCTGTAAATCAGGAGGTTGTAGCCTCCTTCCAGTTGTACATGGAGAACTGAAGTAATTGTAAGAAGGGGGTTGTTGCCTCCTTCCAGTTATTTCTGGAAAACTATTAGAAAGGCTTCTGTGGTTTTTCCCTTAGGACTTGGGTTTCCACGTAAAGTCTAGTGTTCTGTGTTTCATGCTATGCTTCTGATGTGATGATGATATGATGATGATAATATTGTTGATGATGATATAATGATAATGTGATAATGTATAATATTGAATAAGTTGTTGATTGTTAATAAAAGTGAAAAAGTAATAGAAGCCATGCACACTGATTCACCTCCCCCTCTTAGTGTAACTGGTGTGTCCAACAAGATTCACTTGTCCATTGAGATAATTTCAGTGGTGACCTAGTTCATTGGAGCAGAGTAACAAAACATATACGGCACACACAGTTACAGAGGGGCCTATCAGATAGAGACAGGTATATGGTGAGATTAGGTACATGTTTCTTGGTTTGTTTTTGCTCTATGATGTATATTAAACACCTAGGCTTGTCTTGTTAGGATGATCATGGTGACCTATGCTTATATATACTGATGCCTACACTTGTGCTAAGATTGATCAAAGAGCTCAATGTTGAAGATTGTTGCCCATGCCATGCTTTACAAAAATGATTAAACCTTAGTGCTATGTTGGTTCCTTGTGTAATTTGTCCCCATCCATCCAATCCATCCGCTATTTGAATTTTTATCCCATGACTTACATTGATTGAGACTTGTGAGATTGAAGATCTTTTCCCCATCTTGACCCCTATGCATGATAGACTCCATGTTATAATTTGTCTTTGGCTATGAAGTATGTGGCTTGGCCAGTGTGGCTGGGTTCACCGGGTAGTTCTCCTTTAGTCCTCAAAACAAGTGCTCCACCAAACAATGTTGCTAAACACTAAAGCATCGGAACACATAAAAGCTATATCTAAATGATGCAAAGTATAAATGTTTAAAAGATAGTCAGTGGCCAAGGGATTGAGCACTCATTCTTTGTATAATGTAAGGCTCATCTTCCCTCCACAGGGGTAGCAGGGAGAGACAAACCCGTTGGGGCTATGAACTGCTCGCTGACAGCGGAGCTAGGACTTAGTCATTTACTGGAGCCCAAAAGGATTCTAGGGCACCTGCTATTGTAGGATGACTGGTATCTTTTGTGAAAAAAGAAACTTATTGAAAAAGATCAATTGTCAAAGGATGAACACACTCTTTGTATAATGTTCGGCTCATTTTCCCCCACAGGGAAACAGGGTGAGACTAGCCTGCAAAGGTTATGTCTTTGTCAATACTAGAGCTTAGAAGGCTTCCAGACTTGCCTTTGAAGGTTGACCTGCATAGTGAAGAAATGAAAAGGAAAACTTGCTAGAGTCTGAAGGAAACAAGCCCAAGTACTTTATCCATTTGTGAGACACCGTCATTCCCTATTACTATCTGTCATGCATATGTCTTTTTGGTTGAGTGTATTGGTTATCATTCAGAGAGATCACATAGTCAAGGTCAATCATGAGTCATTCCCCTTTACCTTAAGACTTGTTTTCCACCTTCACCCAACACTAGTAAATTGTTTAAAACTTCGTAAGCATGGCATGCACAAAAGACTTCCAGAAAGTTAAATGATCTTTCAAAAGCACAGGTATATCTTACTTATTATTATTGTCACCACGATTTTGAATAACATGATTTAAGTTGGGTTTTGATATACAACATTGGAGCATTTTTTTATCTTGGATACGCACAGGATCATATTGGTACAGTATCTCACCTATGTTTTGGGTACTTTGACCTAGTCAACCTAATTGACCAAGTCAAACACAGTTTCCAAGGCAATGACTCTGTTATCACAAATCTTGTAGTTGTCTTGTGAGGTGATCCTATTCAGGACGACAGAGGAAAGGCAACCAAAGTTGTGACCTACAATATCCAAGACTTTCAAAAGAACTTGGATGTCACATCAATCAAGGATACCGACACTCTAGACCAGTGAGAACACAGGCCCAGGGAGCGTCCCTATCACCAAGAAACCCTAAAATAAGGAAAACGAATGATTAGCCGAGGGAAACTTGGTGGAATCTCTTAGTAGGATGGTCAATTAGAGTTTAAAACAAAACCAAGAGATTTGGAGCATCCAGGTGAAAAGCCCCAATTTTGCCTTAGGGTTTTAAGCAGAAAAAATGGGATCTAAGGCAAAATTGTGAAAATGACTGAAATTGGATAGTCAAAATAATTGTTGGGTGTAAGATAGGTGAATGGAAGTGAAACCAACAATACCCAGTTTTCGGTTTGTGAAAATGACCACTTTCCCCAAAGGGGCATTTTTCCCTAGTAGTCGACCAGTGTTTTGGATGGGCAAATGGAGTCTGATTAAGTAGAAAATTTAAATCTAGGGGTTTTATGTCAAATCTAAAGTGGGTTTTTATTTTTATAGCTCGCCGCAAGAAAGAACCTATGGATCTACGAAATGATGGTTTTTATGTAAATGGAATGATGAACAATGCATACTGAAAATAAAACAAGGAGAAATTACCTGTGATACGTATCTAGATTTTGTAGAATGCTTGTGAAATGACGAGGATTTCCACTTTTCAGACAAAAGGAACGTTTCTGGAATAAATCTTGACAGAGTTGAGCTCCAGCCAGTCACCCTAGCGCCCCCTTCTATCTGCCAAACCAGAGAAAACAAAATGGTAAGGCAAATGAACGAGATTTGTAAGATAAAGAAAGGAAAAGGCAGTAAAATTTCATAAGATAGAGTTACTCCCTGAACCGGACACCTGAGAACGGAGACGGGGTGAGTTTCCCCACAACTGTGTCTTCCCTAGTGCGCCTCTTCAACCTGCAAACAAATGGGTAAAGGAAAAAAGAAAGATATGTCTCGAGTAATGCTCAGTGTAGTAGAGTAGCAATATCAGTCATCAACACATGAGAGCAAATCCACAAAATACACAGAGAGTAGTCCCAGAGAAAAATCTCTTTATTCAAATTTCGGTGCCAATGCTCATGAATTACAATGGGGGGATCACCTCTCTTAAATAGTTTTAGAGAAACATAAACCCTAACTCACTTTATTATCCAACTGTTGATATTAAAACATCATCAACGGTGGAGATCAACAATACATAACTTATCACATGGATCAAGTGATTGAGTCAACCAAACGGGGCGCACTTTGCTCAAGGACGTCTATTCTAAGTCAAACTCAAAATATAACATAAAATGTGATACAAAAATTTATTGAGGGGGTCACTTAGTGTTGGACTCACCAGGAACACAGAGAGGGGGGGTGAATCTGTGTGTGCAGTCTTTATTACTTTTTCAACTTTAATAATCAACAACTTATTCAATATTATGCATTATCACATTATCATTATAACATCATCAACATTATTATCATCATCATCACATGGAAAACATAACAACACAATACACAATATTTTTACGTGGAAATCCAAGTCCTGGGGGGGAAACCATAGAAGCCTTTTTAAAATAGTTTTCCAGATATAACTGGAAGGAGGCAACAACCCCCTTATTACAACATTGTTATCATAATCATCACATGGAAAACATAACAACACAATACACAATATTTTTACATGGAAATCCAAGTCCTGGGGGGAAAACCATAGAAGCCTTTTTAAAATAGTTTTCCAGAAATAACTGGAAGGAGGCAACAACCCCCTTATTACAAAGACTTCAATTTTCCAGCTTCAACTAGAAGGAGGCTATGACCACCTGATTTACATGCTTCAACCTGAAGGAAACTACCACTCCCTAGTTTTTCGGCTTCAACTAGAAGGAGGCTACAACCTCCTTTCTTTGCCCCGTCCTGCCACTCTGATAAGAAGATAGAAACTACTGAACCACAACCGCACTAATCCTGCAGACCTGCTAATCAACACTTGTGTTACACTGCACAACCTGTACCACACTGCACAACCACTGCCACTACTAACCACTGCTCATCATCTAATCACTACTCATCATCTGATCACTACTCATCAACCGATCATTGTCCACTTGTTATCACATATATAGTAGCCGGGCTACCATATTCTATTTTTCAGATTTCAGTACACTTTTCAGCGAGTTCCCTTACATATGAGATGCTGAGATGAGCATCTATGATGGATCATTATTTGATGATGGACTATAGTACTTTCCCATGCCATGACTGAGTCTCAGGACACTCAGATTTGAGGACTGATGTAGTCATTTAGCCATTTGCAGAGCAGTTAGTAGTTCCCAGAGTTGCATCAATAGCTTATCATTGGACAGATGTTGGTTCAGATTATTTATTTACATGTGTATGACTCGACAGATATTATCTTGTGATATGGTTATTATTGCTTTTATACTCATTCTTGTGACATGTCTTAGCATCTAGTGTCATGATCTGGCGGTCATATAAATATGTGGACTTGGATGAATTGATATTATGTGTGTATGTCCCTACTTAGACTTGGAAGTTCTTGACCCATACTCATTGGTTTTACCCTCCTTAGGGAGAATAGAGGTGATCATTCCCACCATACTTCGGCTTTCTAGTGTTGGTTTTATTGTTCACTATCTCCACCCATCCATTACCTTCCAGTTATATTTCTAACCCGACCTACTACTTGACTTGTGGCATGGAGGACCTTTCTCCACTAGAGCCTCTTTGTTGGACAAGCTTCCCTGTTTATTTGTGTCTCGGCTCTGAGTTGCCTAGGTTGTGTTGGCTAAACCTGAAGCAAGTAGCGCTGCCATCAATACAATGTATTTGGAAATGAAATGAATATCTTATGAAAAAAGCCCGTTCATGAAAAGTAGTGTTTTTAAACATACGTGAATGCAAGGCAAGCCTAATGAAATTGGCTTTGAAGTATATTGAAATGAATATCTTGTGAAAAAACCATTCATGAAAAGTAGTGTTTTTAAACATACATGAATGCATGAAGCCTCAATAATAAAAATCTGTGTAATAAATGCATGGACCAAGGCCATGGAAATTCAAAGGCCCAAAAAGCAATGGTTCTTAAAAAGTTGTATCTAAAGATTGCTGGCCTCATTTTTATTTGATTTGGATTGTGAGCATTTCTCAAGGTGAATAAGCACCTCTGAACGAAACTTATCCATTTGTGACACATTGCAATCCCCTGTGTTGTTGTTTGTCTGGCATATGCTAGAGTGATTATCCCTTTTCCATATCCAAAGTGTCACGGTGTCGAGTTGGTAGTCACCTTTCAGCCTAGCCTTTCGATTTTAGCCTTCACCCTTCACTAGCAAATTGATTACAACTATGAAGTGAGTAATAAGTATGGTCTTGAAAGTCTGGTCTAAGTCATAGTTAATTAATGAAACTCTATATTTGGTTGATAGATCGCCAGTGAAATGATTGCTACTTGTTATAATTGTTATTTGAATGATTTGTATAGCATGTCTTAACCTTTAAACACTTACATCATATGGATGTTAGCCTGGGTTATATTATTGATCATTTACATATTATTATTTTATTTGTCTAGGCATATTGGATATTATTCTTGATTATGCAGAGATCTGTAGGGTGTATGAGTATGCACCTTAGATGGATTTGGACTCCCTGAGTCCAATGAGACAACTTATTTTCAGTTCCGGGCAGTTACAATGATGATTTGTCTCAATGTACCATTCTGGTGCAGTTTTGCCATGCTGAATGGAATGTCAGAGTAGAGAGATGATTTGTTTGGTTGACCTAGGGCGCTGTATGAGGAGGGGGTGGTCTAGCCACTTGTTTTTACCATATTACCCTTCTTCCAGAGAGCCTAGTGAGCTCAGTTTGACAATGCTGGCACTCTAGGAGGCAGTTTTGGCCATACCACGTTTCCTAAGGCAGATTTAAAATAATAAAAATGGTTACTGAATAATTCGATTTGGGCTACTGAGGCAAGGAAATGGCATGGGATGAGTTTTGATGATGAGTGTGATGTCTTCCACTCCTTCTCCAACATTTTTAGCACTTGAATGGATCTACATCCATCTCTCCGGCATATTTTATTATTTTCTGGAGCTTTTGGAGGCTCACGATTTCCTTCGAGGCACTATTTTGCATCTAAAAAATTATATTTATTTTATTATGCCATGGGGACACACTAGGGGAGTTAGTTAACACCCCTTGGACCCACCATGATCTTTATTTATTTTTATTGAGTGGGATCCCCTCTCCTAGGGTGATTTTGTCCATTGATATATTATATTATTGTATTGATCCATGTACTCTATGTTGAGTTCATCTCAACCGTTGATTAGAACATATTGATCTTTTAATCTTAGCCACCCATTTGAAAAGTGGTTATGATTTTGGTATCTCTCATTCCTATTTCAAAGAGAGAGCTTCCCATTTGTAAGTGGCCTTTGGCTCTTGAATCTGGATAATAGAAAAATAATTTTTCTGGAAATTCTTGGATCTCCTTTGCATCTGGTGTTCTTCGATGGTGATTGGAAAGTCTATTTCTTCCTAGCATTTGGGTATTTGTTCTGAGATCTATATTTTGTTGGAAACATTGTTTTGTCTACAGGAGGGCGACTTCACTTGGGTGTTTTTGCAAGGCTTCCTCAACTCGTTTGTTTGGCATCGCTTATATCAGGGGGGTTTTCATTAGTATCATTGTGATCTATGATTTCATCTTGCTATTTTTCTGTAGCATTTTTTCTTTTCTCTTGACGCATCAAATCTGATATGATTGACGTTTGTTGTGCAGGAGAGAGGGCGCATTGGCTTCCTTGGGCAAATTGTTTTACATAGAGGCTTCCTCCAAATCTTCTCAAATTGATTGGGACGACAAAGATCATCATTATCAAGGCATCTACAAGGTTATTCAGGTAAGATCTACAGGTTAGTTCTTCTTTTCTTGATCTCAATCCATTGGCATCTTCATTTTCATGTCAAAACCCTAAATATTAAAAAATTAAAAATATTATAAATCAAACCGCTTGATCTCTTAGCAAACCATTTATGGGTTTTGTAGATCAGGTCAAACTCTAAGTGGGTCTTCCTAGACGTTTTGTTTAGGTGACTCCATTGGGCCCAAATCCCAAGGCACTGCTCTCTAAATCCTAGCGCAACCCTTTTTTTTGGCCATTTTCTCTTGCGATTTGATTTTGTCCTTGAGTCTCGGGTACTTTGATACTGTTATACCTTCATTCGAGTCTATCCCATGGTACTAGGTAGCTCCAATCCTGTTTTTACCCTCCTTGAATTGGTCATGTTTTCCAAGGCAGTGGATATTGTCATTTTTTGCTGGTACCTTGATTCTGGATCTAGTAATAGGCTCATAAGTCACTTGTATTTCGAACTTGGATCATATTTTATATCTCATAAACCCTTGATCCAAGCCCTAATTCACCTTGTGACTTCATCCATAGATCTAGGGTTTACTTCACCTTACACCTTACGTACTTCAACTCCATTTGATTTAATCTGGTGTTTTGGTCTGATCTCTCTTATCAGGAGTAGATTTGGGTCTCCCCCATTGTTGTTTTAAGCTAAAGACAACATCAAGTGAAGATTACCTCGATTCGCGTGACAACCATTCATTTGGGAGTCAAGGCTATCTTGGTTCCACCTCTTTAGTTGCCCATCCCTCTACCATCCATCCTGGATCCACCTTATAGAGGCAACTATAAGTTTTGTCAAAACAACTCAGCCAATTCATACAACTCAGCCCATTCATGCAACTCGGCCAATCTGAGTCAAAACAACTGCACATAAGGAAACTTGTGCCAATCTTTCTCAACTGTACCAAGATGCTTGTGTACTTGTGCCAAATCAATCGTATACTTGTGTTAACCTAATCAAGTGCTCTGATAGTCAACCAACCCTTCTTACTTGGACTAGTTCATCAAGTAAAAGACACATTTGAGAAACCAAGAGACTTCACATATTGTCAACCAAACTTTGTCCAAACACACTCAACTCAATGACACCACAACCAACCTCAATCACAGTCAAGGAATACTTGGTAGTTAAAGATGATATACTTCAACCAAATAACCTCAACCAAGAAGATAAAAGACTTAACCAACTATGTCAAACTTAATAAATATCATAAACTCTTAGACACAAAAGGATTTTTCACTCTACTCAAATCAAGTCAACAAATCAAACAAATATCAAGCAAATAGTCACTCACAACACTGTCAAAGGTTGTCATTAACAATCGATAACAATCCAACTCCACTTAGGTCAAAGACACAATGATCAACACTTCTCAAACTAGTTTTCAAAGAAAACATTTAGGTTGATCAAAGAAATAACTCACAAGATCTACTACTTACATGTCAACTTCTCATTCAATACTACACTTATACAACAATCAAGATAAACACCAAGGTCTATGCCAACAACATCCAAGATAATCATCAAGATCACATCAAGATATATTCCAAGATAACCATCACCATAGCCTTCATAACATATTCAATGACTTCAAAGATATATACCAATATATAGGCTCACATACTAAGATCAAAGAGGAGCCCTATTCATGAGAGACATGTGCCATTACAAAAGAAACCATGAAGCATGAACCATACCTTATTGAAGATCACAAGATGAAGAAAAAGTAGAAAAAACAAAAGAAACTCTAGATTCTGTCATCACATAGCCCTTGTAACAAGCTTTCCAACGAGCCAAGAATTTTGATATTCTGATTCCGTATGAGAAAGTTATGCCTATTATAGTGAAGATGCCCAGAAATTTTTCTGTCACAAATTTCGCACTTTTCTCCAAGAATGCGAAATTCTTAAGAGAATTGATGATGAACAAATGAAATGTTTGATATTCTATTTATATAGGTCGTGGAGAAAAATTATTACCTTGGGCAGACATGCAATTCAAAATTACAAATAATTAAATTCTCTTTTGTTTGGTCAGCTCACCCAAAAAGGTGGGGTACCCAAACTTCAAAAATTCATCTCTTCAAACGTAAGGAGTTAGAAGATGCTCCATATATCAATGGAAATGTCTTGAAGAGGACTATCTCCCTATGATGGGTTTATGTGCAAATTATTGGTCTAATACCCTTAAATTCTTCAATTTGTATAGGACATCAAAAACCCCATACCTGAGGGTGCCAAAGACCATACCACCAACTACAAGAGTTTCAAAGTCTTCTTCAAAGTATTCTTCAACATATCAAGGCACGTATGTGGGCTCTACCTCCATCTATATCCCAATAGCCATAAAACCACAAATAGGACCATACATCATCATGTTTCAAGATCTCCATATCATTAAAAACATATCCAATGGTTCCACTATATATCTTCATCACTATAAGAGTATCAACATCCCAAAAGATGGGTACAAATACCTCACCACTATTTTGCAACACTTTATGGGATTCATATGCATGATCACAAGGCTACTACATGCCAATGACCATATAGCGTCCAAGGGACATCACAACATTTATGTGGGTTCAAGACTTAAACTTTCAAGGACACCAAGGACCCCACAAAAACTTAACAACCTCAAGACCATCCAATGCAAGCAATGGGATTCACCATCAAAGACTTTACACACATGAGCCACATCATCCATCCAACAACCAATCGAGAGACTAAGACAAGTACATGCATAACAATAAACACAAAAACTAATAACCAAAGATCAACCATGAGTAAGGAACTCGACAAAAGACTCAAATGGGACCAAGATAAAACTTATGGTCACTTGACCAAGTCAATGGGTAACCAGGGCTTTTGTCATTGTTCCAAGGCCTCCAACAAGGGCTTCAATCTTGGGCTTGGACAAGGTCAAAAGGGCTCCTATGACACAAACAACCACAAACTAAACACTAACCTGTAGGGGCTCCACAAGGGGCACTAAGGACTCAACCGTTGGCATCAATGACAACTTAATCAACACTGAGGAGCTTAATTCACCCTAGGCCCTTTTACAACTTCAAATCATATGATATAATAGTGAAATACATGAATAACCAATCAGAGGGGGCGCCCCTTGGGGGGCTTTCCTCACTCCCTGAGCCATAATAAAATAATCGAGACATTTGCTGACTGTAAGTTGCTGAAGGACTATCCGGGATGCTGAGAAAAATCAATTGTCAAATTTCCAAGCCATTTCGTTGACTCAGGAGGCCAAATCGATTTTTTCAGTGATTTATTAGTTCATTTTTTGCTAGTACAATCTTTGGAAATTGATAAATCCACCATATCTCTGTCCAGGGTGCAAACTGAGGCAAAATGACTGCTCGGGATGATGTGGAGACATAGAAGAATGGTTTAAGTGACTACTCATACCCCCTGGAACACTGCTCTTCTCTAGGAGAACCAATCATACTGCTATATGAAATAAAATTTGATCATTTGGTCAATAATAAAGTGATAATAATCACTTTTTTGGAGAACCAGGGCCAAACTCCCAAAACTGAAACCGTAGTATTGGTCTAGAACAAATATAGACCATGTTGTATTTTTGAGTCATTGCCTTAGGAACCGTGATTGACTTGGTCAACTAGATTGACCAGGTCAAAGTACCCAAAATCAAGGTGAGATACTGTATCAATATGATCCTACAATCATCCAAGGTAAGAAATGCACCAACAATGTATCTCAAAACCAAACTTTAATCAGTTATTCATAATCATGGTGACCAACAATAATAATAATAAAATATACCTTTGCTTCTGAAAAATCTTAGAATCCTCTGAAAGTATGCTTGTTCATGCCATAGTTACAAAGTGTAAAATATGTGCTACATATGGGTGAGGATGGAAGAACAAGGTTACAGCAAGGAGAAATGAATTTTGACTGACTTAGACCCAGTGATCTATCCGAATGATAACCAATAAACCTATGTTGCACAAGTTTCCGGTACGTGGGTACGTCGGGTACGCGGACACGAGTATCCGATACGTCTAGAAGCTTCGCCCAAATTTACTGGATACGTCAGGTTGGG
>LPNX011229974.1:355326-385553 GCA_001517045.1 Pseudotsuga menziesii
TCTATGATTTAAAAGTGAGTTGCACTTTATTATGTTTTTAAAGTGACTTTAAGTCATAAAGTGTACTTTTAAATATTTAGGGTAATATGACTTTTCAAAAAGAAAAATTTGGTGTAAAGTTCACTTATGAGATTTAAGTGAGTGAAAGATTAGATCCCAGCCATAGATCTGTTGGCCAAGATCTAATCTCGTCCATTAAAGGTGAAAAGTCATGAGAATAACCCTAATAGGGTAAATAAAAGTGTTGAGACTTCATTTGGGCACATTCATTCAAGAGAGAATTCTTGGAGTGGCTCGATTTCCAAGAGAGGAGCTTGGAGAGAAGTGTGAGAAGCACATTTTGCAAGAGATTGCTGAAGAGACTGAGTGTGGGCACAAATCCCCAGACTGAGCTGAGAGTGATTTTCAGTGGCACGAAAACCCAGATCTTTAACTGCTGGCTCGAGTTTCTAGGTGAAGGTACGATCAGCATTTATTGTGCACAGAAATCGAGCTGAAGTACGGCCTCATTTATTGCAGCCGTACAATACGGTTTCAGCACAGTTTGGGCACGTTTTTCCAGAAAAACCAGGCACAGATTTCGAGGAAGAAATCTGGCACATTTCCCAAGGTATAGGCTGAGTTTTGGGTACAGTTTTTGAGGGCCGTACGGTTGCATTTAATGCAGTCCGTACAGTACGATTTTGTGACTGTTTTGGCACAAAAATCGAGGCCATGTTGGGCAGAAATCGAGGACTGGTATAGACTGTTATTTCGGCAATTTTTGAGAAGAAAATAGCACAGAAATCGAGACAGTTCATGCACAGAAATCAAGGCAGCCTGTTGGGTTATTTGCGTTGGTCGAGATAAGTTATATTTTGACTGTAAATTGATGTCTGATTTTTTTTTCCTGAAGCTCAATAAAATTTCTCTTGCATGCTGGTTTTCCCCCAGGGGTTGAGGGGGGTTTTCTAGGGTCAAATTTGACCAAAATACTGTGTCTTAAATATGTTCTACAGTCTGGTGATTTTTTATTTTTGAGTTAATTTTTCCGCTGCAAAGTTTACTTGGTTACAGTATATCAGCTTACAGAGACATGAAATTTACATGCATGTGATATGTGTTTGATTTTATGAATGTTGAAGACTGATATCAGAGTTCTACTAAGTGTTTGGGCTGAGTTTAGCTCAGAATTTCAATAGATTTTACTCTCCAGGTATTAGCTAGCACCATTGTGAGAATATCAGGATCCTCATCTTTACATTTGGCCACAAGGAACCAAATGAGGCTGGCAGTTGACTGTTTTCGAGGTGCTCTATATGATTGGTGTTCGGGAGTTGCCCCCATCATGAGGAGACAACTATCCGACTGCAAGAGGGGAAGGCGGAAAAACTTTGGCTATGCAAGCATATTAGTAGCCTTCTTCTTCGAGAGTACCAACATTGAGCCCTGCCATACCTTTACCGATCAGATCTCCACGTCAGTCGAGGCTGAGTAGGTGGGGAGATATCTTCCTCCGTCAAGGAGGAGGAGACTCAGTACACAGTGTCTATGATGATGATTTTTATACCTAGTGGGAACGACAGCTGCTGGCACTGGAGCAGTTTCCATATGCCAAGATGGACTTCCGAGGTGACCCTGACCTTATCCTCCCTCCAAGAGGAGCATGGGGAGAGTTAGGTAAGTAATTTTTAAATTTTTTATCATTTTCAAATTTTTTATGAATTTTAGAATAATAGATATATACATATGTACAAATCTTAACCCTATTCATGTGTCAAAATGCAGATATTGGACCGGTCCGGCCTGAAGGGCACCCTCACATGTTCGTTCGTCCTGTTGTAGGCGAGGATCCAGGATTGATCAGGGTACTAGAGGGGAAGCTGGCCAGGCTGACCCAACGAGTACCTACCATGTGGATAGAGCATATCCCTATAGCCATGCAGGAGTTCGTAGTTGGGGTTCCACCGGTTTGGCTACGTCTTTTCGAACGAGTGGTTAGAGCAGTGCTCGTATACATAGAGGCGGTGGAGGCTGAGGAAGCCATAGTGCATAGAGATCATGGAGACCAAGGTGGTCCTAGTGACCAAGGTGGTCCAGCTTAGGTCTAGGACATTTTGATGGACTATGATCCACATTTTTGTACATTTTGTATATGACGGGATCTGAGGATCAGACTTGACCTATCTATGGACAGATATTTTACACATATATATATTGGTGTTTGTTGTCAGTTTATTTACAAGTGTTTTTCATATGTTTGCTATATATCTTTATAAAATGTGTGTGAGATGCCAATCTAAAATGTAATTAGCATATGCATCAATCAATGAATTTTGGTTTCGTGGAATATGATTGAAAGTAATAACCTCAAAATTTCTTTCCAATAAACGAATTTGCATGAACTGACGTAATAAGATAGAATTTCGTACCTAATAAGCTCGATTGAGCTGGGAAACCACCAACTGAGAATCCAAACGGACCTCAAGCTGGGTGATGCCATGTGACAAAGCATCCCATAGGAGCTCAATTATAGCCCTATACTCAGCAACATTATTAGAAGCAGGACCTAGACAAGCGCCTCCCGTGGCAACAAGCTGTCCTGAGAGAGAATAGATAACCCATGCTGCCGAAGCTAGGTTACAAGTATGACGGCTGGCGCCATCAGCGAACCCTATATACCTTTCAGAAGACATCTGCAACAACCAACAGATAGTATAAAAAACAAAACTGACAACCTAATGTACATAAAAATACAAGAAAAAGTGCTAATCCTAAGCATAGTACTTCTTCAGGTAGAGCCCATTTCTAGGCTCAGGCAGCTTATTTCCATCGAAATCAACTAAATCATATGCGCCCTTACTCAAGACTTTCGACACGACATAGGGTCCTAACCACATAGCCTTGAATTTTCCTGCCCCCAGAGGTTCTTTATCTTGGTCCCAAAGCAAGACAAGTTCCCCTTCAGAGAAAACCCTAGGTTTGACCGATTTATCATATTGAGTTTTGACCTTATTTTTATGGGCTTGATTAGCAGTCAGCGCATCTCTACGTTGTTCATCAAGGTGTTCTAAATGTACCAGACGTTCCTCAAGCTCAGTCGTATCAGGTAACACATGAATAGCTATCTTTAGAGACGGGATTTCACATTCAATCGGAGTAACTGCTTCCACCCCATGAACGAGTTGGAAAGGGGAGAAACCCGTAGCAGTCTTTACGTTAGTTCGGTAGGCCCAAAGAGCAGGATATAACATGATGTGCCAGTTAGAGCGGGCTGCATCAATTGTACGTTTTAAGGATAGTTTTTAAAGTCTTGTTGATAGCCTCAACCTCACCGTTTGCTTGCGGATAATATGGAGAAGAATGTTCTTGTCCGAATCCGAGCATGGTAGTCAGTTCCGTCATCATGTTATTTTGAAAATGACTGCCATGGTCAGTGACAATCGCTTTGGGTATACCGAACCGTACAATAATCTGATTGAATACAAAGAAAGTTGTTGTTTCCCTGTCGGATTTGAAAGTAGGCATTGCCTCTGCCCATTTCGTAAAATAGTCAACAGCGACAATGATGTATTTATGCCCCCCAACCGAGGCTGGGTTGCATGTCACGTAATCAATCCCCCATTTCATGAAGGGGCCTACCGAGACAACAGGAAATAACGGAGCAAGGTGTGACCACATTTTCTTGGTGTAAAGCTGACACGGATGACAGCGCTTCACTGCTTCCACACAATCTTTAAAGATCGTGGGCTAGAAATAACCGACACGCAATATCTTCTGGGTTGTTGCTAACCCAGATAAATGACCCCCACATGCTCCACTATGTGAATCATTTAGGACAATATTCGCTTCCTCATGAGTAAGGCAACGATGCAAAATAGAATCTACCCCTCGTCGATATAATGTATCTCCTATAATGAGGTAGTTCTTGGCATGAAGGCGTAATTTACGTCGTTCCTCTCTCGAGGAAGCTGCAGGGTACTTCAAAGTCTGGAGATATATAAGAATATCTCCGTACCAAGGATCAGAGGTGGATATAAGGAAGATGTGCTCATCTGGGAATGAGTCATCTTCAACCACTACATCTTCTTCAGTAGGAAATTCTGCTATAAGTTCAGCAAAAACTAAGGACTTCTTAGACTTAGCGGACTGAAAATCCAAGTCAAACTCTTGGAGAATGACTATCCATTTGTTAAATTTTCCCCCAACAATCCGTCGGGATAAAACATATTGGAACGGATTCACATCCACCACTACTATGGTGGTCCTCAGTAAAATGTAGTGACGTAACCTCTGCACAGCATAAACAACTGCTAAGGCTAATTTCTCAACGTGGGAGTATCTAAGTTCAGGTCTGGCCAAAGCACGGCTAAGATAATAAACGACATGCTCTACAAGCTTATCGTCCTCCTAGACTAGTACTACCCCAATGGTCGACTCCGACGTGGCCAGATATAATATAAAATTCCTAGAATAATCTGGTGGACGTAGTAAAGGTGCCGACAGCAAAGCTTTTTTCAATGCCTCAAATGCAAGTTGTGCGGTTTCATCCCATACAAATGGGGTGTCTTGTTTGAGCAGGCGCATGAAACCCTTAGTGATCTTGGCATAATTAACAATAAAATGTCGAAGGAAATTAGACTTTCCTTGCAGGCTTTGAAGTTGCCTGAGATAACGAGGAGGAGGCAGATTTACAATGGCCTCAACTTTCAAAGGATCCACCTGGATGCCTTTACTAGAGACAATGAATCTGAGTAATCTTCCTGACTCGACGCAGAATACACACTTGTGGGGATTCAAGCGAATTTTATAATATCTGCATCTTTCAAATGTCAACCGTAAATGATCTGGATGTTGGATCCTCTTGCGAGAATGTGCGGGCAGATCATCAAGGTATGGTTCAACGATGGCTTTAATGTCATGAAAAGCAAAGTTCATAGCCCGTTGAAAGGTTTCCCCAGCATTTTTCAATCCAAAGGGCATTTTCTTGTATGCGAAGGTACCCCAAGGACAAATGAAAGTAGTTTTATGTTGATCTTTCGGTTTTATTTGAATTTGATTGTATCCAGAGAAACCATCCATAAACGAAAACACCTCACTTCCCGCACAAGCATCTATGATTTGGTCTATAAATGGTGTAGGATAGTTGTCCTTAGGACAAGCTTTATTGAGGTCTCTAAAGTCTGTACAAACGCGGATAGTCCCTTGTTTTTTATCAACAGGAACAGGATTGGATACCCATTCTGTCAAAGCGATGGGATATATAAAACCATCCTTCAACAGCTTTTCAACTTCAGCTTTCACAGCCACCGCTTTGCGCGGGTTCACAGGTCTTAATTTTTGTTGAACCCGCTTGGCATCAGGATATGTTCGGATTTCATGTTCAACAATCGATGGATCTATGCCTATCATCTCCTCATATGACCAGGCAAAGACATCACGGAATTCCTTAAAAAGGGCAGTATAGATGGCAATCTCTTCAAGAGAGCAGTTTGCACCTATATAGATATTTTCCACGACATCAGGGTTTACAGAGATGTTAATAGGTATAGTGGCAGAAATATTTGCCATATTCCCCTCGGCAAACATCCTTTCCCTAGGCAAGGGATTGATAGGTATATCAACATCTTCTGACAGTCTCAAGCGAAACTCTTGGTTTTCTATTCTGCTTAGTTCTGGAAGAAAATAGGATCTATGATGAAGATCCTCACAAATCTTATCACGTCCACTCATGGATTCCATAATAGCTTCATCGGAAGGTAAAACCATGTCTAAACAATCTATACAATGCGAAAAGTTTTCCGCCCATACGGGCAAATAGACTTCTTCCAGATCTTCCGAGACTGTTAGAGGATCTAGAATGGGATCAACAGTGGCTTGAGTGATAGCTTGATAAGCGACCTCCACTGCCGATAAGGGCACTTCTGGTTCGTGGGGAGTTGGGAGAACCCAAGGATCAGTCCTATCAACAACCGGAGCTATGGACTTCCCCACACTAGTAGAACCAATATAATTAACCGGGGCTGGAAGATCAAATGTGCCCATCAGTGATGCGTACATTCCAGCCCAAGCTCTATGCAGCAGGTTTGACCTGATCAACCAATGGCATAGCGGACTCATTGGACTCTAAACGACCTTTTCGGGTAAAATCAAGTTGGTCAATAGTAACCAACTTGCCCTCATGTGGAAAGACCACTACACGAAAAACGGCCGACGCAATAGCGGACATCGCATAAGTCCAGTTCCTTCCCAGAAGCAGATTGTAGTCCAAAGGAGCATCAATCACTTCTACTTCAACAGACACTGCTTTGCCTGCCAACTTAATTTCAAAAGCCGGCAGGATACCATGCGGACAGAAGGATTTTCCATCAAAAGCAGTAAGCAAAGTGTTTGATGGAACCAGCTCTGGGGATCCAAGAGCTTTCCAACAGGTCAATGACATTAACACATGTAGATGCCCCCTCATCAACAACTACCCTTCCAATGGTCTTACCACCATGGACGACATCTATTGATAAGGCTACATGGTAAGGAAGGAGAATTTTAACATCAGATAAATGAAATTTCGCCATGAGACTCGAAGAGTCCATGCTGCCTAAAGCTGCTAAGAGGGCATCCCGCTGAGCGGGACAACTTTGTAACACCTCTAAAGCTGACATTGCACACGGGGTTTGAGCTAAATCTTCAACCACGGAGTAGTTTGAAGCAGCCCTAGCATTAGGGTTATGCAAGGTCTTCTTGAAGACACCTTTCGGTATCTTCGGCATAGTTTCAGCAGGTTTCTCTATCATGAGAGGGTTAGAAGGTTCACCTACAGCTTTACCCTTCTCAAGAGTCTCTTTCTCGTAGTTTTTGTTCCTTGTCTGCAACAAAGTCGAAGATCGAACCATGTTGATATAGTTTGGGTCAGGGGTAGTTTGAGTGCCCCCTGCTACATTAGAAGCTGAAGCAAAATTCTGTCCTTGGGGAAAAGGATCCTTCAGGACAGCCGGTTGTTGAGCTTTAAGCAGCTTCTGGGCTTGATCCATAAGGGGACAAAGGTGAGTAAGGTGGTCCTCTTGGCACAACTTACAAGGGAACTTGACCTTCTTCTTTTCTTTCTTGCCCCCATTAGCATTGTTCGCGGGCTTTTGCTTGTTTTGGTTTCCCTCTCCCTTCTTGCCTTTCTTTTTCTTCCCGCCAGGCTGCTGATTGCCCTTCTGAGAGGTTTGTGCAAAAACATTTGCACTCTGGGGGGCGGGGGTAGCGTTTGCTGCCTCCGCCATAGATTGCTTGACGGACAACTGATGAAGTTGCTTAGCTAAGGATTCTACGGTGGGAGAGTTAACGGACCCAACCACACAATCGGCATGGGGTCTAGGCTTAGGCTTCTCCGCATCGTGCGAAGGCCTCGGTGCCTCAGGGATAATCTCATATAAGATCCCAGATTGTGAATAAATCAAATCCAGTTGCTGGGCCTTGAGAATGGCTTCTTATTCATTTGTCACTCCCGAGGTGGATACGTCCTTAGATATGTAGGGCAACAGTGATTTAAGGAACCACTCTAAAAGGAACTCAGGAGGGATAGTGGATTTTATAAGGCTCTTTCGCCTCCTCCACTCTTGGATGTGATCCGAGATGTGGGTAGCCTTGTTTTGCCTAAAAGTAGACAACAAGTCCGTTCCGAAATCATATCGAACCGGAAGCTGAAAGTGGCTAAGAAATGCACTAGCCAAGTCCCAAAAATTACTGAAAGCAGCAGAAGGCAATTCAATATACCATTTTGCCGCGGTACCTGTCAAGTTTCTCTGGAACAACCTCAACCTAACTGAATCTTCATTCAGCGAATTCGAAGAACACCATAAATGGAATGTGGTGGCATGACCCCCAGGATCTTCACCAACTTTGCCTTCGAACTTAGGGATGTCCGATGGCAATTTGGTGGGAACAGGTGGCCACAAGGGGTCATGCCTCACCGGGTCATTCATCAATTTTGACAAATCTGGCAAGTTTAAGGTTGCCAGGAATGGAAGTTTGGGTCGAACCGGGGTACTAAAAGTGCCAGCTTGGGGATTAGAGGGACCTGCCCCCGAATGCCCATGGGTAAAAGTGGGGTTGCCCCCTGCCACCGGTTGCGAAGTGGGAAGATTGCTCTGAAACGGATTCCATCCGTAAGCCACAGGATTGTGTGTGGGAGGTGCAGTATAAGAAGTTCAGGCCATCCCCATAGAAACAGGGGACTGAAAGATAGGAGCCGGTATCCCTCCGCTGAACAACGAAAAGGGAGAGCTCGTATATGGGACCGAAATTGGAGTTTGGAAACTTCGCCCATAAGAGGTATTGCTCCCAAACTGCACTCCTACATAGGAAGGTGATGGACCTACGTATGGACTGGATGGGGGAATATGCCCCCCATTCCAAGGAAATCCTTGGACAAAGACCGAGAATCCTACCGAACCACTCTGGGTAGTATATGGAAAGGAAGAAGGAATAGTAGGTATACTGGGGATCCCAGTAACCATGTCACCAGAAGTACCTGCTAGGTTTGAGTGAACCGGTGGTTGAACCACCCGGCTCGCTGGAGTCAAAGGTGTAGAAGGTAGACTAGATCTAGGGGCACTTACCGGGGGAGGTAGTACCCCTTCAACCGGAAGGGTTGAGGTGAACACAAAAGGACTTTCTTCCGCAGAAGACATGATCCTACCCACAGGGACACCTAATACAGGTGAATCAAAAGGTCTAACCTGAACGATCACAGGATCATTTAAATCAGTGAAGGGTGTGTTAAAGTTTCTCGCAAACGCGTCAGTCTGCAAGTCTTCTATCTCAACTGTATCAAGATCAAAACGGTTAGCTATAAGTTCTGGTTCACCAAGAACTTCACTTATTCCTACCGGTTCAAATGAACCGTCCATGTCCAATCTCCGCCTTTGGGGTAGAGGTGGAGGCTCCAATGTGGAGAGAGGGGGAAGGTTTCTCAACCTTCTTGACCTTCTAAAAGGTTGGTCCTCCACGATTGAAAATTTAACAAATCACACCCTAAGGCCAACTAAACACAGGCAAAACCACAGAGCATACACTATAAAAATCCTAAAGCCTCAAGCAATCAAATAAGGGTAAAAGATGTACTTTCCCGAAGAAAGCTGATGAACGATTACTTGGCGTCCTTGAAGTGGTTCTTAGGCACAAGCAGAGGAATCACCCAACCGCCCTCCTACACTTTCAACAAGGGTTACCTTCCAAGCCCGTTCAAGGTGGACCAGAAATAGCCTTCCGGTTTACCTAGGTATGAACCTTAAAAGACAAGAGACTAAAGGCTACCTTATCTATACCAACAGTCTGGGGGGACAGTCACAAGCCTAAATCGTACGCATGGGCAGGGTAGCTGAGACCGAAAATCTGTCTAGGACAGAATCCCCAGATGCGTAAAAGTCCTGATCTACGCTTTGACAAGGATTCGGAGGGTTATCTCCTTTGTCCAAGCCTCCACGCGGCCTCGTGCTTGACTCCTGTTTGAGAGGAGATTCCCAGATACAGTCGATAAAGTCAAGGATTTACCTAAAGAAAGGTCTACTATGTCTGAGTTTTATAACTTGTGGGAAGTTTACACTTCCTAGCCCACAAGTCTAGCCTAAGCTAGTAGGTGAAAAGCCCCTAAAAACAAAAGATTACTAGTAAATTTTAATTATGTGTTCATTTTAAAGGGCTGTTTCTTACTCAGAAGGAAATGGAGTGATGTACTTATGGTGTTTTTGACTCAATAAGAAATAAATGAAAGTAAAGGTGTATTCAAAGCAAATTACTACTATTAAAGCAAACTTCTTTTCTTTTTTTGCAAATATATATTGATGAATTGAATGCAAACGATAAAAGAAACTAAGCCTATATTTTTTGTAGCTTTTGAGATTAATATTTTTAAACTGAAATAAACACTACTTATGCAAAAGTAAAATGAAAAAGCTTGACAATGTTTTCTTTTCACTTTTAAAAATGCTCAAAACTCTACCATGCACCTAAAATGCACTATACTTGAGTAAACTTGAATCTAATCAACTGTATAAAACCAACAAACCGAAGTAAAACAGGCTACAAGAACCAAGAATCAACCAACAAAGGAAGGCTAGAAACCCTAGCTTGGGTGCACACAATGACAAAAATCACTGTAGACTAATAAAGGCAAGTGATAACCAACTACTATCAAAAGACAGACTGGAAAAAACAATGCCCAAGACCCTGATCACTGATCTGGACAGAGACACTTCACCCTAAAATCCCAAACAGGCCAAGCTACTTCAGCATGCAAACAAAAAATATTCCAAGTAAAAGAAACTCAAGGGCTTTCGAAAAAGCACAAAGTGTGGTCACCAGAGGCCTTCAGACAAAGAGCACAGTATTCCTAAATAAAATCAACTCACAAACAGGAATTTCACAAAGAGAGGGACAAGCAAACCCAAACTCAAAAAATCCCAATTTCTAGGTCTGTACGCGACTGTACAGAAGGGCAACTCGCGTACTGTACGCGACTGTCTAGGAGAGCAACCCGTGTATGCAGGCCTCTATACGCGACTGTGCAAAAGAGCAACCCGCGTATAGGTACACAATTTTTCTCAAAAACTAAGAAAAATCCACAAGACTTTCAAACACTGTGACTAGTAAGAACCAGGATAACAGACCACACACCAACTTCAAAGCAAAGACTGGTCAGGGGTGACAGAAACAACCTACAGCAATCCGGGTTCCCCAGCGGAGTCGCCAGTTCTGTTGTACAGGAATAAACACCTTATAACCGAAGGTCTGGGGTTACCAACATACTCAAGAAACTTGCAGGCAATCGACTCTAGAGTGCAGTAAAGGAAATAGGAGGATAGGAAAGACTCACCCGATACACGACGGTTGATCCTAGCTTGTCCTCTTTCGCTCTGCTCCTCCTCCAAAGCCTTCAGGGATGCTTTCTCCTTCACCTGTCAAGATTCAATCTTCCAAATACAAGATGATTCATATATGTAAACAGGTTAGATAAATCATATACAGAATGCTGAAATATAAACATTTATCAAACCACAATACATGAGATACATTCAAGACACATATGGAAGAAGGATTCTCTTTATTAACAATAATGAAGAAGTTCAGATTACAACCCAACGCCTGAGACGAGGAATCCTCTGCAACCAAAGGATTCTGAGTTCCACTGCTCCAAAGACTTCTGTATAAACTCCACCAGCATAACTTTGCTCTCCAAGTGTATATATCTAACACCCTCCCCAAGGCTTGTATTTATACTTGGTGAAATAAGACAGTTTCGAAGGTTGAGGAGGTTGAGACAGTTAAGGAGATTAAGGTAAATGGCTTAACTAATCTTAAGTAATCGCGTGTTTTTATTTTAAATATCAAAGATAGGTATACGCGGGTATCAAGACTAGCAACTCGCGTATGACCCGCAAGTTGCTCTAAGAGTAACCCGCGTATACATCTATACACGACATGCAACAACCGAGACTCGCGTATAACACGCGAGTTGCATATATAGAGAGTCGCGTATATGACTTGACATAGCAAAAGGGTAAAAATAACCAGCTGGATGGATGATAAATGTAGTTCATATTAAGCCCATCTATAGTGTTTTGGGCAACCCTCAATCCATAGATGTCCTTTTGTGTGCCAACATGAAGGATGTCGGCACTCGGACGAAGAGGTTCCATTCAGGTGGATAACAAAGTCCTTCTCTTAGTATTGTTTCTCCTCACACCTGCATACAACACAAATCAACTCAAAGCACCCATCAACTGTTAACTAAATCAAAACAAATATAAACTACTTCTAAGAAAGAGATCTACAAAAAATAAAACTAAGTGCAATATCTAATCTATGATATGAAAAATAAACAAACTAAGCTTAACAAGTAAAGATCTAACTACTCTACTCTAAACACTGGATACAGAAGAAACCAAGCCTAAACTAAGCAAAAAAGAAGGAGAAACAATGGAAGAGGAGATAGAAGAGATAAAAGGCGAAAGCAAGGGAAGGTGGAGAGGCTAGCAAGAGCATATGAGAGCTAGAAAATGAAAGTCGAGAGCAAGAAGGAAGGGGCTAGCAAGTAAGAAATTGAGAAGATCAAGGAGCAAATAAGAGAACTGGAAGAGGGAAGTTCGCAGATCCAGGTAACCAAAAGTGTTTTTTGAAACTTTGTTGATGGAGGGAAGGAGAAACTCTGATTGCTATGTCTCTTTCTTGGATTGGGAAGCGCTTAGAAAGATCTGCAAAATGAAGAAGTTAGATGGAAAAAACCACTGGTTCATGAAGAAGAGCTTGATCTCGAGCGTGTTCTTCACCCTTAATGATCCCTGCAAAACCCTTACAAAACAATATCAAATCCGAACAAGATACTCATAAACTAGATTGTTAGCCCTTCTAGAGTATATAATGAAGAATGCTTTAATAATTGAAAAGGCAAGGTGAGAGAGATATCACCAAAGACAATGTGAATCCACAACTCCAAGAACTCATGCATGGACCTCCAAAGTCACAACTTTATTCCAACTTCAAACAAATATTACAATAATTTTGGTAGAGTGTTCATGCCCAAAATCTCCACGAGAAACGAAGGAGGCAATGCCATGCTTTTTATAAGAAAACTAACACAACCCCTACCCTAAATCGAATTGGCAATCAAAGGGAATCCAATGGCTTAGTCACCAAGTCGAATTGCCTGTCAAAACTCCAAGTTTGGAGTGTAACTCACCCATCGAATTATGAAGCTTCCGAGTGCATACATGTGAGCCCAAAGAGATCCATGCGAGTCCTTTGAAGTAGATATGATTGAGTTGAAGGGAGCCGTGATTTGTGGTGGGCATAAATTAAGGAAAGCGTCTACCCTGGCAAGCCACGGTTCCACCAGACTTTCCACATGCATTAACTCGTAACCACTGATAGCGCGAGCTCCTCTCTTCCCATCCACGTCATCCATTGCTAGCGTGAGGACCTTCACGTGATCTTTATTTTACCTTCATGGTGATCTTTATTTTGAATTAAATCGCATGCCTTGGAAACTTATGCCATGGACTTAAAAGAAGAAGCGCATGAGTATTGTTATCACATATATAGTAGCCGGGCTACCATATTCTATTTTTCAGATACAGTACATTTTTATGCCAGATCTCTTACATATGAGATGCTGAGATTAGCAGTTTTGTCGGATCATTATTTTACTTGTGGACTATTGTACTCTCCCATGTCAGGACTGAGTCTCAGGACACTCAGATTTGAGGAGTGATGTAGCCATTTAGTCATTTACAGAGCAATTATTGATGCCCAGATTTATATCAGTACTTTCTCATTGGACAGATGATGGTTCAAATGGATTATATGCATGATTATGGCTCAGCTTTTATTATATTGTGTTATGGTTATCATTGCTCTTATACTCATTTTTGTGACATGTATTAACATGTAGTGTCATGATCTGACGGTCATAATTATATGGACTTGGATGTATTTGTATTGATGTCCCTACTTAGACTTGGAAGTTCTTGATCTGTATTTATTGGTTTTACCCTCCTTAGGGAGAATAGAGGTAGTCATTCCCACCATTGTTTTGGCTTGCTAGTGTTGGATTTATTTTTCACTGTCTCCACCCATCCATTACCTTCCAGTTTTGTTCTAACCCGACTTACTACTTGGCTTGTGGAATGGAGGACCTTTCCCCCACTAGAACCTTTGTTGGACAGGCCTCCCTATTTATATTGTGTCTCGGCTCTGAGTTGGTGACAGAACTTGCCTTTGGTGAGTTGGATTGTATGCCTAAATCATTCTGGTCGGTTGTCCTGATGTTTTGCACTGTGTAGAACTCCCCCTGGTCACTTGAGATGTTGTTGGCTAAAACTAAAAGCTCATGTACTACTTGTGTTGGAAAATGTTATATATGCGTCCATAGAAAATAAAAAATGTTAAACTGTGTTTCTTAACATATGGGAAAAAGGGCAAGAGCAATGAAATGCTAAAAATACCCCTTAAAGGGTATAAAAAAAGGTCCAAAAAAGCAATGGTTAAATATATGCTATATCCAAATATTGTTGACCTTATAAATTTGAATATGTCCCGGATGAAAGCTGCGATTAGCTATGGTTTTAAGCACTGGTGAAGTCCCAAAGTGTCATATAGGCCAAAAAGGCCATGGAAATAAAATTGATGGTCCTAATGAACTTGGGTCAAACTTGATGTAGACATGATGCCTAAGTTGAATAAGCACTCTCTAAACAACTCAACCATTTGTGAGGCACTGCCATTCCGTGTGTTATTGTTTATCCGATATGTGGTTATAGTGAGTATTCTCCTTCCATATCCAAAGTGTCATGATGTTAAGTAAGAAGTCACCATTTTCCCTAGCCTTGTCAATTCCAACCTTCACCCTTCACTAGCAAATTGACTACAACTATAAAGTGAGTATAGTCTTGAAAGTCTAGTCTGGGTAATAATAAATAAAAACCATATATATATGGTTGATGTACCGCAAATGAAATGATTGCTACTTGTTGTGATTGTTGCTTAAATGATTTGTAGAGCATGTCTTATCCTTATAGCACTTGCAGTAAATGGATGATAGTCTGAGTTATATTATTGGTATCTGGTCATTTACAGGTGATTATATTGCCTATTGGATATTGTTGATGATCAGGAAGAGACCTGGAAAGGGTATGAGTATATATCCTGGATGGATTTGGACTCTTTGATTCTAATGGGACAGTTTATTTTTAGTTTCGGGCACTCACAAAGATGATCAGGCTCATTTTACCTTTATGATGCAGTTTTGCTTCACAGGATGATGTGTCTGAGCAGGGAGATGTTTTTATTGGATCTCCTAGGGCGCTGTATGGGGCATAGGGGGTGCAACCACTTGATTGTACCATAGTACCCCCATTCTAGAGAGCCTAGTGTGCTCAGTTGGACAACGTAGGCACCCTAGGAACTGTTTTGGGAGGTTCACATTTCCCGAGGCAAATTAAAAAATGATTAAATGGCTATTGAAAAAATCGATTTAGGCCACTGAGACAAGAAAATGACATGGGATGAGTCATGATGGTGAGAGTGATGTCCTCTGTACCTTTTCCAGCAGTTGCAGCACCTGATTGGGCCCACACCTATTTTTTGGGCATTTTTATATTATTTTCTGGAGCTTTTGGGAGGCTCACGATTTCCTCAAGGAGGCACAAAGTCAAAGAATTAAAATATTATATTATTTTATTGTGCCATGGGGTACCCATAGGGAGTTAGTTAACACTCCATGGACCTACCATGTGCTTCATTTATTTCTTATTGAGTGGGGTACCCTCCTTATGGGTAATTTAGTCCATTTTGGTACTTTATGGTTATATTGATCCATGTATTGTATGTTGAGCTCATCTCAACCATTGATTAGAATATTTTATCTTTTAATCTTCACCACTCATTTTGAAAGTGGTTAGGATTTTGGTTCTCTCATTTCTATTTAAAGGAGAGAGCTTCTCATTTGTAAAGGGTCTTTGGCTCTTGGATCTGGTTAATAGAAAGATTTTTTTGTGGATATTTTCTGGATCTACTTTGCATCTGATGTTCTTCGATGGTGATTGGAAAGTCTTTTTCTTCCTAGCATTCGGGAACTTGTTATGAGATTTATATTTTTTTGGGGATCATTGTCTTGTCTACAGGAGGACGACTTCAGCTTGGGTGTTTTTGCAGGGGGACCTCAACTCGCTTGGATTGTCTTTGTCTTTTATCAGGGAGTTTTCATTAGTGTTGTGGTGACCTATGATTTCTTCTTGCTATTTTTCTGCAGCATATAGATTCTTTCTTATGTCACAACAAATCTGATATGGTTGACGTTTGTTGTGCAGGAGAGAGGGTGCATTGACTTCCTCGGGCAAAGACTGGACATAGAGCTCACTTCAATCTTCTCAAAATGATCAAGATGGCGGGGATCATCATCATCAAGGCATATACAAGCATTTTCAGGTAAGATCTAACAGGTAAGTCTCTTCTCTTTCAGATCTCAATCCATTGTACCTTCTTTTCTTCAATTTTTCTGAAAAAACTCCTAAATAATAAAAATCCAAAAAATATTTAATCGGGGAACCGCTTGATCTTTGAACAAACCATTTCTGGGTTTTGTAGATCAGGCCTCCCCCTCACTGAATCATCCTCAACGCTGCCCTAATTGTGACTGGGTTGCCCTAGATCTGACTTTCTGACTGCTCAAACCTCAACACCCCACTAAAAATTTGACTTTTTCCAGAGTTGACTTTTTCCAAAAAATAATTACATGGGTTTGTAGATCAGGTCTTCCTCATTCCAGAACACCCCCAACGCTGAGCTAGTTTCTGCCAAGTAGCCCTAGATCTGAAAAACTGACTTTCATCCTGCTAGCCTCCCTCATCAGATTTTGACTTTTCCAGATCTGATTTTTCTTGAAATTTTTTGACTTGGGTTTGTAGATCGGGCCATACTAATCTCATTTCCAATCCAACGCTGAGCTGATAGTCTCTTGGTGGCTCTAGATATGCAGATCTGTCTCTCCAAACCTTAGCGCTAGCCCTCCTTCTGCTGATTTCCCTGTAACCTGAATCTTTCGGGCCAAATATTTTTCTGGGTCCATAGATCAGGGCATATCCCAGGTGGATTCATTTAAAAGCTGTGTTGGTACTGACTCCATTACCCAAAGCTGAACATGCACTGATCTCCAAGCATAGCGTTAGCCCCTTTTTGACCTCTTTCCCCTGAAAGTTGATCTCTCCTTAATAACTTAGGGAACCTAACATTTCATTTCTTTCACTGAGTCTATCTCTTTTTGGTACTAGACAGTCCCAACTCTGTCGTTACTCACCCTGTCTCAGTTACGTTTCCCAAGACAATGGTTATCTTCATCAATTGTTAGTACCTCAACCCTAGATCTAGTATTCCCCCCCATAGGTCACTTTGGATCAACCCTCATATGACTGAAGCCCTCATCCAAAGCCCAAGTCCACTTACTATTATCATCCATAGATCTAGAGTTTCTAATTACCTTACACCTTACGTACCTCAAGCCATACTTGATCTGATCTAGTGTCTAGGTCTGGTCTCTCCTGTCGGGAGTAGATCTGGGTCTCCCCCGTTGTTGTCTTGGACTTAGATAACATAAAGTGAAGACTGCCTTCATTGGCGTGACAACCATCCATTGAGAGTCTAGGTAGTCTTGGTTCCACCTCCTTAGTTGCTTGCCCCTCTACCATCCATCCTGGATCCACCTCACACAGGAAAATACAAGGTTAGTGATAACAAGTATGCCATGTCATCCTTTCACCATAAAATATTTGAATTTTGACTTTCTTTGGACTTTTTAAAAAAAAAATTGGACTTTATGCAATTTGTCCTTTTTAGCGTTAAAATGCCATTCTGAAGCATTTTTAGCCGAATGATGACTTTCAGGATGCTTTGGCTGTCTGATTGATGGTGAAAGTGGACCCTAGGATAAAGACGCTACTTCGGGCTTGAAAACGAGCCCAACCATGCCGAAAACGAACTCCAGATCACTCCTTTATTACATTTTGAATTTTCTCATTTAAACCATTAAAAATGGCTTAAAAAACGGAGAAAATTATTTTTTCTCGGAATCAAACGAAACTCTAAGGGGACCTAGTACATGTTCATACGACTCAATAGGAATGCCTAGCATGACAAAATGTACTGACACGAAGGCTCTAATGACCTCCCAAGGCCGAAACACCAAGACAACTACCCTAGCTTTGGAGGAGCGAGTGAAAAACTTAGAAATTATTGGTCGTTTTTTCAATAGCCAATAATAACCAAGGGAAAAAACACTTTGGGCTAGTCGGCTTGATGCCTAAGTCCAGAAAGCCGAGCCTTCTATACAAATTTAAATGCTAGGGCATTTTTTACAATTTCCCCAAGGGGGTATGAACATGTATTTTACAAAAAATAAACAGCTCAACCAAAAACTGGTTAACTCTGGAGCACAATGAACTTCTGAACTCTGATCGTGAACAAGTGTACTTGTTCAATACTCTAGCGGCTCACCGAAAAATCCACAAAGTGCAAAATTAGTGGATAACAGCCCGCACCTCACAAGTGAAGTGACTCTGCCCATCCATGTGAAATCGCATTGGCTAGCATTTTTTTTTTCAAGTATTTTCTTATTTCCTTTTTCCCGCACCTCACAATTGAGTAGGCTTTTCCTCCGTTGTGATATCGCGCTTAGCTTGTTTTGTTTAATTTTTGCTTTAAAGATAAAATTTACCACAAGCCCCGTTTTTTGCCCCGTATCCTCTCCCCCCGCCGGTTTGACCGATCTAGGGTGACGAGAAAGGGGAAAGATTTGTGTTGGTTAGTTTAATAGGCACCCAGATAAGTATCTTTATTAGAAAGGAGAAAAAGAGGCTTGACCCGTGGAGCTAGTGGGGTAGAGGCCGTAGGGGGCTTCGTGGCACTTTGTGTCCTCCGATTGAGCACCCAACAAGTTTTGAGTTTGACCCGTGGAGCTAGGTGGGAACCTTGTGTTCCCATGTTGAGCACCCAACATTCTCTCTCTAATCGAAGGAGATAGTCTCTTGGGGTAGACATCTAGAATAGTTCATTTCTTTGCAACAAACAACTTAATTCCCTAAGTCAAAGAGAGACATAAAATTTACTAAAACTTACAGGACCACTTGCATAACATTGTTACAATCATTTACCTTTCTCTACTTTGCAAGCACTTTATTTTAACTTGTTCATTTACTGGAAGTTATCATGTTCTGGTATATTTGTTAAAGTAAATGAGTTGATGCTTTAGGAAATATATTTGAAGTTAATTATTGTGACTCCATAGCCCGAGTAGAGACGACATTGGTCATTTTGATTATTTGATTGTTTATCTCTTTCATACATTATTGGTTGATTGTTAAAGGGTTTGCTTGACATTGAAATATTTGCATCATTGCACGCTGATTGTCATTTTTGTAATTTACAACTCCCAGAAAACATTCTTCAGAAAAAGAACTTAGTAAGTAGGGACTACCCCCCTTGGCCTTTAGGAGTTGTGGTCTAAATGGAGGAGTTTAGAACCGAGGTGACAGTGGGTTCTCTACTCATAAGTTGCCCTTAGGAACACACACAGCGGTTGGGAGACTTACTCGTGTTTAAGTGTGTTTTAGGCGATGTTGCCGCCTTTCACATACCTGAGGCGGACGTGGAAGAAATCTTCAAGCCATTGGGTGTCTCCCTGGGGGAAAGTCTCGAGCCAAGGCTATCACCTTGTTCTTGACTCCTCCATTCAGGCCAACTCCTAACGAAGCCAAGGGGGGCTAGACCCTATTAACTACTAAGGCTTTTAGGCTTAAGTGTTTTTGGTGATGAGATAAGTTACTTAGGAGTTTTTGATCAATGAATTCGACACAAGATATTTGCAAGATTTTTTTACTCCACAACAGCATAGAAATTAAAACTTGATAAGCAATAATATGATAATATCAAAATAGATCAGTGCCAACAATGGAGTCCACAAATGATATTGTTGTTGAAATACCAAACGAATGTTGCAAGTGCTCTCGGTCAAATTTTATGTTAATGTAAGATGAGTTGATTACTTAGGGGGGCAGGGGACTCCCGATATACCCAAGGGGGTACGGGGAGTATGTCCAAAACCCTTAACCGATACGGCTACCCACAAAGAATATGTAGGTTGGTTGGAGTCTCGGAGATGATGTTCAACACTACACCGCAAGGGTGTAGTCTAACTTGTGCCTCGAAGTTACTGCCTAGTTGTTCCTGCTTCCTTTGGGTAATTTGCTCCTGCAACGGCTTAAATCAAGACATTGGATTTTCGCCTGGGGAGGTTAATTGAAAGATGTGAGATCTAATTACTCTAGTCACCCACCCTACTTTTGATGTAGCCGGCTGATCGGACGAACCGCAGCCAATGCAGAGCATACACAATGGAGCCTTGATAAGTTTTTAAGGATTTTAAGTTGTGTTCTTTGTTAAAAAAGGAAAACTTCCAGGAATCTCTTTCAGTCCAAGTGGATCTCAATCGAGAAAGCGAGGAGGGGTTAATTTTAGATGATAGAAAAATATCAAAACACAACTCACAGATTATCTAATTAGTCCTACCATGCACCTCTTTCCCCTTTCGGGTCAATCGGGAAGTGATGGGGTAAGTAGTATGATTACTTTGAATTTGTAAAAGATATTGAAATGCTTATGATTCAAAGTATACAATGCTACGAAAAACAACTAAACTAGAAAAAAAACTGAAAAAAACAAAAAATCACAAAAACGCAGAATCCCCCTTGGGGAGATGGGTAGTGGGCTCGAAAGAGCCTACTCGAACTTGATTTTATTAATCGGTTACAATGCTATAGCAGAAATTCTCTTTGGTCCTTGTTATCTGGGATCCAAAGGCTTACAAAGTACGAAGAAAAGAAGCTTGACTAAGGGGAAAGCCTCCTGGGAGCTCCAGATGTCCAAAAAAAGTATTTTCGGGCAAAGTTTCCTTCTCTTTTTTGATGGGCCTGTTGATTAAGTTGTCATTGATGCCAACAGTTGAGTCTAGGTGCCCCTTGTGGAGATTGATGATTAAGTTGTCATTGATACCAACAGTGCCAGGTCATTGATGCCAACAGTGAGTCTTGGTGCCCCTTGTGGAGCCCCTAAGGGTTAATGATTGGTTTGTAGTTGTCTGTGTCAAGAGGAGACCTTGTGACTTTTCCCAAGCCCAAGTCTGAAGCCCTTGGAGGCCTTGGGACAATGTCAAAAGCCCTGAACTTCCTGGAGAGCGGTCAAGTGGGTTTAATCAAAATATTAAAGTTAATAAATAATTTTTTTTTAATTTGCGTTAATAAATCAAATATTAAAGAGTTTTTATTAAATAATTTAACAAATAATAATAAAAATTTTAAATATTTAAAAATATTTTATTCAATATTAAATTCATTAAAATAAGGAAAATGTTATTCAAAATAAAAAAAATGATAATTATACTCATCAATTTAAGGAAACCATTATCTTATTGTGTCATATAAAGGTATGAACCTTTGTAATCTTAAAAAGAGAATGATGAAGAGGATTTTTTACTTGGAACATCACGGGATAACAGAATTGGAAATTCACGGCCACCAGCTCTGCGATTTTCTTTTGGATCGGCATTATACATACAAGCTCTGCGATTTGTTTTGTTTTTGAAATTTACGGTTGTGCTGTGCATATGTGTTAACCGGTATGAAGAGAGCTAAGGACCAGCGAGCCAAACCATGGCTGCTATACAACCGGAACTAACCGAAGACAGAGCCGCCATAGCGAAGGAGATTCGAGAGCTGAAAGAGCTCAAACAAGGGATCGATCATCGAATCAATATCTTAGAGCTCTTGTTGAGTGAAACTCTGCCACCATCTAAGAGTCTAGAAAGCTTCGAAGAGAAGCAGGCGGTTGCGGTTCCTCTCGAAGAAGCCAAATGCCGAGGAGAATGGCGGTAAATGCAATCAGATTTCTTCGACGCCCAAGTTTCTTACTTGCCGAATATGTTGACACTGAGGCGAGTCGCTGCAGTTCCTCTTCTAATTGCTGCAGGCATTCGACATTATATTCTGGGCTGCGAGTACTCTCATTTCTCATTTCATCTGCTCTATTGTCATTAACATAAGCATATCTTCTAAGCAAAAAAAAAAAAAAAGATTTCAACTCTTTCGGCAGCCATGGATCCACTCTCCATTTAAACTTCCGCCATTTCTACACCCTTCAAGAAGCTCGCCAATACTTTAAGGTAATTAGAGACAGATGCTGCTAATTTGTTCACAGAAAGAACAAACTTGTACTGAGTTCATGCACAGAATCGTAAGATCATACGTCTCAAGTAAAATGGTGTGGTTCCAATGTGAAGACTGTGAAGAGAACCTCAAGAAGCCTAAGCTACAGAACCATTTCTGAATGTGCTCAGCAAACAAGCTTTCGTATTGATTGCGGGTTCATATTCAACCGAGAAAGTGTTCAAGCCCACACACAATGTGTGTCTGAAGCGTATGATCGCCGTACAAGACATATGGGCGCAGTATGACCTCATCGTAGTCTGTAGAGGCTGCGAGAAGCACGTGGAACAACGAGCTGTGACAAATCTGAGATGGAACGGACATAACCATGGGCTGGAAACATGGGATGTTGTGGTTGAAGAGATCAGGTAGCAGTAATGCCTCTCTTATCACTAATCATGGTTGCTGTATTGCAGGTAGGAAACTTACTGAAGAAGAATAATATTCAAGAGATGGGGATTGTGCATTTCCACAGTATCGTATGAATATAGGAGAATAATATCAGAAAAATCTGGAATCTGGATCTATGTTACTCCAAACAAAATACAAGAGTTCTCTTTGTAAAGTGTCTATGCAGTGCTCAATTCTAAGGTATGTGCACAGTTCATTTTCTTGTATCATCGCGTACAGCAACAAGGTATGTACACTCGGGCATAACATTGAAAACAATGAAGTGTGCAAATTTATATGAACAGCGAGTTATGTAGTTGAAGTGTATAGTGGTATGCATGGGTGTATGTCCAAATGTAAGTTTGTCTACAGGAATAATAGATGGTATGTACACAAAATCAGTAATTGACAAGGTATGTGCATACACAGTTTGACTTTTTGGCTGCTTTCTTTACCTGAAGTCTACACAGTTCATGAATGAACAAGTGGTGATATGCTCAGTCAATGAAGTGGCAATGTTTATGAATATACACAGTAAAGTGATGTATGATGAGAACACAATGTGTGATAATATGGAATTATAAATGATGCAATGACGACAATAGTACAATGATGAATAGGGGTAATTAGGAGTGAGTACATTGGTTCAGTTGAGCAGCATTAGCACAGGCTACTACATGTGCATTTGGTCTGACTCATATTGGCTGAGCTGTATGAGCAGTTGGTTTGACTCAGGTGGACTGAGTCTCGTGTACAGTTGGTTAAACTCAGATTGACTAACTCGAATGATGTGAACAGCAGATTGATTTATGTAGACAGATTGATTGCTACAGCTAGATCAGACAGATTGATTGGTACAGCTAGATTGCACAGATTGATTGTACAGGATAATGAACAGTGTGGCACAGCTGTTAATGGCAGTGAACAGTGTGCACTAGCAGATTCAGAGATTGGTACATGACATATTTGACAGGTTCACAGGTTTGGCATATCAGCAGTGAATACAGGTTCACAGGTTCGGCATATCAGCAGTGAGTACAGGTTTTGGTGTTTGACTGGTTCACAGGTTCGGCATATCAGCAGTGAGTACAGGTTTTGGTGTTTGACTGGTTCACAGGTTCGGCATATCAGCAGTAAGTACAGGTTTTGGTGTTTGACAGGTTCACAGGTTCGGCATATCAGCAGTACAGGTTTTGGTATTTGACAGGTCCACAGGTTCGGCAATATTCTTCATATCAGGGTGGCAGGACGGGGCAAGGAAATCTAGGGAGCTAAGGCTTCCTTCAGGTTGTAGCCTGTAAACAAGGGGGATGTAGTCTCCTTCCAGTTGTAGCTGGAGAACTGAAGTCTTTGTAACAAAGGGGGTTGTTGCCTCCTTCCAGTTGTTGCTGGTAAATTATTATTATAAAGGCTTCCGTGGTTTTTCCCCCAGGACTTGGGTTTCCACGTAAAAATCTTGTGTACTGTGTCTTGCTATGCTTTCTATGTGATGATGATATGATAATAGGTGATGATGGGTTGAAATAGTTAATAATGCTGATGATATAATGATAATGTGGTAATACATTAATGAATGATGTATTGAAGAAGCAGTTGATGATTGTTAAAGTTGAAAAAGTAATAAAAAGCTATACACTGATTCCCCCCCCCCCCCTCTCAGTGTCTACAGGGCCTTCTAAAAATCAGCAAGCTAATGTCCGTGAAAGATGCCCAAAAACATTTTGGAAGTGTCTTTGGACAACATACAAAAATTACAAAAAAAGAACTAAGTTAAAATGATAAAAAAATGGATAAAAAGGAACCAAGGAAAGCAAGCTTTCCTTGGGATCTTGGCTTGCCTTTTGGGAAGCCAATACTACATGCACTTATATGCTAGATACAACTTTAAACTTTGAAAGAAAAATCTAATGCATACACGCTATAGATTTCCTTTAAAATGCCATGCAAAAGACGATTTCTTTATGCCAGATCTATTCAAAATGGATGAGCAATGCTTAGTAGATCTGATAAAAGAACTTTAAAACTAGATCTAAGTGTAATATTTATACTTTTTAATGCCAATATCTTAAGTAAACAAGTTGGGTAACAAGGAGGAAAAATAATTTTTAAGAATGAGAAATGAGAGAGAAAATAGTATTTTTGCTGTTGGGGGTTTCGCTTTGAAACACTTCGTAGTGAGGTACTGAGGGACTATGTACCTGGGAAACCTAGATCCACACTGTTTCGAAGCTGGGAAACCTGTAGCTGAACCAAAACTCAAACGATACTGTGAGATCTTGAAATCACATATAAAAAGAGGTTTAAAAAATGCATGAAAATAAACTTATTTAGCATGCAATGTTGGACCTCTAAGCATACAATGATAATACAGGAATTAAAGTACTCTTACTTTCAAATCCTATTCCTACTAGTTTCGGGAAACCATCACAGGCAATATCTAAGCCACAAATATTGAAGAAAAATTGGAACAACACAGCTTTTTACCTCAATAATGCATGACAATCGGAATCCACACAACAAAGCACACCACCACTAGCCTCCAAAGTCTTCTTTTATTCCACAAAATTATAGCAATAGCATATAGGTTACAACAGTTTGCACTCTCTTGCTCCAAACCAAACTAGTTTGTAAGAGAGGCAGGGGCTTTATTTATAGCCAGAGCCAAGCCCTTGAGGGGCTACCAACACTGAAGATACACTTGAAGTCACACTGAGCTTAACTGAGTCAATCTGAGTTGCAGTGAAGAGGGACTGAGTTGAACTGCAGAGGTGATTGACACCTCTCTCAGTTAACTCCTAATCAATTGCCAACACACTCAATCTAACTCAACAACTCCAAAATGGCGTCCATCTCTCCCTCACGCGATTTGAATGAAGGTTCCAAAAGTTTTCGTGAGGTGAGGTGATGAGAGTGATGTCACCCAATCTTCATGATTCACTTAGCTCATGAATAAATCCCAAATAAATAAAAGTTATTAAAATGAGGGTGGGACCACCATTCCCCCTTCGCTAGCCTCCTTATGAGCTAGCGTGGATGCTCACGTCACTAGCCTCACCTCGAGAGTATAATCCAAAGTTTGCTTCCAACTCACCTTCTCAAATGATGGAACGGGTGGACCCCTCCTTCCCCTCACGCGAGCCTCCACTCAATCACGTGAAGAGAGGTTGATGTAAAAGCTAATATATAATTTGGTCCCTCTTTTATTTTAACCCAAAGTTTCATCCTCATACAATCCCAAAGAGAAACGCATGGCATGGGGGACCCATCCCATGTCACCTTATTCAAAATTATTTTATTTAGTTCGACTTTTTTCAAACTTTGTCCTTGGTGCCAATTTGCCGAAATTTAGCATTAAAATGCTTTTCTTATGCATCTTTAGCTGAATAATGCCTCACGAGGTGTTCTGGCTTCCCAAATGATGTGGAAAGTGGTCCATCGGATAAAGTGTACGCTCAGGGTGTGAAAATGAGTGTCCCCATGTCAGAAACGGACTCCGTATTTGTCTTTTATTACATTTTGAATTTTTTTAATTAAACTATTAAAAAATGGCCTAATTTTGCGGAAATTTTTTATTCTCGGAAACTGACGAAACTCTAGGGGGACCTAGCACATGTCCATACGACTTAAAATCAATGCCTAGCATGTTGAAAAACACTGACACGAAGGCTCTAATAACCTCCTAAGGACGAAGCACCAAGACAACTACCCCAACTTTGGAGGTGTGAGTAAAAAACTTAGAAATTATTAGTCGTTTGTTCAACAACCAATAATAACCAAGGGAAAAAAAACTTTGGGCTAGTCCGCTTGATGCTGAAGTCTGGGAAGACGATCCTTTTATAAAAAAATAAATGCTAGAACATTTTTTACAATTTCCCCAAGGGGGTATGAACATGTGTTTACAAAAAAATAACAAAAAGCTACCAGACAAAGCCTGAATGACTTTTGAATTCTGAAAGATGAACAAGTGTATGTTCTCATCACCCGACTCACTTGATAATACCGACTAAGTATGACTTAGTAGGTAACAGGCGTCACCAAGAGGAAGATCAATCACTACTACATCCATTATGGTATTTAGATCAAGACAAGCAAACAAATCAGCCTTTAAATTTTTTATTAGGCCATATGCTTGGACGCTCTTGGAATCAATTCCACAAACATTTCCATAAGGACGAGTGATTTCTAATCCCATTTCTTTCATAATGCTCAAAGGCATAACATTCATAGTGGCTCCGGAGTCTAACATACAATTGTGGAGTAAGAGGTTGTTGATTTGTAATGTGAGATAGAATTGAGGATGTCCTCCACTCTTCTTCTCATATACAATATTGTGAGTCTGGATAGGAGGATCTACCTCTAACACTTTGAATGTGACAAGACTCGTAAATGATATCGGGAGCATTAGCTGTTGGGATATTAACAAAAAATTGTTGAACTTGCTCCTTGACAGATGGTAGCTTTACTAACTCACCAAGGGACAAGAATTGCATAACCTTATGCAATTCTTGTTCTTTGTCTATCCTTAGGACATAGTCACAAAGATCTTGTTCTTCCCATTCTTCCTCTTCTAAAGTTTTATGCTTATCTAGGAAAGGTGTTATGACTTGCTCTTTATTTTTGCGTTGGTAAACCTGTTATCCACTTATTTGTACCATAGTTGGGTTACCTGAGGAGCTGTCGGTTGACAAACATGTTCAATCTCTGATTCCAGTGTATCAGTTGATCCGTCTTCATGTCTAGTCAATATTGGCTAGCCAGTTTTTGATTTGAATAATTTTGACCATGGCCCCGTGGGGTTTGTAATAAAATGTGCTAGTAGGGTATTTTTGAGTGGTTCGGTCTCCTGAGACGTAGAATCTCAAATAAGGTATTCCAAGGAGTTTTTTGCCCTTGACAATTATGCTTTGCCTATAGTCGAGTATAATTGACGAGGTTTTCTCCCACTTCCTCCAAAGCTGGAATGCCCGATGTTGAATTCTTGACCTTGGGGGGTCATTAAAGCCCAACTGAGTGTTATAAACCTACTAAGCATTATTTAAGTAGAGCATGGTCTTGTCCTAAGTCATCGGGATCTTTAAAAAAATTTCGAAATTTTTTTTTTCAAGCGGGGAAAAAAATTTTAAATTTTTTTTTAATTTTTTAATTTTCCCCAAGTTTTTTAATTAATCTTTTCATAAATTAAATGGAAAAAACTTAGGATTTATTTGCCTAAGTTTCGGTCTAAATGGTTTGGCTTCTTCTTTAAGTGCAATAGTGTGCTGAATCACATCTTCCCTATAGACTTTAAGCTCATCATATGTGAAGGCCAAAACATCCTTATATTCCCTTAGTAAATTAATTATTTGTTCTTTTTCATCTTTGGGTGTTGATTTCCCAATTTTAACCATCCTGGGTTCTTCCTTTGTGCCTATGTTTACCTCTATGTAATCACTTGGCTTTGTACCTGATTCTTCTTTAGGTTTATGGCCATCTTCTCTATCAAATGCCCTTTCTAAAGACACAACTTTCCTAGGGTCTGGATTAAGCTTTTGACTTTCTTCTGCATAGTAACAACCTTTTTCCTCTTCACTAATGTGAAAGTCAGCAAATTCTCCTATATTACTCAAAAACTTAATCACTTGTTTATCATCATCAAAGACTTGCCAATTATCTACATTATCTGGAACTGAAGGCCTGAAGATAACTTCCATTTTAACTTCTTCATCTACTAACTCTAGTGGTCTCTGAAGGGTGGAAGCAGCAACTGCAAGTCTATCTGCCTTAGCATTAAATTCTCTATGAATTGCAATAAACTCTATGTGATCAAAGCATGGAACTAGATCCAAAATTGCATCCCTATATCTTCTTAACCTTTCTGATTTGAAGCAAACTGTTTATTGACCTGTGAAATGATCAAATCTGAATCACCTTTGACCTCTAATCTCTTGATACCCTTATCTTTACATACCTCTAAACCAAGGAGCAAGGCCTCATACTCAGCCACATTGTTGGTGGCATTAAATTCTAGTCTATAGGAAAAATCGAATTCCTTATGAGAAGGGGATTCAATAACTATGCCTGCACCCTTACCAGCTCTAGAGAAGGCCCCATCAAAGTGCATATGCCAAATTTGATTAACTCTTTCATCTTCATTTGATTCTTCAATAGGTCCCAAAGAGTTAGCCAAAATTGCATAATTTCCCAAGTCATAAGTTTTATACTTTAATTCATTGCTTGGATTTCTTGGGTCTTCTACATGGTGTCTCATCTCCAACTATCGATTCAATCTAACAAAATTCCCTTCAGGAGTTGGAGTGGTGGCATAAATCAAGTCCATTTGAATATTTCCTCCTAAGTCTGCTCTAGTTTTTCTTGAGAGTAACATACCCCAAGCATCTGGGACATCTATCACTACTATGTCCATTTCTATTTGAATGTCTGGAAAAGCTGCTAAATGTACTTGTGTAATGTCCTCTTCCTTTTAGGCCCTGAGGCCCATACCGCTAACCTATGTGATTCCTGTGGGTTCGAGCGGTTACTGATAACTAGGGAATCAGATCAGGACTGATGCCATCCATAGAAGATCTACGGCATCCTCACTTGGTCAAGAAGGGCCACCTGGGCCAAAGGTCACCTTCATGCATGACCATGCTCTTTGCATGACCATACTCTTTTCCATGCTCCATGCATGACCATGCTCTTTGCATGCAAGTCAACGGCAAATTAGAAGATAAAGTGACCTAATTAGGTCAAAGATTAGGTTTTGCGCAGTTGAACTTTATAAATAGAGGGTAAAGCAAGAGGAGAACTCACTTATGATTATTGATTATTTTGGGAGCACTTGGATAGCAGCACAGCGTGCAACACAGCAGTTGGGGTTGGAGACGGAGTCTTCAGCTAACAGGATTTCGGCAGTGATGCTTGGGTCCTAGTCTTATTCTGGGTAAGCCATACTGGTTCACCACTTGTTCTTCATTTCATTCATCAGTTATGTCGCACATGGTTTAGATTTGTGCAGAGGCACGGTGCAGCCGTAAGAAGGGGGTTTTCCACCAGAAAGCCCTAAACAGCTATTGGGCCTTCAAATCTCAGTTTCCTTCCGAAACTCAGGCATCATTCTCACCAGCAGCTTCATACTCCGGTACCCAGCGACTACCAGCTCCATCTGAGCTTATTCGAAGGAGTTATCAGCATTTCCGGACCACCAGGGGCGTGAGCAGCTGCCTCAGAGAACCAAGACGCTATCATACTTAGAGGGTTCAGAACTGCAATATATTCCAGCCAATCTCTCCGGCACAGCAAGGCTATCAGCCCTGCAAATTGGCAGATCCATCGGGCACCTCCTTCCTTGAGGGCGTCACCTTTTTCTCTGCTTGGGCGTCTTATTGCTGGAGCATTCACCGGAGACGGGAGAGATCAGTTCCTCTCCGATCCAAATCTCAGTACTTGCAGACTTTATCTGCAGCAGTTTCGCCAGTTATCAGTGGTAAGTGTGTATCCTATCTCACAAACCCTAACCCTAAATTTTCCTATAAAATAGGGATTTTTGCCACAAAACCGGGGCTTTGAGCACATCATCGAGCTAGAGGAGGAGACACAAGCCGTCATCACCACTCCTTACAGGCATCCCAAGAGGTACAAAGATGAGATTGAGAAAACCATCAAGGAATTACTGGAGCTTGGTTACATACGACCCAGTTCTATCCCCTTTGCATCTTCAGTAGTTCTGGTTAAGAAGAAGGATGGCACTCTGCGTATGTGCATCGATTATCGAGCACTTAACAAAAAGACCATCAAGAACAGGTATCCCATTCCCAGGATTGACGAACTCATGGATGAACTTCGGGGAGCTCAATACTTCTCCAAGATCGATCTTCGCTCGGGGTACCATCAGATCAGGGTAAGGGACCAGGACATTCCCAAAACAGCCTTCCGTTGTCACTTTGGGCACTATGAGTTTTTGGTCATGCCTTTCGGGCTTACCAATGCGCCAGCTACTTTCCAGTCGTGCATGAACCACACCTTCAGGGCACAACTACGTAAGTTTCTACTTGTCTTCTTTGATGACATCTTGGTTTACAGCAAAACATG
>LPNX011229974.1:386415-419721 GCA_001517045.1 Pseudotsuga menziesii
CAGGGCTCCTAAAGCTAAGGATTGGATACAAGACAGTCAGGACATCCTGAAAGTGTTGAAAGAGAATTTACGGACAGCCCAGAATCAACAGAAGATGTATGCCGACAAACACAGGATTGAGCGGAGCTTTGAGGTAGGGGATTTAGTCTACTTAAGGCTCCAGCCTTACAGACAGACGTCACTTAAGAAGGAGCAGAGAAATTAAAACTCCGCTTCTATGGACCATACAAAATAATTCGGAAGGTGGGAGAGGTGGCATATGAGCTAGAGCTGCCCAGAGAAAGCAAAATCCACAATGTGTTCCATGTGTCCAGCCTGAAGAAGACCCTCGGACAACACATTGTTCCATCTACCGAATTGCCCCCTTTAGATGATGAAGGACTGCTGATACTGATTCCTGAACGGATCATACAGACCAGAGAGAGGAAGCTCAGGAACAGGGTGATCAAGGAATATTTGGTTCAATGGAAGGAACTACCGCCAGAGGATGCCACTTGGGAAGGTGAACAGGTATTGCAGCATCCCAGTTTGAAGTTGCTTGAGGACAAGCAATCTCGAGCGGGGAGGACTGTAATGTCCTCTTCCTTTTAGGCCCTGAGGCCCATACCGCTAACCTATGTGATTCCTGTGGGTTCGAGCGGTTACTGATAACTAGGGAATCAGATCAGGACTGATGCCATCCATAGAAGATCTACGGCATCCTCACTTGGTCAAGAAGGGCCACCTGGGCCAAAGGCCACCTTCATGCATGACCATGCTCTTTTCCATGCTCCATGCATGACCATGCTCTTTGCATGCAAGTCAACGGCAAATTAGAAGATAAAGTGACCTAATTAGGTCAAAGATTAGGTTTTGCGCAGTTGAACTTTATAAAAAGAGGGTAAAGCAAGAGGAGAACTCACTTATGATTATTGATTATTTTGGGAGCACTTGGATAGCAGCACAGCGTGCAGCACAGCAGTTGGGGTTGGAGACGGAGTCTTCAGCTAACAGGATTTCGGTAGTGAAACATCTGTCCTAGTCTTATTCTGGGTAAGCCATACTGGTTCACCACTTGTTCTTCATTTCATTCATCAGTTATATCGCACAGGGTTTAGATTTGTGCAGAGGCACGGTGCAGCCGTAAGAAGGGGGTTTTCCACCAGAAAGCCCTAATCAGCTATTGGGCCTTCAGATCTCAGTTTCCTTCCGAAACTCAGGCATCATTCTCACCAGCAGCTTCATACTCCGGTACCCAGCGACTACCAGCTCCATCTGAGCTTATCCGAAGGAGTTATCAGCATTTCCAGACCACGAGGGGCGTGAGCAGCTGCCTCAGAGAACCAAGACGCTATCATACTTAGAGGGTTCAGAACTACAGTATATTCCAGCCAATCTCTCCGGCACAGCAAGGCTATCAGCCCTGCAAATTGGCAGATCCATCGGGCACCTCCTTCCTTGAGGGCGTCACCTTTTTCTCTGCTTGGGCGTCTTATTGCTGGAGCATTCACCGGAGACGGGAGAGATCAGTTCCTCTCCGATCCAGATCTCAGTACTTACAGACTTTATCTGCAGCAGTTCCGCCAGTTATCAGTGGTAAGTGTGTATCCTATCTCACAAACCCTAACCCTAAATTTTCCTATAAAATAGGGATTTTTGCCTGGCAGTTTGTAAGCCCAGTTGTATCCGCATAATTGTTTAGAAATAGAAAATATCGGGATTTGGGATATTTCAACTTGTAAGCCTTTAATTAAACCACACACTTCAATCATCTTGCTGTCCATTGCACAAATGTTATGATAAGGCCTTGAGATCCTTAGATTTAATTGTTCCATAACTTTTTTAGTCATCACATTTGAGCTAGCCCCTGAATCTAACATCCAGTTGTGTAGAAGATGATTGTTTACTAACAACGAGAGGAAGAATGGCTGGTTCTTTTCATTTCCTTTGTCAATACTCTGAAGAATGACAGGTGCATCATGGTAGGCTATGGCTTTGTCAACATTATTCTGATAAGGTTCTTCTATAGCTTTGAGTAATTTTCCCCTTTGAGAAGGGATCTTCATGAGTTCTGCTACAGGAACCAACATCTTAGCATTATTTAACCAACCTCCTAGATCAATGTTTAATTGTGTATTAGGAGCAATTGAAATAGGAGGGGGAGGAGATACCTTAGGAGCATTGGTTGGAGTTCTTTCTTGACTTTGATTCTTCTTACCATTTCTTTGGTAAGTTATTCCTCTATACCTAGATAAATCTGACACTTGCTGCTCACTAGGCTTAGGGCCAAAAGCTGCTTCTGCCACTTCATTTATTGATTCAACACTTTGACTATTCTCAACTAAATCCATCCATTCATGCATGCCAATGTCATACTTCTGCCCAAACATATTCACTTGTTCATTCTCTGTTTTTTCATTTATTTTATCACTTATGATTTGCAAAAAGACTTGGCAAGTGTTTTCTTCATGAAAATCCCCACAAGGCCTACAATATGGGATAGCTTTATGGTCAACCACATTGGTAGACTCTAGAGGATTAGGGGGCCTTTGATCTTGAGGTGGGGGCCATCTTTGGTTTTGCCACCTATCATTTGGCTTGTTTGGATAGAAATTGTTTCCTCTGTTTCTTTCCAAAGAAACTACCTTGTTTTGTAAGGCTGTCTGGTTTGCCTGCATGGCAGCTAGCTGATTAGCATGATTTAATTCCATTTGCTTAATCAATTGGGTGAGCTTATCTATGGAGTCACCTTGAGGTTCCTGGTTTTCAAACTTAACTTTTTTTACTTCATTAGCTTTGAAGAACCACCCCTTGAAAACCCAGGAATATTAGATTTACCAGCAGCTTGCATGTTTTTATCTATCTTGATAGCTTTTTCTTGTGCATCCTTAAGATTTGCAGGTTTCTTATCCCTTATCTGATATTTCATTTCTCCTTCAAATGCTTGGATGTAATAAATCAAGAGAGACGCTTCTTGGGGCTTGATGTCTGCAGGAAGGCTTTTTACTAAGTCATTAAACCTTTTATTAAATTCTTCTATGGTCTCATTTTCTTGCTTATGACTAGTATGCAAGGCTGCCAACAAGAAATGATTATCCCTTCTGTCACCCCATCTATCATTGAAGGCTTCAATGATTTCTTTGAGAGTTTTGAACTTATTGTCATTCTGATCTTGAAACCATTCCATGGCATCATCTTCTAAAGACAAAATGAACAGCCTCATCTTGACATCCTCATAGTTATGAGCATTACACCACTTGGCAAGGCATTGGTTGAACTTGGTGATGTGAGACTTGGCATTGATGGCATTATTACCTTGAAAGGAAGGTAACTTTTCTATAGCTTTATCTGGCAAATCATGAGGATAACCAATGATGTTAGAAAAATCACATGGCTTGCATAGATCATCCATTGGTGAGGATTGGTTGTTTTGGGCAAACAACAAATGGATATCAGAGATAGCCTCTTCTCCAAGATTTGCAAGGAGTCTACGGGGAGCAAGTCTATTCAACCTCCTCTTATATACCCTTTCAGGCTCGGTGAGGGAGTTGAGTAGACCACCTGAATGGCTCCGGGTAGAATACCTCACTATATTTGAAAGTGGAGTCGCCACTTGGAGAAAAAGATAGCTCTAATATGGGAAAAAAAAGTTATCAAATTTAATTAAAGAATTTTATTAACAGTTTAACAAATTAAAGAATTAAAAACAAGGAATTAATTAATTAAGTCAGACCAAGGACAAATGACTTGTCCCCAGCAACGGCGCCAAAGATGTTGCCGCCTAATTCACACTTTAAGACACAGGAAAGTCACAACCTGCTATGTGTGTCCTTGGGGGCAAGCGAGAGCTGGGGACCACTGTCACCACAGTCCACAACTCCTCCGTTTAGGCAAAAGATCCCAACAGAGCCAAGGGGGGTAGTCCCTACAGGAAAGCTAAGTTCCAGATTTATTAATTAACTACAAATTAATTAAAGGGATCTTTTATTAAGATTGTGAGGCTAAGGTTTTGAGAGATGACAGTCAAACCAATGCAAAATGCAATATTTAAATGACAGTCAATCCTTTTATTTATAACCAGTGCCTAAAGAATGGAGTCAGAGAATGCAACTTTCAATGGATGCAAATCTAAATTAATTATCCACAGATTAAGTTGTTTAACAATGAGATGAATGAACAAATAAATGGTACAATTATAAACAATAATGAACCAAGATATTTAAGCAATATACAGATGATCTAAAATGAACAAGATTTACAAGTTATAGACAAAAGATAGCAGAAAGAAAATGCCTTAAATGAAAATCAATGGTGAATAAAAAATGGAAAGACTTTAAGTTGAATTACTTGAAGTAGTTTAAACAAAAGTTAAGCATTCACCACATAAACAATTACAGAATTGAAAGTAAATGAAACTGAAAAGTAAATGAAACTGAAAGTAAAGTGTTGGAGTGCAATGCTGGAGTAGAAGTGTGCTAAATTGAAAAAATGTTGGAGAACCGGTTTTGCAATGTCTCTTGGTTTATTTTAGGTAGATTTTATTAAGGTTTTTCTTCTTGAAGTTTAGTTTTCGAACCGGTGGTGTGACTACCCCAATCCAGTATTCTTCAAGTCAAAGAATGAATGTTGTTGCGCTCAACAAAGTGGGAGCAAAGCCCACCCGTAGCTCACAGGTCAAACCCCAATGGCCTGGTGCTCAACAAGGAGGATGTAAAACGCCTAGAGACCCCCTACGGTCTACTACCCCAAGTCGCCTCTGAGGTCACTGTTTTTAATCAACAAGAAAATTACTAGATGGATGCCTATTAAACTAAGACTTCTCTATCCCCTGTCGTATCTCGTGAGTACGCCGAAGGGTGATAACCGAGTAGAGGAGCAGGAAATAGTGAAGTTGTTGTTGGTTAATTTTAGAAGTAAATTTTAGTCTTGGTGATTAGCATACAAGGTAAATTTTAAAACTATCAACAAGATCAATCAAGCAGTATCCCTTATGGGAGATGCTGGTACTTGATCTTGGACTGAAAAAATAAACTGTGAAGATTGTATAGCAGAAAAAGAAAAGTTGTTTTAACTAAGCTAAGCCCCCACTTCTCCTGCTTTTCATATCCAACTTGAAGTCCCTAAAGAGAGATAACAAGTGGATAGAGGATACACAGGATAGATGGGTTGTATGATTACCCTTTTGACAGAAATTTAAAAATTACTGAAACTTGAAAGAAACTGTAACTAGCTAAAGTAATGCCTAACCGCACAGCAATCTCTGTGACAGAGATGGTGGTCTGTCACAGAGATAGTGGGTAATCTGAAAATAAAACTAGAAAGGAAAATACAACTAGTTAAAATAGTAAACTAACCTCACAACAATCTTTGTAACAGAGATGGTGGTTTGTCACAAAGATAGGTGGGTAAACAGAAAAATAAAACGGATTAAACTAACCTCACTTCAATCTCTGTGACAGAGATGGTGGTTTGTCACAAAGATAGGTGGGTAAACAGAAAAACTTTCATAAACAGAAATCTAAGCAACTAGTATTCTACTTCCTACTCTACTTCCTAATCTATTTACATATAGATTACAAGTGCTTATTAAACTTTTGTAGAATACCCCAAGAGAACTTCTCGTTGGGGCTTACAAATATCAGAAAAAGATGAGAGAAAGGTGAGGGTTTGAACCCCTTTTGGAACTGTTTGAAGGTTGAGGTATTTCCAGGCCAATTTGGGCAGCACCTCCCCTTCACTTGTGTAAAACCTGTCACAAACCAGCAAGCTATGTTCGCTAGAAATCACAGTAAACACTAAAGAAATTATCAGAAAAAATTAGTCCCAAAAATCACTAATTTAGGGCAAAAATTTGAGTGTAAAAATAACAGAAATATGATGTTTAGAGGGCTGAAAACTGAGTTTCCAGCCACCTAAATGATGTTAAAACAGTAAATCTGAAGCATTTAACTAATATACTAAGGGTTGGGGCCTTAAAACCAAGGTTTTTATCACTATACAATGATAAAAATTGAGTTTTAAAACCCTTGTAAACAAAAGTGCGAAAATGGAAAACAGAAATATAACCAATGGAGAAAATGCTCATTTGTTCTAGATCCCTGCAAATAAACTTATGAGATCTGCAAAATGTAAGCAAAGAGGTGAGCACAAAAATAAATCCTACAAAATACTTTGTAGAATCTTACTAATCTACTCACAAATGCAGATAGAAATACTTCTACGTACAAGTCTCTCCACAAAATACTTTGTGGAGAGCTATCTAAACAAATACAACTGCAAATCAAATAAATATAAAGCAAGTTACCTTACAAAAGAAGCATGAAATGTAGAAGAGAGACACCAAGAATTCCTCCAAAGATTACTTGTATTAATCTCAACTAGGGCAAGAAGATTACAATAGCCAAAAGAGCTTGAGAGAATTTGAGAGGAGAATGGAGAAATATTCCGACAGCATAACCATAGTATGAGAGATCCTGTCAAATGAGGGAGTGAGACCCTCATTATATAGTTGAGGAAGACCCCAACCCCTTGAAAATCAACGGGCAAGATTGGATTTAGATCTAGATTAGATCTCCACCACTAGATCTAGGTATTTGACTTTGCACCCTTCTCAATCAATCTACACCCTTAGATTAATTTTCAATCCATGGCTTAGGTGCTTGATCCATGTCTTAAGCATTCTCCACCCTTAGATCTAGGGTTTTGACCAAATGCTCCATTGAGATTGCTTTGGGGTTTAGAGTGGGCCCAAGCTAGGCGCCCCTCTAAATCTAGCGGCCTCCTCCAAATATGACGTCCTCTATCTTTATGTGGCGCCCTTCTAAATGTGGTAGCGCCCTTCCTCTTAAACCTTGACGCCCCACTAAATTGGGTAGCGCCCTCTACATATGGGGGCGTCTTCCTTTATGTAGGCGTTTTCTCTAGATATGGGGGCGTCTTCATATTTGGTTGCCTTTTACCCTAGCGCCCCCTCTAAACATGCATGCGCCCTCTCTTAGTGAGGGTTTTAACTTGGACGTGGCCCCTCTTTTGCCTTTTAAACTTGGCCGCCCCCACTTTAGTGAGGGTTTAAACCATGACTTGGCTCTAAACTTGGCTTTGACTTTGCCATTTGCTCCAAAAAGATACTTAACCTTTAGACTTAGGTTAAAAATACATTTCACCATAGATTTAATTTTTCAATTTTTCCAATTTTGACTTAGGAAAAATTAAAAATAACTTGAAAAAATCATATCTTGGCCATGGGGGGGTGGAAAAATTTGAAATAAATTTTCCTAGGCTTGGAAACCCCCAAACAAAATTACCATGGCATTATTTGACTTTTTCCTTCAAAATCAAATAATATGAATTTTTGACTTAGGGAAATTAAAAATTTTCCTAGGGGAGATAGACCCCTCCTGACCAAAATTGGTCTATCTCTTCAACCACTTATCAGAATGACATGGGACTTGAAGCAGTGGCTTAGGGGGTTTCATAGAAATTTTACCTTGCATTTCATAGCAATTTTACCTTGCATTCATAGCCCCTATTACAAAATGCCAGTGCTTGAGCAATTACATTATTACATCAAAACTGAGTTAATTAACCACCAAAGAGTGAAATTAATTAACTAGAAAAAATAAATAAAAATACAACAACATAACGAAATTCCGCAAGACTCTATATAAATGTCTAGCATGGTCATGAAAACATTTTTAAGCCTTAGCCACCTCATGGACTTGACCATTAGAACGCCCGTCACCACTTTGGAGGATTTTGAGTGAAAAACCAAACCAATTAAAATCGTTTACACAACAAGATCAATTGGAAAGGGAAAAAACACTCGATCAGGGGACTTCCCTAACAACCAGTTCCATGGTGTGGCATCCATATCATATGACCCACACTAGCACATATAATTACATTAATTTTCCCACGCAGGGGAGCGGACACTTCGTTTTACAAAGGGGCAATTGCCGTGCAGAAGTGAAAAATCCTCAGATTTTTTCAAGGTACCATTTGTACAATTATGTACATCTTCATATACATGGAGTTGCGACCTAGTCGAAATAGGTGGGCAACACTTCCCTTTTTTGTTTGCTGCCCTGTTTTTGTATTTTTATAACAGCCATCTTTCTTCTCTTTCGCTGTTCCGTTTTCATCATTCCTTCTATTTTTTTGGCCATCCAGCTCGTTGCCCTATTCTTCCCTTGTCTTGTTTTTTATTTCCTCTTTGTCTTCCTTCCTTCTTCCCCTCCTCTTCCTTTTATTTCAGCCTTCTTTTGCCTTGTTCTTTTGCTCTCATCCAACATCTTATTTTCCCTTTTTTGCAAGTTTCAAGAAAAGCTTTAAATAAAAAGTAAATCACTCTCCTTTTTAACATAAGGTTCAATAATAAAGGGTTGTATGCTTTCCTATCCTTTCAAAGGTTGAATTCCTAAAGGCAAGCTGTATAATCTTAATAAAAATATCTTTTGTTTGAGTGGGTTTTTTTAAGTCCCCACTCTCATCCTCCCCCATTTGGGGAGGCTTGTGTTGTGTTCATCTTTTTGTATGCTTAGGTTAGATGTGTTGGTGCTCATAATATTTGCATCTTTTTCTTAGAATACTAATTGTTAGTCTAGCACATTTGATTTATTGAATAGGTCAATTACTTCATCTCTTAATTGTGTATCTTTTATATAAGTAAATCAGCTATCTAACATTCATAAATCTCATGAATCTCACCATAAGGTGGATCAAGAGTGCTCTCTGTCGGAGAGTTTAAATAACCATCTTTATTTTAATTTTTGTGCATCATATTGTTTAATCCAATGGATTAAGTAAGACTTTTGAACTTGCAGAAACACAAGTCAAGAGCACTCACTATCGGAGAGCATCATTTGTATTGCATTATCCTTGCATTAGGCATCTAGACTAGATAAGACTCTTGAGCCTTCGTCATAAGACAAGGTCAAGAGCGCTCTTTGTCGAAGAGTTTAATCAATTGAATTAATAAAACTTTTCAACACACATTCCCTTTAATTAATTAACTTCGTTGATCATCCTTCACCTAGTATGCTCTGCCGACTTTCGAGTTGGGCTCATACTTAGAACGATGAACGGAGTTCACACAAGAGGAACATAATTAAAAAAATTTACCCCGTAACCAACGCACCGGCGTTGTCTCGATTAAATACTCAGGCATGTGAGCAAATTCCAAGTATGGGCGCCGGGCAACCCAATTTGGACACGATTGGTTAAGTTATTGAACACCTAGCCGTGATTTCAAACAGGTCCGTCATGTCTTCGAACGGAGCCACTGAAGGTATTTCCAGTTAGGATTTCCAGACACTTTAATTAAGAGCATGTAAAAACTTTAAAACCTACCAAGAGCATTCGCACAATCTAATACTCATTAGCTTGATTTCTAGACTTTTCACTTTATTCACGCATTTCGTTGACTCCATAAGGCACTGGTCCTTGGTTATATTTGAATAATTATCTATCTTGATCAATTGTCTATGGTTCATTTTAATTGTTATATCTGAATACTTAGTTACAAGTCTAGAATCTTTGCTTATCTGTGTAATCTCTTGTCAGCAACGTGGATTGCTTTTGATTAATTGTCATTTTTATAATAAACAAACACTTCTAATCATAATAAACTCCTAAACAACACCCATCCGCATCCGCAACCTTAAAACACTTTAACAACCTTAAGAGTCTTAGAAAACTCTTTTGTAGGGACTAGCCCCCTTGGCTTCGTTAGGAGTTAGCCTAAACGAAGGAGCTAGGAGTAGGTGACAGTACCTAGCTCTATGCTTGCCCCCAAGGTCACACCTCTCCCACTTTCTCAAGTGAGGAGACAGCTTTTAATTGATTTCTGTTGCTGGTGTGCAATCGATGGACAACATCTTTTGGCGTCATTGCCGGGGACAAATCTTTTTGTTCCTGGACGACTTTTGTTTCTTTTAGTTTTTTAGCTTTTTTTCCCTTTTTGGTAGATTTTTAGTCCAAATCACTCTCAGGAATTAGACTTGAATCCACCTGGCGACTCCATTGTCAGTTAACACCTCAAGGTATTCTACTAGAAGAAACTCTGAAGGTTTGTTCGATTTCATCCCTGACCCTGAAAAAGTCTATAGGAGGAGATTGAACAAACTAGCTTCTCGTAGGATCCTTACAGAACTTGGATCTGAGTCTGTTTCAGACATCCACCTTTTGTTTCAAGAAAACTTGGAAAATTTTCAAAACAATAACTGTTTTCCTAACACAATGGGTGAGTTTTTTACTCAACTCAATTTTACTTAGATAGCAGGTCAGCGTCATGACATTCCCGAAAAAGCTATTGATAAACTTGTCACTTTCACAGGCACTGATGCCTCTACCTCTGTTGAGCAACATCTCAGATATTTTTCAAAACACTGTGGTGCCTATGTCAGGGGTACTGACAAACATGAAGATGTATACATGACCCTTTTTGCTCTTTCTTTGGATGGTAAGGCTAGAAACTGGTATGACAACTTGCCGAACAACTCTTTCACTACCATAGCTAATTTCAAGACTGATTTCCTTGGAAATTTTGGCAACAAAAAGGAACCTAGACATCTAGTGGCAGCCTTGACTAGTATGAAGAAATCTGATACAGAAACCATGGATGAGTTCAACAATAGGTTCACAGAGTTGTCAAATTCCATCCATGCCACTCATGCTCCTCCTGCAGCTTCCACTTTGGATTATTACATAGAAGCATTAAGTGGCAAGATCCCGTACCAGATTAGAGACAAGGAGCCAACCACACTACTTCAAGCTCAGAATTTGGCCATTAAAATTGATAAAAATATGCAGTCATCTGGTGAATCTAACCTCCAGCGTTATTCAATGTCTTCAACTCCTTTGAAAATTAGTGAACCTAAAGACAAGGATCCTTTAGCAGCTATGAAGGATGCCTACGAAAAACAAATTATTGAAATGAAAAGGGAGAGGAAGAAAAATATGGAGGAAGCAGAATAGAAACACTTAGCACAGATTAAAGAGGTTTAGCATCGGGTCATAACTTTTGAAAGAACTCAACCTCCACCACCTCCTAGAACCTTCCTTGCAAAGCCAACATGGCAAAGAAGAAATCCCAGCCATGAACAAAGGCCTCTTCATCAGTTAGAGGCTCCTCTTCATTAGTTAGTGGCTGCTAACATGGTTGAAACTTACACGCCATTTTGTAGGGCATGTGAAGACCTTCATGAAGAATCTTCCTACTATTATGCATGCTATATTCAGGAGCATGGTTTTCCAGAGGGTTGTGGTCCTAAAGCATCATCAAGCGAGCCTGAGTACAGAAACTATGTAGATGACATGCATGATATTTCCGAAGAAAGTTGGAGAGAGGCAAAACAATATTCAAGAGAACCTGAGTACATTAACACAGTTGGACAGCTCCATCCTGTCACCACAGAAACTCGAGGTCAAGTCGAAGATTATAATCAACAATTGGATAACCTCACTAAAAACTTTGGTACTAATCTTACAAATGAGCATAATGATGATAGTTTGGAAGGTTTACTACCTTGTGACCTTTTTTCTAAAGAAGATGACTATGATCATGAGGAGGGATATAGCCTGGGATGTGATACAAGTGAGGAAGAATCCCTTACATCTGAGATGGATGATAACTATGAGACTTTAATTGAAAATCCAATCTTAGAAGTTTCATGTGATGAAAGTCCTCCATGCTCTCCACCGGATGACAAATATTTGGAAAGTTGGGTCCCATGTGATATCTTTGAAACCCGACTTTTCGAAGAAGATTGTTTTGAGCAGAATGAGGAGTCCAGCCAGGGACTTGATACCAGTGATGAGGCATCTCTCATATCCGACATAGATGACGATGATGACTATTGGACTTTTATTGAAAATCCAACCTATGATACTTTTGAAAATATTTTTGAGAATTTCATCTATGATATGTCCAACAAGGGGAGTTGTTATTCTGAGACTTATGAAAGTTGTAAAGAATAGCAGTTGGAGTTTTCCTATGATCAGCCAGAATTGTATCTGAGTATCTGTAATAAGGACCTGGAGATGCAGTGCGGTGAAGAGTTAGATGGGATACAACTAGTTGAAGTTTTTTCTCAATCATCGTCTTCACATATAGATGTTCCATATGTTTTGGAGCAGCTTGGGGCTTATACAACAAGTTATTATTTGATAAGCCTTGATGATCAACATGATGGAGTAGTCGATTTGCCGCATCATCTCGATTTGTATATCAGCGCTATCCAGTCATGGATAGAAGCATCCTACGCGAGCACCTGCCAGTTTGGGAAGAATTTTGAAGACATTATTCATGCCTATGATTCTCCATCCATCTCGCCCATTCTGGATCATCACGTAGGTTTGCATTTTCTAGAAATTGTGTCCTGACTTTGGCTGGTAACCAAAGACAAGGTGAAACTTTTTTATATTAATAAAATGATTAGGTGGCTACACTGGATCTATGATTACACCTAACCTTTTGTGTATCATGCTTAGAGTAGGAAAATAGGCTCCTTAAAGTGAGCGTTTACTTTAGCATTTTTTTTATGTACTCAGAAATAAATAAATTTTTCAGTGAAGTTTTTCCTTTGAATAAAGCAAATTTTGGATCATTGGCTCTTTTTCATGAAACTTGTGCTACTAAGGTTTTCTTGTCAAGTTGAGATGTTTTTACAGGATATGGAAACTAGAGATTCAGGGGTTCTCGTATGCTCTCCTTGCATAAGAGATTAGATTGAGCACACATCCTGCAGTTGGAGCCAGATGTTATCCACTTATTTGTACCATAGTTGGGTTACCTGAGGAGCCGCCGGTTGACAGACATGTTCAATGTCTGATTCCAGTGTATCAGTTGATCACGTCTTCATGTCTAGCCAATATTGGCTAGCCAGTTTTTTATTTGAATAATTTTGACCATGGCCCCGCGAGGTTTGTAATAAAATGTGCTAATAGGGTATTTTTGAGTGGTTCGGTCTACTGAGACGTAGAATCTCAAATAAGGTATTCCAGGGAGTTTTTTTCCCTTGACAATTATGCTTTGCCTATAGCCGAGTATAATTGACGAGGTTTTCTCCTGCTTCCTCCAATGCTGGAATGCATGATGTTGAATTCTGGGCCTTGGGGGGTTATTAGAGCCCAGCTAGGTGTTATAAACCTACTAGGCATTATTTAAGTAGAGCATGGTCTTGTCCTAAGTCATCAAGACCTTTAAAAAAAATTCGAAAAAATCTTTTTCGAACGGAGAAAAAATTTTAAATTTTTTTTTAATTTTTTAATTTTCCCTAAGTTTTTTAATTAATTTTTCTATAAATTAAATGGAAAAAACCCGTTTGTAATAAGTTGTTCATCCAGACCCCGAATTCAATTATTGAAGGCTCTAACCTTAAGCCAAAAATCATTTTTGACCAACCAGCCAGTTAGATCCAACTTTCGGATTATCAATTGGATACATAATGCACTTTTTCTCAAAAAAAATGGAGTTTTTATTAAAAAATGATTATTTTGGAGAAAATTAAAACTCTCCAAATTAATCCAAATTCAACGAAATAAAAGGCTAAATGACATCTCATTGGGCATTTATGATAATTGGAGTTATCATAACTCAGCTTCAGTCAACATTCAGTGAGCAATTAATTTATATTCAGTTAGTAGATGTGTCATCTCCAGCTCAACTCCCGAATTTGATGAGATGGAGAGCACTCATTGGTCCGATGATTTGATCGAGGTGAAGACTGAAGATTACTCCAGTTGTGGGCTCCCCCAGATCTAAGTATGGCTCCTCCTTACTTAGCTCACGCCTTCACCTACCATCCAGACGTCTCTCCTCAAGCTCACGCCCTCCCTCAGCACAGGGGCGCCTTCCACACGTGTGGGCTCTAGTTTGGTCCGGTTTGCAGTGTTAGGGTTGGAGTGGGGGCGCCTTGCCTAGGTGGAGGCCTCCCCTCACTCTCAACTCTTATTTTTAGGTTTTGGATCTCCGGTTATGTGCCAAGCCAGTTAGGGTTGGATTTTTGGTTTTAGGGTTTTAGCACTCTCTCATTGTATAAATAGAGGCTCTTTCAGCTCTATTCGGATGGAGATTTTGGGTATGAACACTCTGCCAAAATTATTGTAATATTTGTTTAAAGATTGGAATAAAGTTGTGACTTTGGAGGTCCATGCATGAGTTATTGGAGTTGTGGATTTACATTGTCTTTGGTGATATCTCTCTTACCCTTCATTTTCAATTATTAAATCATTATTCATTGTATACTCTAGAAGGGCTAACAATCTAATTTATGAGTATTTTCTTTGGATTTAATTTTGTATGTAAGGGTTTTGCAGGGATCATCAAGGGTGAAGGACAAGCTTGAGATCAAACTCTTCTTCATGAACCAATGGTTTTTTTCATCTAATTCCTTCGTTTTGCAGGTTCTTCTAAGCGCTTCTCAATCCAAGAAAGAGACATAACAGTCAGAGTTCCTCTTTCCTTCCATCAACAAAGATTAAAAACATACTTGGTTACCTGGATCTACGAACTTCCCTCTTCTAGTTCTCTCATTTGCTCTTTGTTTTCCTTGATTCCTTGCTTGCTAGCCTCTTCTTCCTTGCTTTGTTTTGCTTGCCCTTACCTTTTCTTCTTCGTTGCCCCATTTTTGCCTTAGTTTACCAGCCCTTTTTTTCACTTTGGACAGCCCTATTGTGCCCTAGTTTGTGCCCCTTTTTGCCCCTTTTTGACCTAGTTTTTTGGCCTCCTTCCACCTTGTTTTGTGCTTTTTCTTCCCTTTTTTGTTCGTTGCCCTGTTTTTGTATTTTTATGACATCCATCTTTCTTCTCTTTCGCTGCCCCGTTTTCATCATTCCTTGTATTTCTTTGGCCATCTAGTTCGCTGCCATATTCTTCCCTTCTCTTGTTTTTTATTACCCCTTTGTCTTCCTTCTTTCTTCCCCCCTTCTTCCTTTTATTTCAGCCTTCTTTTTCCTTGTTCTTTTGCTCTCATCCAACATCTTCTTTTCCCTTTTTTGCAAGTTTCAAGAAAAGCTTTAAATAAAAAGTAAATCACTCTCCTTTTTTACATAAGGTTCAATAATAATAGAGTTGTATGCTTTCCTTCAAAAGTCCTTTCAAAGGTTAAATTCCTAAAGGCAAGTTGTATAATTCTAATAAAATATCTTTTGTTTCAATGGGGTTTTTTAAGTCCCCACTCTCATCCTCCCCCATTTGGGGAGGCTTGTGTTGTGTTCATCTTTTTGTATGCTTAGGTTAGATGTGTTGCTGCTCATAATATTTGTGTCTTTTTTTTAGAATACTAATTGCTAGTCTAGCACATTTGATTTATTGAATAGGTTGATTACTTCATCTCTTAATTGTGTATCTTTTATATAAGTAAATCAACTATCTAGCATTCATAAATTTTTTGAATCTCACCATAAGGTGGATCAAGAGTGCTCTCTGTCGGAGAGTTTAATCAACCATTTTCATTTTAATTTTTGTGCATCATATTGTTTAATCCAATTAATAGATTAAGTAAGACTTTTGAACTTGCAGAAACACAAGTCAAGAGCACTCTCTATCGGAGAGCATCATTAGTATTGCATCATCCTTGCATTAGGCATCTAGACTACATAAGACTCTTGAATCTTCGTCATAAGACAAGGTCAAGAGCGCTCTCTGTCGGAGAGTTTAATCAATTGACTTAATAAAACTTTTCAACACACATTCCCTTTAATTAATTAACTTCGTTGATCATCCTTCACCTAGTATGCTCTGCCGACTTTCGGGTTGGGCTCGTACTCAAAACGGTGAATGGACTTTTTAAGTTCGCACAAGAGGAACATAATTAAAACTTTTTACCCCATAACCAACGCACCGGCGTTGTCTCGATTAAATACTCAGGCATGTGGGCAAATTCCAAGTGTGGGCGCCAGGCAACCCAATCTGGACACGGTTGGTTAAGTTATTGAACACCTAGCCGTGATTCCAGACAGGTCTATCATGTCTTCAAACGAAGCCATTGAAGGTATTTCCAGTTAGGATTTCCAGACACTTTAATTAAGAGCACGTAAAAACTATAAAACCTACAAAGAGCATTCGCACAATCTAATACTCATTAGCTTGATTCCTAGACTTTTCACTTTATTCATGCATTTCGTTGAATCCATAAGGCACTTGTCCTTGGTTATATTTGAATAATTATCTATCTTGATCAATTGTCTATAGTTCATTTTAATTGTTATATCTGAATACTTAGTTACAAGTCTAGAATCTTTGCTTATCTGTGTAATCTCTTGTCAGCAACGTGGATTGCTTTTGATTAATTGTCATTTTTATAATAAACAAACACTTCTAATCATAATAAACTTCTAAACAACACCCATCCACATCCGCAACCTTAAAACACTTTAACAATCTTAAGAGCCTTAGAAAACTCTTTTATAGGGACTACCCCCCTTGGCTTCGTTAGGAGTTAGCCTAAACGGAGGAGCTAGGAGTAGGTGACAGTACCTAGCTCTGTGCTTGGCCCCAAGGTCACACCTCTCCCACTTTCTCAAGTGAGGAGACAGCTTTCAGTTGATTTCTGTTGTTGGTGTGCAATCGGCGGACAACAAAACCTGTGTGGTAGGTTGTGTTGTTGCACACACTAATTCTTCTTCTTCTTCCCAATCACCCTCTTCTAGCAAGATTCTGCCAAAATTTTCTTTTTCAATGAAATCTTCAACTAGGTTCATGCCTTAATCCTCAGATTCAAAAATTTTAGGCTCTTCTTCAGGTTCCTCACATATGTTTAGATTCCTACCCTTAGTTGGCTCATTTCTTCTAGGGTTTTGTCTGTGTTGCCCGCTGATGTGCACCCTGTCAATCGGAAATCTTTCGAACAACTGTTTCCCGGCAGATGAGAGAGGTGCGGCCTTGGGGCCAAGCAAAGAGTCAGGTGTTGTCACCTAATCCCGACTCCTTCATTTTAGAAAACTCCTAACGAAGCCAAGGCGGGTAGTCCCTATGGAAAGTTACTAAAGTTATTAGGATTATCCAATTAGTTGATGATTTGTTTATTAATTTTTTGGGAGTTTAAAAGTGGGGTTTCAAGATATAACTGCAACAACAGTTTAGAAGAGTCATTTTAATAGCATGAATTAAAAATCATTGTAAAATATATAAAAGATGCACGATACTTGATATTGATAGTAAGCAAATGAGAGCGCAAAGACTACTGCCTTATGGAGTCAACACAATGAGAAAAATGATCATTGCTAAAAAAAGGGGAAATTTTGAGCAAGTGTATCTTGGTAAATTAAATTATTAGATTGTGAATCTTGGTTAGGGAAAGAAGGGAAACTATCGAGATATCGGAAAGGTACAGAGAGGACTGTCTGGAAATTAGGATTCGGTGGCTCCTTACAAGGACATGTTGGCTGCCAAAGTCCCAAGAGCGTGTTCAACACTACACCAACCAGGGATGTAGTTTAACGATGCCCCCAAGATCTAAGTACAGTGGTTCCAACGTCCCTAGGCAGAATTTTCCCACACAAAGTCTAATCGAGAAGCGCCGGATTTTCGCTTATCTTTCGGGTAGTTAATTTTATTAAGTGACTGATTAAGTTAAGATGTGAGAATTAAACAATCTACAATGCTTCTAGGTATCCCAATCGGGCAGAGCATACACAATGTAGTAAAATGGTTTATTTCGATTTTATTAATGATGAAGATTGTAACAACCCTTCGGTAGAGACCACCCTTGATCCGCCTTATGGCGAGTGTTAGCACTCCAGGAAACTCTTCGAAGTTGTAGCTCGAAGATGCCTGGTAACTTAACTATATCTTATTGATTCACTCAAATGGATCAAGTCAAATGACTAAATCAAACCTCACTCACTCAAAACATGCATAAACACAACCAGATTGACAAGGCTTTTAACTATCACTATTCAGAGAGTTGTAAATAAATGAATGTACGAAGAACACTTAATTTAGTAGAAGAAACATACACACAAAGTATATATGAATGGCCAGATAAACCAAGTAAAGTACTTGCAAATTCTAGTTTATGGATGTACTGACAAGTTGAAAGTTATCAAACATCAAACAAACAGAATTAACATGAATTTGACATTCAGGTGCAAGTATAAAATAGACAAGAAGATGAAAATCTGAACAAGTAATGGCAAAATAAGCTTGTATTACTGATCTGAAAATGAGAAGCTTGAGCTTACAATATATGAAAAAGTCTCTAAATTTGAACCCTTATACAATGATTCTTCAATGACCTTAAATAAGCTTTACAAATCAGTTTTAATATTCTCAAAATATGGATCTGATAACCTCTTTTCCTATCTCAAATCCGACTTTGTGAGGTGGCTGGAAAATGCAGAAATTTCTGGAAATATGCTGCTTAGCGATTGATCTATATCTCTGAAATCAAAACAAATTTTGGAAAACTGAGAGAGGTTATTGTTTTGTGGTATTTTATGAGAAAAAACCTCTCTCAGTTATTTGAGATTCATTTTCATTTTCCCGACATCTGTATTTCAAAAACATGTTTCAAACAGGGGAATTCTGAGATCTGAAATTTAGGGCTCAGAGATGGATTCGATTCTCCCAATATGTGACACCTATAGGAAAAATGAGAGATTTTGTTGTTCTTTGGTTTGTTATGAGCAAAACCCTCTCTCATTTATTTGAGATTCGTTTTCGTTTGCCCGACATCTATATTTCAAAAACATGTGTCAAATAGGGGAATTCTGAGATCTGAAATTTAGGGCTCATAGGTGGATTCGATTCTCCCAATCTGTGACACCTTTAGGAAATCCGAAAGAGGTTATTGTTCTTTGTTTTGTTATGAGCAAAAACCTCTCTCAATTATTTGAGATTCATTTTCATTTTCCCGACATCTGTATTTCAAAAATATGTGTCAAACAGGGGAATTCTGAGATCTGAAATTTAGGGCTTAGAGATGGATTCGATTCTCCCAATCTGTGACACCTGTAGGAAAACTGAGAGAGGTTATTGTTCTTTGACATGTCACGCAGAAAATCCACCAACTGTTTCTCAAAATGATCCTCCAGTCGCCCAAGATCATGATTTGAAAATGATGACTCAGCAAAGTAAAAACCTGCGATTTCACTAGATGAACGCTAGATCATGACACTAGATGCTAAGACATCTCACAAGAATGAGTATAAAAGCAATAATAACCATAACACAAGATAATATCTACTCAGTCATACACATGTAAATAATCAATCTGAACCAACATGTGTCCAATGATAAGCTACTGATGCAACTCTGGGCACTACTGACTAATCATACACAGCAAGAAAACTAAAACTAACTTAACTAAACTGTCCCTAGGGAGTGAGATTATCATTTAATGAGTAATGCATTACTGTTCATGCATTATGAAAAATCACAGGTAGCTGTTCTTTATTTTAAAACACATAAACATGAATAGATAGATGAACAACAAGATAGCTCATTGTTTATGAAAAACATTCATTACTCATAGTGGAAATTCTGTAAAATAAACTAGAGGGCATTCATACAAGAACATAGGTTCAACAAGTTAGAACGATCTCACAGTTAATGGACAAAAGCTGAAAACAAAATAGTTCCCCTTCAACAACATCCATTGCACAGCATTTGAACATTCCACCAAAGCTTTCTCCAACAGGCAAAATTTTAATTATCTATTGCAAAAGGAAATAGTTCTTCTTACAACATGTTTTCACAAGTCTAACTGGGAAAAAGTCCCTTTCCCTTATCAAACTCTCCTATACTTATACAAAAAGCAAAACTTTTGGCTTCCCGAAATGACTCTTGGGCTTCCCCAACGTTTCAACTCCTAAAATTTGTCTTATAGTGAGCGCTCATCAATTATACAATATATTACATTTAAAACAAAATTTAATAGAGCACTTCTATGAAGAGGGCCCCGCTTGATCATTAAAGAACTTTTTCCACGCTTGGGCTTCTGCTGCTATGTTCTCAAATTCTGAAGGTTCAAGAAAATGGATGTTGATCTCATACTTTGCAGCCTGATTTTTAACCACCTCTATTTTGGTTGGGCTCAAACACAGCTAATCCTCAAGTAGATGAATGCTGACTGCTGCATGAGCTACTGCATCTTTCAGGATCTGCTCATCCAAGTCCTTGACTTGTTGTATCTTCTACTCATCCTCCTGATACCTTCTCTGTAGCATTTTGGTGAACAGCTCATGCTCTGGTAATGCCTCTAGTCTTTGTCCTGCAGCAACTTGGCATCTGCTGTAGGTGACCAGCACCCTTCTGCAGTATTCAGTACAAGCTCCTCTTGTTTTCTTCACAGCCTTCTTGAACTCCTCTGCAGTGTTTATTGCAAACTCTAACAAATCATAGTCCTGCTTTAAGCTATGTTGATCTTTGGCTGGTAAATTTGCAGGGATTTCTTCATTGGTTTCTATCCTTACTATTCTTTCACTCAGGACTTCCAAAATGTCCTGAGACCTATCTACAAAATATGAGGTGGTCTCCAAAATATCCTCCAATCTGTAATCTGTCTGCAAGATTTTACATCTTTCCTCTTCAATAGACACCTGCAGCTAATAGATTCTTCTTCTTTGAGCCAGGACATGCTCCTTAAGAGGTCGAATATCAATTTGTTGTTCACTAGCATCCTTCAGTCATGCTGTTAATGAAGCAATCTGTCCTTCAAAACCTGCTGCCTACACTTGAAATTGCTTCTCTTTCTCTTCCATGGTGACCCTCTGTGCCTCCAACTCTTGTACTTTGCTCTGCAACTGGTCCTTTTCTACACTAAGAGTTTCATATGTTGTTTTGAGGTCATCCTTTTTTGTCTTCAGCACTTGATATTCTTGCTGTAACCTCTGCAACTCTGCTAGGTTATTTTGAGCATCCCTTTCATTCTTTTCTACCGAGACTTCCAAGGCCATCTTGCTTGCCTGCAGAATTTGGAGTTCTGCCTTCGAAGCCCTTACTTCATTATGCATATCTTCAAATTTTCTCTTTAACTTGTTACCTTCATCCCTCTCCTTTCTAAGAGTGTCCTTTAATTGTGCTGCATTTTACCTTGATTGCTGAAGGTCTGTCATTAGTCTATCCACATTGTCTTCCGTGGCCTGGGTCAATGCCACTCCAGCTCGGGTTGTCAGTCGAGGATCTTTATCTGTCCCATACACCAAAGTTTTATCAGTGACCATCATGCCTGATTGTCCTCCTGTTTCGACTTTTCTCTCAGTCCTCTTGACAATCCTCTTTCTCTCCTTGTCATAGAAGATGGTGCTAAAATTTGGGACTTCTTCTCATTTCTTTTGCACAAAAGGTATCAGATTCAATTCAGAAAAAACAACTTGTCCTGTATTGCTGCCAGAAGTTGCAGCAGGCTCCTGGGAATCAGGATTATCTTGTCCCTACCCCTGATCTATCTGATCCTATACTTCTTGAATGTCTATTGGGTCAGTAGTTTGCTGGTCTGTTTTAGATCCTTTCAGCCTCAGACCTTCAGCTTCTTTTTGTTTCTTCTTCATCTCTTCATCTTCTTTCTTCTTTCTTTCTTCTTTGCAGCTTCCTCTGCACTCTTTGCTGCTTCTTGTTCAACTTTCTTTCTTTCCTCCTCTTCACTCTTTAACCAACTTTCTACCTCCTGTGCTAGCCTCCTAGCATCCTCTTCCGTTTTCTTGGCCTCCTCTTTTTCAGCTTTCTTCTGTGCGATTTGGCCCTTACCGCCTTTGATAGTAATTTTCTGCTTAAATCTTCTCTTCAATGTCGTCTTATTCCTTGCATTCCTGAAGATTTCCTCATCCTTGTCCCAGAAATTTGCATATTCAAAATGAACATTTGCTTCTTTGCAATGCTCTGCAACCTTCTTTTGGGAGTCATTTCTGTGGAAACTCATCTCCCCAAAATGAAACTACTCCAACTCTTGTACAAATTCAGTAGCTCGTTTAATATTTGTAAACTTATAATTCCCTATCCAAAAAGGGATAGCAGGGTAGGCTGCCTTTTTATGCTCAAACAGGAAGCTTCCTACACCATCTAGATAAACTTGCCTGACTGCTTCTTTATGCACTACATAATCAGTGGCATACTGGGGTAGTAGGGAAGGTGCCCTAGAGAAAACATACATTCTGATGTACATTCCTTCGTCAGTCAAATAATAATTTGCATGCTCCTTGATGACTTTAAATGCCTCCTCAGACATACAATTGCATTATGTTAGGAAAATTAAATTGTATAAAGGCATAATAAAATGTTCACATATCTCTTTATAGTGGCTGTAATATTTATGTGCCTAGAATAGTTTGTACGCAGTGTACACAGGGGTTCTGTCCCTGTCCCAAATGCACCTTAAGGCAGGAAATGGCTGTGTACATAATATACACTCCACTAGGATGGAGCTCATATAGAACTCAAACTTCTTCTGGGACACTCCTCCCAAAGCTGAAGATATGCAAGCTAAGAGGCTGTTGGACACAATGTTTGCCCAGTTGAATACAGTCCCCTGGGTGGCCACATAGAAAATAATGGGAATCCATCCCAACTTGAAACTTTTTCCATGAGCTCTCCCAAACACCCTGTTCAGCATTAGTGCTATAAACCTATAAGGAGTCCGGAGAGTGGCTGTATCATGCTCTCCTGATGGCCTGGTTCGAAAATTCTTCCCAGGTATCATCATCCTCTTCATTGTTTCAACCAAGTCCAAGTTTATTTCCTTCAGCCAACTTTCAGTTAAGTATACTTGGGCAGGAGGTAGGTGATAAGCCAGTGAGACATAACCAAAACTGTAGGCCGCATAGCCTTGTTTGGCAGCATTGGCTAAAATCATTGTGGTCACATCAGCCTTAGGTAGAATCCAACTGATCACCTTTGAGCATGGGAACAACTCAGGTCTTGTGGCTACCTTCATAAGAGCTGACTTCTCTATGTTGGCATATATGGTCAATTTTTCGAATCCAGCATTGGGCACATTTTGATTTGAAATCATCCGATATATTTCACCCCACTTATAATCAAGCTCTACCCCGGTGGTAGCTCTAGTGTCTTCATAGATATATTCTACCTTGGTAACAATTTCCACATCAGGTTCTCCTTCAGCAACAAGGGCCTTCTTCTTCTGTCTCTTAGACATGTCGCCTTTGAAGAAGTTGCCCTGCCATAGAACAAGACATGCTTTTAGGCTATTGGAGCTTTTCAATCAGTGTTCTAAGAATGAAGAAAACTTGTATAAAACATTTACCTCTTCTATATTCTCAACAGCTAAGCTATCAGAAAATAATGCGAAATCGAGAATAACAAGCAAAAGCTTTTGCAATCTAGGTCTGAAAAATTCTAAGTCCGTCTGCAACTAAAACATAACCGCGATTGACAATACATCGCCTAAACAGAAATTGCAATCCAATTCTTCGCCATAACGAACCCTCGTATTCAGTAATCGAAAATGCGCAAAACAAATCCTCCGGCGTTCAGAAAAAAATAGGGCAAATGCCTATGATGGAAAGAAACTGAAACTTCCCCCTCCCTCGGACGGCCATAGACAAACCCACAAAAACCGATGCAGACAGCGTAACGCTTGTCTGCACCAGCTACCAAAACCTTCGGACTAGGTTCGAATCCTCATAATGGCTCAAGAAAAACAGACCCCCACCATAAATGCTGTGAAACTTACCAATACTCCACCCCGTAAGGATGCAAAATCAGACTTAGACGACCAACTACCAACGGAGGGAACACCTAACCAGAGGACAAAACCCTAGGTCCCAAAAAACTCATAAACTTAACAGAAAGGGGAAACCATGGTTGGCCTACCTGGCAGACGAGCTGTGCAGTCGACAAGGAAATCTGAAAACTCCACGGAAACGCCTCCCACGAACGAGATCCCGACAGCTAGGCATGGACGCACAGTTCGACTCGACAAGGACAGAGTAAGCACGAGTTTACAAAGATAAACAATAAAATAATAACATGTCCCATATATATAGACCTCGGTGAAAAACAGTCGGCGGGAAAACGTTTCTATCGGACAGCGGAACAACTAAGGCATCGGGCGGTTAATCCAAAGAGGAGCCACGACGGCGAGCGATGTACAGACTATAGGCTTCGCAACAAAATAAACGTCGGCGAAATAACTCTAAAAAAATCTGCAGCATCGGACCTCGGAACCACTACAGCGTCAGACAACTAGTTCAAATAGGAGCCGCAACGACGAAAGCCGCACAGACTAAGGGTTCCGCAATAATAGAAAACAATCGGCAAAAATCAAACCAACGGCAAAAATCAAAACATCGGCAAAAATTAGAACAACCATGTCGGATGGTTAGTCCACTCCGGAGCCGCAACGACGGGATTCAAATAGACTATACGGCTTCCGCAAAACACGAAACCATCGGCGATCGGAACAACCAAAGACTAATCCCCCAATCAAAAGTCCAACATAGTTCCGATAGCGAAAAGAGCAAAATCATTTTAAAAGAAAACCGCGGAATCGACAAAAATAAGGGCTTCCGTCGAAGTGCTCGCAATTTGCCATCCGAAACGGCGGCCACATAAAGGACTTATGCTCCGACGGTGGTGAGACGAAAAACGCCGATATGAATATAAAACGAGAAACACGTCGACGAAGAACAAGGCTTTGGATTGGATCAATCATAAGTAAGCTTCCGCAACGGCGGCTGCATAGATGACTACAGCCCCGATTCATAGTTTGATAAGCTTCCGACAACGAAAAGGAAATCATCCATAAGTCAAAGCATCAAGTTCAAGTCATCAACATCAACGGATAAAGATAGTCATTCAACAATTTAACTCAATTTAACCTCAAAGAGTAGCAAAGGAACAACAAAGTTCAACAATCAAAACAGATCCAGGCAAGATAAAATTTACAAGGAGGGTCCAGCATTTTAAAAAATTTGGGAAAACGTTGCAGCTGCAACAATTGGAGACTACCTGGTGAACCCAAATCTCTGGACAACTTCTTCCTTAAGTAACAGTCTGTTTTAACAATAAAACCAACATGTTGAATTCTTCTAGATGTATGGATTTTCCAAATGGCAAATATATGTACTTTTAATCATTGATGATAGTCCAATTTAGGAAAATGGAAACCAAGATCTCAAAGTCAAGATAACTCTTATGAGGCCAGGAAGATGGGTTTCATTTTTTACCTCTGTCTTCAGGTAGCTTCCAGCTTGGACACCACAGGATTGTAACATATGGTAAACAGAAATATTCATTTGTTCCTCATTCCCATGCCATTTTGCACTTTTTTGTCCTTTTGAGTCCTCCTCATGCCTTTCTTTCTGAATTTTTATTCAGGGTCCTCTATCCATAGTGCCCTTTTGTGTGAGAGATGTATTTAATTTTCAACTCACGGATGAAGAAGAACTTTTGGCAATCCTGTATTCATATGATTCAGTACTTTGTTTTGATACATATTGCTTTCTTAGGAATTTTGACTATTATTAGCCTTTTGGCTTTCAATTCTTGGCATGGGATCATTTATATATAATATATTGTTTACCCTGCTTCATTTCCGTGGGTCTTTTGCTGTCACCCCCTAGGACATTTTTAATTGTGAGATGGATGGAGCCTCAAAATAGTATTCCAGACCTTTTGATCTTGAGTTATTTTACAGGGATTAAGTAGGACTTCAATGTGTTCACAGCCATTTAGGAAAACTGCTAAACTAGAAGAGATTCTTTCAGATAAAACAATAGTACACAGTCTTATAATCAAGGATGTTAGTTGATCCATAATTCTGATGCTCTCCATGCAACCAAAAGCTTGCTTCTTTTTATTGAAATCAAACAAAATTTAACTAAAAGCAAACTGAAATAAAGTAAACCAAAAATAAACAACCAAATCAATTTATTTATGTACAAGACAGTTAAGAAAATAAAATTTTGAGAACTAAACCAGTAACTGGTCAAAAGAGCCCTTTGATCCTTGAAAAAAGGGTCAAAAGAGCCCTAAAAGTGCCAGGAAAGCAAGGGAATGAAGAAGGGGGAAGGCAAAATTGAGAATGGATACTCCGGATGGCCCAAAACTCAAAAATTTGGCAGCATATCCTTCTCTTTTTTCATATACCTGGTAAAAACCGGCAAGCTTTCAATGCCAAATCAGTGGGTTAGATGGAAAATAAACTAATAATCTATACCTTCAACACTTTAACACTTGCCACCCCCGTCTTACCGCGGCTGCTGGCACGGAGTTAGCCGGGGCTTCTTCTTCGAATCCTGTCATGATCTCAATTTGACGAAAGCGATCAAGGAAGTTTCTTTCCCAAGGTACAGGGGAAGGGTTTAACTAGTCTGTTGCTAATCATCCCTATTCCCCTCATCAATCCTCCTATCCCACCTAGGGATATGAATTTTTCTGGAAAATTTTTGCAAAGTTTAACCTCAAAGTGCTAAAGCGAATGGAAACTAGATCTAAGCCTTAAGATGCAAAATTTCAGCCCTTTCTTAGATCTTTAAATGAAGAATGATAAATCTTTAAATAATCAAATTTTTACTTGCAAACAAAACAAACAAAAATTAAAAGAAAAGAGATTGAGGTTGAGTGTTTTTGTCCTTTTTCGTTGAGAAGGAAGAGGAAGAACTCAAGCTTTAAGATTTGAACAAGGTTGAGGAGGAGGATGACTGCATGGTAAACAAGTTAGATCCAAAGTGAAGTGGTGAAGAAGACAAGATGCATCTGAGCTCCAATCTTATTCCACCTTCTCTGATTTGCAAAGCTACACAAGAAACCTTCATGCAAAGATCAGATCTAGTATGAAAATCACATAAAATCAAAAGTATACAAGTATTACCGACTACAAAGTGTAACTCTTGAATCTTAAATGATTACACAAATAAGCAAATTGAGATTCATATGCCTATCCTATGGATTGGAATACAAACTTCTAATCTAGATATTCAAAATTGCATGAGCCACAAACATAACTAAATAGATATCACCTCGATTACAAACCAGCATTCACCATGAAAGAGTATTACATCAACAGATTGTCCTCCAAAGACTCAACTTTATTCCATCAAAAGATGAACAATTACAACTCATGAACAGAGGTCCCTTACTTCCGTTCAGAATGAGGAAGAAGGCCTTGTACTTATACACAAAGGGAGAAGAGAGGGCTCATAAACCCTTGCGCAAGGATCAAGGAGAGATTAAGGGGAGCAACCCTCATTGACTGAAGTGTTAACTGCATTGATCTATAGTCCAACTGAGTTTCGGAGTTATGGAAGGGGGTTAGGTGGCCTCCACCTAGGCAAGGCACCCACCCTCTCTCTTGTTTTTATCACCCGACCAATCAAAAGAAGCCACAAAGAGGAATTCGCCCACATGAGTGAAGGATGCGCAAATCCCAAGAGATAGTTGACTGTAGCACCCCGATATTGACTGAAATCAGTTTGGTGATGATTGGAATCTTCTTTGATATTGGTTTCCATGTCATTCAGTCCTTTACTTTATTCATTTTGGTTTATTTTGGAGAGTTTTTTATTTATCTCCAATTAATAATTAAATGATTATTTTAATTAAATATTCCTCATTTATTGATTTTGAGGAAATATTTAATTAAGAGAAAAATAATCATCCAAGACTTAGGATAAGTGTGTCTAGGAGTTAAATGAGTATTTTCGCTTAAAAAACAAGTCTTTATTTGCCAAAATCCACCCCGAGACCACTTAATTATTACATTTTAAAAAATTTCAATTAAACCATAGCAAAAATGGTTTAATTAATTGAAAAATCTAATTATTTTTCAATAGTCTAAAATTATAAAATTAAAAATCCGAGGACGTCCACTAATTTTTTTTTTTCGGACATTGTTTTAACACATCCTGGGACCTAGGAAATGACCATAGAACATACCAATAGTGTCTAGTAGGTTCATATTTTAATGTTGGACTCTAATAACCCCCAAGGCCTAACCGCCAAATTTGGGCATTCCGGCTTTGGAGGTAGTAGGAGAAAAACTCATCGATTATTGCTTAGCTAAAGGCAAAGAATAATCGACAAGGGAAAAAACTCCTTTGAATACCTTATTTGAGTGTTAAGTCTAAGGGAACCGAGCCACTCAAGACGCCCCTACTATCACACTTTATTACAAACCCCATAGGGTATGGTCATTTTGACAAAAAGTAAAAAAGGCTAGCCAAAACTGGCTAACTCTGGAACAAACTGAACTTCTAAACTCTGGAAACGAACATGCATCATGTTCCATAACTGGTGGCTCACTGGAAATCCACTAAGTGCAGAATTAGTGGATAACAGTTTGTTTTCATCTACAGGCCCTCTGTGGTTGTTCCAATAAGGTCTCGGGCCATAAGTATTTTTGTTTCTTTCATGATCCCTATTTCTTGCTATGTCCTTTGTGAACAATGCAAGGCTTTTCATCATTTCAAACATCGCCTCTAAAGTGGGTTTCTCCTCGATGATAGGTTCCTTAGCTCTTCTGGGTTTTGGATCACTACAGGAAGATGAAGGAGCATAAACATCTAAAAAGTTTTTCTTTCCCATAGAGGCTATGTTAGTTTCTTCTTTCTTTGCCCAAGTATGAGCGTTTTTATGGTCATTTGGGTTCTTTTCTTTAAGATATAGACCGAACCAACCATCAAAAGCATTCAAATAAAGTATTAGTATAGCTTGAGCAGTCGGTCTTAAATCTTGAGGAACGTTTGAGACAAGCTTGTCAAATCTTATATTGAACTCATGAACAGTCTCGTTTTCTTTCTTTTTAACCTCAAATAATTGATTTAAAAGGAATCTATTGTCTGGCTTAGCGGTCCAATATTCGATAAGTTTTCTAGTGAAAGTATCATACCCATCCACAGATCTTGGGGGCAATCTTTCAAACCGACTCCTGGTATCTCCTTCTAAGGATGCTTTAACGACGACCATATAAACATCTTTGGCGTCAGCCCCATAGGCATCCATGCAGTTCCATACTGATTCAATGTGTTCTTCAATAGGAATTGCTGACGAACCATTGAATCTGGGAAAGCTTATCAAAGTACTTCTCAGCAAAATCATGAGGAACACCATGGAGCATTGAAAAATCGAAAGGAGAAGGCCTGACTCGGCTTCCAATTTGTCCAGGTCTTGGGGGAGGATTGGTGTAAGCCATTGGAGAACTTACTCTAGGAGGACTACTCGGAGGAGTAGCAGAATTTGAACTTTTTGTTGGAGAATTGAGTTGAATAAAAACGAGACTTGATTGAAAAGCTTCTGGAGAGTTATTTAAGATTTGTCGAGGTGAATTAATCACCCTCCAATAAAAGCTCGAGGATTGATCTTTAATATTTTTATTATGATTTCGAATATATGTCAATGAAGTTTCAGGAATGTTTCGACTTCGAAGGTTATACTCGTGGGTAGGTCCCTCAAGGGAGTCGCGTTGTGGAGTCGCCAAGTGAACGAATTGTCGTGTTCACCAAAATAAAATGTCGTAAGAGAGAGAGAAACAATACATTGATCGTGTCAAATTAAGCAATTGAAATGTGACCACTGGATTCCAAATGTGATATGAATCATTGTAAAAGTAAATGCATCACAGACACCGGAGGTATGTATAATGAACCAAGGTAAGCCTCTACCTCCCCGGAAACAACGCCAAAATTTTTGGCAAAAAGAACGGGAGTAGAGATTAAAGATAATTGTCCAACCAAGGTAGACCTCTGCCTCCCCAGCAACGGTGCCAAAAATGTTGTCGCAAATCTTGTAGTTGCCCTGTGAGATGATCCTATTCAGGACGACAGAGGAAAGGAAACCAAACTTGTGACCTACGATATCCAAGACTTTCAAAAGAACTCAGATGTCACATCAATCAAGGATACCGACACTTTAGATTAATGAGAAGACAGGCCCAGGGGGCGTACCTATGACCAAGAAACCCTAAAATAAGGAAAATGAATGAGTAGCCGAGGGAAACTTGGTGGAATATCTTAGTAGGATGGCCAATTATAGTTTAAAACGAAAACCAAGAGATTCAGAGCATCCAGGTGAAAAGCCCCAATTTTTCCTTAGGGTTTTAAGTAGAAAAAATGGGATCTAAGGCTAAATTGTGAAAATTACTGAAATTGGATACTCAAAATAATTGTTGGGTGTAAGATTAGTGAATGGAAGTGAAACCAGCAATACCCAGTTTGCGGTTTGTCCAAATGACATTTTTCCCTAGTATCCTGCCAATGCTTTGGATGGGAAAATAGAGTCTAATTAAGTCGAAAATTTAAATCTAGGGGTTTTATGTCAAATCTAAAGTGGGTTTTTAGTTTTATATCTCACCGCAAGCTAGAACCTATGGATCTACGAAATGAGGGTTTTAATGTAAATGGAATGATGAACAATGCATACCAAAAATAAAACAAGGAGAAATTACCTGTGAAACGTACCTGGATTTTGTAGAATGCTTGTGAAATGATGAGGAATGCCACTTTTCGGACAAAATGAACGTTTCCGGAATAAATCTTGACAGAGTTGAGCTCTTGCCAGTCACCCTAGCGCCCCCTTTTATCTACCAAACCATAGAAAACCAAATGATAAGGAAAATGAACGAGATCTGTAAGATAAAGAAAGGAAAAGGGAGTAAACGTTCATAAGAAAGAGTTACTCCCTAAACCGGACACCCGAGACAGGAGACTGGGTGAGTTTTCCCACAACTGCATCCTCCCTAGCGCGCCTCTTCGATGGGAGGTCGAAAGGGAGGAACTGCTGTCCCAAATATCCGTGTTGAAAAAGGACCAAAATGACGAGAAGGAAATCATGGAGGAGCTGATGAGTCAAACCCCCACTGATGAGGATCTCTCCATTGTGAAAATAGACAAACCACTGGATAACTTCTCTGCTGATGACCTGTTGGTGTCCATGTCCCAGGTAAGTTTAAAAGACGAGGAAATCCAAGAGTTGACGACTGAGAATGAAAAGGTAAAGGCCGAATTAATCAAAATGAGTGAAAGCAAAAGACAGATCTTGCAGGAAAAGAATCAATTGCAGAAGCAGCTCAAGGAGCTAAAGGAAAAATGCATTGGGAAGGTCCCCCTTCAAGGGGCGAAGCATATTATTTGGGATACCCTTACTATAGAGATTACTAAGTTCCGACATTACTGGAGTTTTATTGATGATTTGTGTACAGTGACAGAGTTGGCTCAGCAAAAACTGAAGCTCGTGAATGAACACATGGCGAGAAGACCCCTCTCCACAGCCCAAAATACATTAAATTTCCTGAACTCACTATCGTACCAAAAGCTGCACGACATGGGCATAAAAGACCGAATCTCAATAGTGCTGTCTGCGAAGAAGATCATCCAAAAGCACCAATTGATGAAGACTGTCCAAGACAAGTCCGATGAGTTGGTCGTGCAAGTCAAAGAGTTCAGACAGGAGTTTAGAGAGTTGTTCGAAGACGGATTGCCGTCTTTCTGGGACGAAGAAGGTCGGTTGCGCTCACCGGAACATTATCATCAGCTGCCTGTCCGGGCTCGCATGGATCACTCGAAATTTAATAGCTTGGAAAAAAGCCTGTCAGGGCAAACTATTGTGGACATATTAGCGGAAGATTTCAAAGTCTTACAGAAGTTCACCGTCATCAGAGCCAGGTTACCCAAGAAATCTTATGAAACATATATGGAGCTCGAGGTGACCATCCGAGAGATGATGGAGTGCGACACCCCAAGTTCGGAGCAGTGGAAAGCTGTCGAGAGGTTTGGAAAAACAAAGTATATCGTTCCCTCCTAAGAACAGGTGTCATGGTACCGAAGAGCTGACGGGGCAAAGACATGGAGCTGATGGTGCAAAGGCATGGAGCTGTTGAGCGAAGACGTGGAAGCTGTTAGGCCCAAGTTTGTTATTCAGTTGATTCATACTTTGTGATCGGTTAGGAATGGAATTGTAACAACTTCCTAGTGGTGCAGGATTTCGGTTACAAACTCTAATTTACGCCGGTCATTCTGTTATTGATCTGCTGGAGGCAGACTTATTGTTTGATCTATAAATTTGCATCTCTTTTATGAGATGGGGGTTGGAACCCATCAGATGAAGTAATTTGGGGAGAACATATCTGTCTTATTTTTAATACCAAAATGAATGCATGAGAGTTCTTTTTCAGAGATTCATGTATCATTGACATTGCAGTCCGTGCTTTCTTTCCCTGTGTGATTTGTAATTTTCCCTGTGTAACGCTCCATTCTGTTTTTTCTGTCGTATCTGGAACAGTGTTTGATCTTTAGAATTCATATGCTTATGCTCTATTCATCGTTTCAGGTATTAATGATCTTTTCTACTAAAGTCGATATGGAATTCGTCTTAGACGCTCTGTATTGATGGGTTGTTCCCTCATTCCTTCTATTTTCACCCTGACAAATGAAATGACTGCAATTATGTGATTATCTTGCCTTTGAAAAATCCTGTGTATGCATTTTGGGAATCTTTTTATATGTATATGACTCCGTTGCCCAATGGATATGTGATTGTTTCAACCAAATAAATAAACCTTTAAATATTGTTACCGTTTGATCTTGCAATTTGTAAAGTTCATGTTGAGAGATCCCTCTCTGGGAGAGAATACCAATATCTTCCTGAAGTGGTTTTGCTGTTACCTCGGGGTGTACCTTTTACAACCTGGGTACATTCTGAGTGCTAACAAACTAGCGCCGTTGTCGGGGACCGAAGTGCATATCTGCCCCGGAAGAACGACAAAGATTAAGGGAGGTTCCTGTGGGCAAACAGGAATTTCAAAAAGAGAAGAAGGTTGTGTATTTGCCCTGGCGACTTCACTGTGAAATTGTCCCAGAATTCAAGAACGACATTCTGGCTTCAAGAAGACATACACGAGGTAACTCTGATACCGAAATCTTAAAAAGTTTTGAGAATCCAGAAAAGTTGTTTAGAAGAAAGAATAAAGAGCAGGCAGATTTTCCTTTGTTTGGCTCCTCATCATCACCAGATTCTCATACTGATACAGAAGGGGAAGTCAGTACTGCACATGCCCTGTTGAGAACTAGATCCGAATCCGACCTCAAAGACCCTGAACTTGATCCTCATAAGGGAGAATCCTATTTGTTAGACTCCTTATGGAGTGGCCTGCAACAGACCTCTAAAACCAAAACATCTGCCTCAGAGGCATCCTCTAAGCACTTCAGTTCCTGTAAACCCACCCAGACCGATGGCCGCTAGGTTTGCCCCCTTGCGTTTGCATGTTGTTTTACATGATCTTCCCCAAAATTATTCTCAGAGAATTTCTTTGTTTGATGGGGAAGGTGATGTAATTGCAAAACAGCATGTTGCCAAGTTTGAAGACTTCATTGACCTGGAGGAAGTAGACTACCCTGATGTTACCATGAGGTTATTTGCCCAAAGTCTGTCTGGAG
>LPNX011230001.1:1891-36780 GCA_001517045.1 Pseudotsuga menziesii
AAGGCAATTAAGAATGGATTTATGATAGTCCATGACAATGATATGGGGGTCTTAAACAATTTTTTGTGCCAGTAATAAGTCTTCATGCTCATGATTTGTGAATATAATCATGTGTATGGACCTTGTTAAGGTCATATTACCTCATATTTTGCTACAAGTTAAGGGTTGTGAGGATAGTTTATAACAACATACTAGTTTAAGGGCACCCATGCAACCATTGTTTGGAGAAATATCCAGACTTCTAAGCATCCATCTCTGTGAAACAATGAGATGTTCTGAAGTAGGTGACTGCTTTATTTGTTCTTTAGTTCCATCCAACTCCAAAAGAAAGGGGAAATATAGTCCCTGGGAAAAGAAATAGAAAATTTTAGAGAGCTCAAGGTCAACATGGTTTCAACAAAACATACAATGATCATACCTAAAGGAGACACTGTGGCCCTCGACTGGCGATATGGAAACTCTCAACAACCCCCATTCCTGGTCCAAAATGTAAGGTAATGCCAGACTGTGCGCACAAATGTATCCAAGAACACGTACACAGACAAAAAGAAAAAGAAAGAGATGGAGAAAAAATAAAACAAAAAATTTCAAGCATCAAATGAAGTGTGGTATAATAGGTAATTTGAGAAATAATATTTGATTGTACATCCTCCACTCATCCACTCAGTGCATTTTTTCATTCATTTCAAGATCAGAAATAAGTTGTACATCTTATGTTGACAAGAAGTAAAAAGAAGACAAGAAAATAAAGCAAGAGTGGACTCACCACATGAAGCATAGACTGCCAAAAGCTTGGTGGTGAAGGTGGTCCACCAAATGGATCATTTGGATCACCATTTCCATTGTCATAAGGACCTCCAGGACCCATGCCATATCCACCCATTGGCCCCCCTATCCCATTATTATACATTCCACCAAACCCATTTGATCTATCATATCCTCCTCTATACATATTGTTGCCATAAAGACCACCACCATATGATCCTGCCAACCCTCCATATCCTCCTCCCATTCCCCCATATGAATTGTTGGATCCATAAAGGCCAGAACCATAGCCTGAATTGTAATTTGTCATAGAACCATAACCTGAATTATAATTTGTCGTAGAGCCATACCTTGAATTAAGTAGAATACAAGGTTGTCAAATGTGGAACGTCATAATAACACAAATACAATTTTAAAAAAATTATGCAACAATACTGCTAGCTTGTACTGATAGTGGATACTAATGCTAACATGACCAGTGTTAATTTTTAACTTACTGAAATAAACTCAAAAAATTATGAGTACATTAGTTAAACAGGATATAATGCAACACATTTACCTCCATAGTTACTCCCGTAGCTACCCTGCTCCCAAGGTCTTGCTGGCATAGGTCGACCAACAGTGCTTATGTTAGCAAGTGGCACATTTCTTTCAGTATCAGAATTCTCTCCTGTTTTTGCTACTCTATATGACTCAACCAAAGTACTTGTGGGTCCAATTGAAGAAGGCCTAAATGGAGAAGGCCCACATGAACTTCCAACACGTTCCCAAGGCTTGGGTGGAGGAGTATTACCTATTTATTTCATAAAACCAAAAGAAAATATAAAGTTAGGGCCAACTTCCAAAAGTATACAACTCACAATACTAATCCTAAACTTCTCTGAGTTCTCAGAGATCTATATGCCCTTTGAAGATTTTCTATTCAGTTTACAGTTTGACAAGTATTGTTGTTGATAAGTGATTTAACTGAGTGGAAGAAATAAAATAAATATGGAATTCAAACACTGAAGGCAAATAAATTAAAAAATAAAACATTTTTTATGCCTGGAAAGTGTCAAAAGTTTCCAGCTAACGTCCTTTACAGACAAAATAATAACAATATTGGATTCAAAACAATACATTTCACTGTTCTACCAATGAAATTGTTTATAAGGGCATACTTATTAAGTAGAATACAGTATGACAAATTGACAACTAGATATTTCAATAACAAGCTAAGAACATGCCTATTCATTTTGAAGGATACTTCCAAATACCTCTGAAGTGTGAGTGAAAATTATGGAAAACTGGAAGGTGACATGGGTTTGTTTTGAATTTATGCTTGCTTTCGAATCTGGAAGGTGACTTGATATCGTCATTGATCAAAACATCTGATGAGAATTTTGAGGTCAGCTTAACTGGGTTTAAGACACCCTTAAAAACCCAGAAAGCAATAAACTAAACTCTAGACCATTTGCACCTTTTCTTTGGCGAGTTTTTTGGCCAAAATCCGGCTGAAATTGTTCAAAGGATAGTTTTCATTGATTGGAATTGCATAATTTGGGTGCCCCAAGGCTAATCGAGGATCCTAAATCCATTTTTGCAGGAAAAATTGCAATTTTAACATTGAAAATCTCATTTTCAACAACAAATTGTGTTGCCGGATTCCGACCAAACTGGCCTGAAAAGGTGCAAATGGTCTAGAGATTAGCCAACTCCACTCGGAAATGTAACTCTCATCCACATCAGGCATTTTTCAAATAACATGGTTGGCCTCCTAGCATATTTGGGCACCCAGGACAAAGAGTTGCAGAGATGTAAATCTGACTTCCAGAGCCTTTGACCATGGAAGATGACTGGCAATCAAAATTGCCAAGGATGGTAAAGCACCCCCTTTAGCCACCCCATGGTTGTAACTTTTGCACTTGTTTGGCCACTTTGTCTTTGTTAGCTTTAATACTTCAAATATCAGTGCCCCTCCATTTATTTTAGAATCTCTATGCCAACTTATCCGGCACATATGAACTCAGCATAGGCTCTCTTTTAGATCATGGCCATCACACCTTTCAACAAAGACATTGATCTTCTCTGTTCAGCACCCATCCTTTTGCAGGCTCCAACATCTGTAACTCAGATTTCATCTCTCAGTTCTCTTCACTCCCATGTCTACCACCAAGAATTCAGCCACGGGGGAAAAGGAGGCATCCCTGAAATGCAGAAGGGACACTATCTTTGGGGAATGCTCCTGCTTCAGTATTTAAGCCAATTCAGAGAAATTCTGCTCAAGAGAACCCAAGCTACACTTGAGCCAAGCCTGGTTTGACCACTTCATACAAGAAGCCGGTCTTCACCATCTCTTCCACTTGGATTCTTTGCAAGACCCAGTAAACACCAGGAAGAGGCATGACTAGCCCTGGGGGGGCTGGGAAGCAGACTGGAAATAATTGATGAAGAGGGTAAAAAGCATCCCAATAAATTTGGGAGAATTAAGAGTGTTTAAGAGAGGCAACCTAACTTTATAACGCACATCCTTACTGAAATTGAATACCTCAAAAGCAGCATAAATAAGTTTGACTGTGGTCTGGAAGATACAAGAGATGGCATCTTCCAAAATGAATGAGGAATTTGCAGACAGATTGAAAAAAAGCTCACATGTGTTGAACCACTAATAATAGAAGAGGAATCTGCCCTGTGAGGAGGCAATGTATATGCACCCAAGCCATTCCCATAAGATTCCAGCTTCAGCTATGTTTTTGAATGTTCAGCTTATTAGGGATGAATTAGATAATCTAAGAATATTCTATGAACAATGTATGTAAGCCTTCAATATAAGTAGGCCTGCCTTATGGGGGTTTAAGACAATGCTAGGCAGAGAGGGACCTGAAGCCTAGGCCCTCTCTGTTTTGTATACTATGTAATTCTACCTAATTTCGGAAGCTGTTAATATAAAAAAAAAATTCTGCAAAAAATTAACAACTTCATTTGCAGCTTTATGGGTACTCGGCATTTGGCAGACTTATCCGACAGTGAACTATTCCAACTTGGATTGCTAAAAGCCAAAATCTAAAAGGATCAGCTGAGCTAACTGTCCTTTCTAGAGGATACATCGCTATGATTTCTCTAAACCAAAAAAATAGAGATATTGTTTTGAGGTGAGAACCCATGGTTTATGGCTGGAGCAGGTATCATTATGAAAAATTTGTAGGCTTGATTTTAATCCCATGATCAATTCTCCTTAGACAGTCCTAATTTGGTTGAAACTTATAGGGATGCCTCTAGAATTTGACATGGGTTTGTTTTGAAACTATGGGAAACTTTCTGAGAAAGATTTTCCCTCAAAGGGGAACGTGGAGAAACATTTCCCAAGGATTTTCTCCATCTCGGAGGCATGGGGCACATTCCCCACCTTGTGGGGCACACCCCTATGGAGCACTGAGTAAAAACCTTGAATAATGTGTTACCCACCTTTGCTTCAGGCATCTACATGTCTCTATCTAGATTCAACAACTACAGGTGGTAGTCTTCCACCGTCAACTGTCTGCAATCTAGGATTCTAGGTTTGTCCATTATGTTTTTTATGAGCACTTCTAATTTGAGAGAGTAGAGGCCTCTACTTCAATCAATCAACGAGATAGATTATGGAGTCCTGCCTTTCCTTTAAGCAATTTGGAAGGAAAATGAAAATCCAATCTCTAAGAAATCATGGCTAAGGGCCGGCTGGTCAATTGGATAACTTCCTGTAAAGACAATAGCCAGTATCAATGACGGATTGGGAGTTATGCTTGTGTAATAGTTATTAGGGCTGAATTTATCCAATCCCTGCCAAATTGCATGAAAATGACCATTTTAGTTGGAACTACATTTGTAATTTTTCCGACCCATCAAAAAACCCAAATATAAATAATAATTGAGAAAAAAATGCTATCAGCTACTCCGTTTATATTCTTTGATTTTTTTCTTTCGCATATCCAAATGTGTTGTCAAGCATCCACTTTACAAGTTAGAGAATTAAACATATTTTTTCTTTCCATGGTGTTTTGAGAGTCATCTATCTATCCCTGTATTTCACTCATTAAATCATGAGAACTGCTCAAAATTTCAAATCAAATATTTCCATTCGATACCCTTATTCGAGCATCTGGTGGCATCCCCATTTATCCATCCATCTTGAAATTGTAAGCAAACCTCCCAAGCCACGGTGAGAAAGAGTTGAGCACCTAATAATCATGCGTTACGTTTGGGCCTCTACAACTCAAAATCAAAGTAAAAACCTTGAATTACCTGTTGTCCACCTTTGCTTTAGGCATCTACATGTCTCCATCTAGATTCAACAACTATAGGTGGTAGTCTCCCACCGTCAACTGTCTGCTGTGTACAATCTAGGGTTGCCAATTATGTTTTTGACGAGTCCTTCTAATTTTAGAGTAGAGGCCTCTAGTTCTATCAATCAAATAGAGGCCTCTGGTTCTATCAATCAAATAGAGGCCTCTGGTTCAATCAATCAACTAGAGGCCTCCTCAAGTTCAATCAATCAACAAGATGGATTATGGAGTCCTGCCTTTCGTGTTTAGGGTGTTAAGGATAAGATTCATTTGAATTTTATCATTTTTTTTCCATGATTACGCCAAAATGCTTTTTGCCCAAATTTCAGAAACAAAAAAAAAACATAAAGTAGTAGCAATATCCACACCAGTGTTAGCCACTAATCATTACAGCCCAAAAATCGAATTGTAGAGCTTTTGCCAAAAACAATATTGAATATTAGCATAGTAATTGCAAATTTATGAAGGGAGCCCGACATATCAATGAACACTATAAAATCTTAATCCAAGACAACCCTGGAGAAAAGAGCTAAAAGAAAAATATGATAATGGCTCTCAATTCATGGATTTAAACAATAGCAGCAACCAGGAAGGAAGAAAACAAAAAAGTGGGTGAAATAGAGAAGAAGAGTAGGTATAAATCACTTATCAGAGGCGGCCATGGGCCTCTATCGCCCTTTCGGAAGAAGCTCGATCGGTCAAAATATATGTAGCTTGAGTGTTACAAACCACAATTAAATGGCCAAAATCCCCTACTGGGACTTGAATTTCAGAGTTTCAGTCCAATTTGGTTAAATCGCAAATACATAACACAAGATTGAACATAAATCTTTAAGAAGAGATGGAAACAGAGGAAAGGCATGGGTGGATTCGCCCCTCCACAGGCTTACCGGCATGCATACAATATTCCAACCCACCCTAAGATCTGGAACCACCGGCCTCTCAGACCCTATCATTTTATTTCGAACATTAACTATAGAGATGTATATAGGCTACAGATTTTAGGATGAGGCATACTAGTAAGCGTCGGATATGCGACGGCTCTTTCCATAAGGAGAACTAACGCGCCGTCGCTTAACCAACGGTTATGAGAATAGCCATCGCTTCACCGACCCTTGTGGCCACATTTACAAAAAAAAAATGTATCCTTGTGATTTTTAGTAAGTTTAAAAAGAGAAATCCACGCGCCGTCGGATTTTGGATCGAAATGTAGTAGTGTATTAATAGAGTTAAAAATCCTTCCTAACTTACTCATTTAGTCTTCTAAACTTTAAATTTATACCTCATAACCTGGAAGTAAAATTTTACCTGTAAAGACCTGTACAAGCATCGAATCTGCATTAGCTTTGAGAAAGCTAAGTAAGCCTCGGGATAACCTCAATCCCCCTTCAATAAGAAAAGAAAACAACCATTAGAATCACGTGCCTCATTACAAACAAATCAATGATATAAATTCAATAAATTGAAACTCTTTAAATTTTGACAAACTTTTATTCAAGACTGAAAATCATTAAAGTTTGAATAAGGATAGTAGCATGTGAATTGCTAGTAAGTGAGTAGAATTATGTAGTTTTTAGTTACGGTTAACAAAAGAGAAATTAACTCCTAGTTTTCTCTTAATAACTTTCCTTGTAAACTATATGTTAATTAACCTAAAAATAGTTATTAAACTAGCATTTTAGACTATGACTTAACATTAAATGTCATATAGAAATTTAATTTTTTGTGAATTTTGGGTTGTTACAATATGGTATCAGAGCACACGTTCAGACACTAGGCCTGAAGTGGCTCAGGGCACGTAAACAAAAAGTAGAAAGAAAGTATGGATATTGATTTATGATTTTAATGTTGTTGTACAGGATATTTTCTGAGTTAGATTTGTAGGTATGGAAGGACTCGAAGAATATGCTGAAGAGAGGTCCCCGTTAAATGAACAAAATAACTTTGGAAAAGAACATGTTAAAGAATATATAATTAATAACTCATCTGACTTACTGCAAACAATTAACGACCTAAAAACTGAAATGGAGACTGTTAAAAAAGAAAATGAGAGAATCGTAAGATCTCAGGAGGAGTTGAATCAAATGCTGATGGAAAAATTTTATAACGACGAAAATGATAAACATATAGAGCCTGACACTACTTCTTATCAACATAAGAGTAAAAAGTCAGAATACTCTAAAATTGAAAGTAGTTCTTCTTCTGAAATTAACAGCAGCTCATAAGAAAAGAAACACTAGTATTATAGTGACAATAGCGAGAGTAATTGTCGCTCTAGAAAGAGGAAGTACAATCCCTATGAATATATTTCAGGGGAGTTCAAAAAGATTAAACCACCAAATTTTAATGGAGAAACAGAAAAAGGAGAGGAAACTGAAGCATGGATGTCCGAAATGAAAAATTATTTCTAGATATATAACTATTCTAATCAGTTAAAAGCAAGAATGGAAATATACAACTTAACTGGAAAAGTCGACATCTAGTGGCAGGACATAAAATGAGTTAAATGCATAAAATAGAAGAATATAAGCTTTAAAAGGTACTTTAAAAAGAAATTTATGTCAGAGCAATATTATGAGGAACCATGAGTATGAAAGAGTTAAATAGTAAATTTCTGAACTTACGACGATGTGTGCCCTATATTGTTGATGAAAAACCTAAGGTACATCGGTTTCTGAGCTATTTACCTTTTCATATCAAGGACATAATTGAATATGATAATCCCAAAACCCTTGAAGAGGCCATGCGAAAAACAAATTTCTGCTATGAGCAGAACTGAAAAAGGGAGAACATGCCAAACTGGAAAACAAAAAGGTCTAATAATTTTGAATAAAGAAAGAAATGTTTCACACCTAATTGAAATTTTGGGCATAATAACTCACACGAATTTCCTAACAAAAAATTTCAAGGAAGTAATTCAAAAGGTAACCCACAACAAAACCCTACTGTCACAAGAAATAAAGAATTTACAAATAATCACTACAACTATGTTAAAAATAATGAACGTAAGGACCAGGTAAAATGTTGCGAATGTCAGGGACCTCACTGATTAGAGGAAATTTGAGGTCTAAAATGGGCCTCCTAAGGAAAATAATAAAATAATAATTAAAATAATAAAATAATAGTTATTAATTTTGGAGGAAGAATGAAAAAAACTACTTTTTGTGTTTGTATTTTCGACATATCTCCCTCTGTTTTTACTCAAATTCTGAGCGGGAGAGCTTATTTGATGTGGAATTTAATTCCGCATCAAACGAGTACCCACATTGCATACTTTTGACGAAACCCGCTACCCCAAAAACAAGAAATACCTGAAAAAACGTGATGATGACATCATCATCACATTTTTTCAGGTATTTCTTATTTTTGGGGTAGAGGGGTCCATCAAAAGTATGCCTTGTGGGTACTCATTGGATGCAGAAATAAATTCCACATCCAACGAGCTCTCTTGCTTGAAATTTGAGTAAAAACACAGGGAGATATGTCGAAAATACGAACAAAAAAAGTAGTTTTCTTTTATGACAAATATGTCAATTCAACCATTATGGTTGACTCATTTTATTGAAATTCTATTGGTTCTTGAATTCCAACTCACAAAATCTATTGTTGGCGCGTTTTCTTATAAGGCCCATTTTAGACCCCAAATTTCCTCTATTGCTATGCATCAATCTATCCCAACAGAAAGAAGACCGTCAACAACATTCATACTGTGCAAGAAGAAACAACAGTTGGTGATTTAGCAAAAGGGATGCCCAGAATGAATGCAGTACTAGAAAACAGATAGGTTGAATATCATACTTCCATGGTGGAAGCAGAATGTATGTTGAACCATAAACCCATTTCTATTTTAATTGACCCAATGGATATCCTAAGTTATGTCTCTCCTAGTTTAGTAGAGAAAAGTAAATTACCAGTAGATAAATTTGCAAAGTCATGGCTGGTTCAATTAGCTACAAGAGAAAAAAGAAAAGTAATTGATTTTGTGAAAGACTATACTTTATTTATGATGCAGTTTGAAACTTCTGTAAAGTTGAATGTACCTTTTTTTTTTAGTAAGTTGGAACTGTCTATTATAACACAAAAATTTACAGGGCTATACAAAAGGTTGAACGGCCTAACCTTTAGCAGAGAGAGACCGGACATGTATATGCCTGTCCCTTCTAACAAAACCAAAATTAGTGCCTTACATCATTGAACCACAACTCCTACACATGAGATATCCCATCAGGGGCATAGGCTTATATCCGAACATACATATAACATCAACCAAACAGAAAGAAAAATATCACCGCAACTCATACAACAAATAGAACTGCTCCAAGAAAAACGGATACCAGAGATCACGCCAGAGGGTGATCCTCTCGTGGGGGTGGCATGTCAGTTGCAGAGAGTTTGTTGGAGTAGTCCCAGAGTTGGAGGATTCAGGACCCGGGTTGGAAAGCATGTTTTGCGCAATTTGTTCCAGAAGCCTGAAACCAGCGGCACTCTCTTGTTGTCTGTGCCTGATGATATCCAAGGCATCACGAATGCCCTGAGCCGCCTGAATTTTTCCTTGAATGTCCCTAGCCAGTAAGATGCGTGCCGTCCAGAATGGATTAGGGAGCAAAGGGAACCCCATTTTTGCCTCATATTCCTGCTGGAGGTCAATTTCCATTATAGCAATGAAAGATTCAATGGCCTATGGCGTCTCTGCCATATACTGCTCACCCCAATTGAAAGGGGCGGCAGCAAGGATTTCTCTACCAGGGGGTGGCATTGATTCGTTCGTTTCACTTGGAGATGCTTCGCTTGGGATATCACCCCGATTGGGACCTCGCACTCCAGAACGAGCCCTCCATAGCCGCGGCATGATGGACAGAGCCTCTAATATGAACAGGAGCAGGATTTTGAACAGGAGCAAGAATATGAACAGGAGCAGGCTACCAGAGAACGGGAAAAGGGATATGAACAGAGCCTCGAATGATGCCATGGTCTCCACTGGGAGCAAATAAATAGGGCCTTCCATGGCCGAAATATTCATCTCATGGTTGTCCTCCTTAACTCTCCTCGAGCGTGCCATGATGGTCTGCCATTCTCCACGCTCGAACAGATCTCTTACCATTTGCGAATGATTCAGAGCCTTAATTTTTGCAGTGGGCCAAAGGATATGGGACTCTACCATAGATATCAATCTATCCATTTTAGAGGTAAGTACAGTACCTGATCGTCCCGCTTTCCTCCCTTCCCACGGGTCTGACTACAAGGCATCCTTGTCCACTGTTATAAATCCTATCCCACACACCTGGCTTGAAACGACCCTGCAAAGCCTCCACGTGATCCACATAGGATCTGTGTGTTAAGGCATGATTAACCATGGATTTACTGAGTGTTAGGCAAGAATTGTCGTGGGTTCACCACGTGTTAAGGCATGCATAATCGTGGTTTAAGAAGTGCTTTGAAGTGCCCCACCTGGCAGTCAGAAACTCTCCCGATTCACCATATTAATCACCAAGACATTTGCGGGCCCTCTCCTAGGTGTCGGCTCATTCACAGGCCCCATCCTAGGTGTCAGCTCACCTTTGGTTTGCCCTCCTTCATAGGTCCTCAGCCAGCTGTCATTCACATACACCGTGTGATATGTGTTATCACTGTCCCTCACGTCATCCTCCGCCAGCTTTGAACCTCGGAGCCATATTTGATGGGTTTTTTCACTAGCCTCGTCTTCCTCTGCATGTAAGGAAAGACTACTCTCCACCCCTACGTTAGCCATGGTGTCTGCCACCCTATTCCCGTCTCGTTTAACATGCAACAGTAAAATAGCTTCCTCCCCTGTAAGGATTTTCCTGAGGGTTCTTAACTTGCTTTCCCATTTCCAATTCTTTGTGACCTGGTTCGTTAAGGCGCCCGCTTGGAGTCTGCGAGCAATATTGATGATAATCTAGGAATCTCCCTCAACGACCAGAGGCATCTTGCCGGTTTGCTTAGCCCATTTCAAGCCAATGATTATTCCTTCGAGCTCGACCATGTTGTTCGTGTTGGATCCAATGAAGCCCCATAACGGACTGATGATGTCTCCCTTCGAATTTCTGATGACACCACCAAATCCAGCAGGCCCTGGATTTCCATTGGCCGCTCCATCCACATTGAGCTTGAAAGTTCCATCAGGGGGAGTGTGCCAGCAGTTCGGGCTAGAGACATGCACAGGAGGAGATCGAGCTATCGAGTTATTGGGAGGTAATTCTTTGATCCCAAGATCCTGCAAAATAATTCGCTCATTTCCTACAGCTAAAAATTCTTCCTGCGTCCATAATTGTATAGAAATGGTTTCTTTTAAGTGAGCTTCAATCAAATTCCAGATCTCTTCTTGTTTGCTGGCTTTGTTCTCGAAGATTTGTTTGTTTCTTTTTTTCCAGATTTCCCAAATTGTGAAACCGGGCAAGAGTTCCCATAGGCGATTCACAATTTTATTTTTAAAATTGTTAATAGGCCATTCTGCTAATGTGATGTCTGGTCGCCCCCTTTTCCTGTGGTCTTTTCTGAATATTGCTGCTCCTTTCTCCCATAAGGAGGCAGCCACTCTACATTCATCCAGTAGGTGGTTTATGGATTCATTATTCTCTTCGCACATGCAACATCGTGACGGCCCGTGGAATCCCCTTTTCTATAGGTTGTCCCAGGTTAAGATGCACCTTTTGATAACTAACCAGCAGAAGACAGAAACTTTGGGCCACCACCCACCTTTCCAAAGTTTTCCCCACTTGGCTTCTGGGATGTTATTCTGTGTGCCGGTTAGCAGTCTTAGGGATTATTTTGGATTGAAGTTGCCTGAGTTTGTATAACCCCATCTCAGCTTGTCAGGGTCCTCATTCTTGGGTATCCTTTTCTCGTAGAGCTCCAATAAAAATTTTTCGATGTCCTCCCCTGGTGCTTTAACATGCCACCAGTTTCTTTCCTTCCATCTTCTAAACATCTCATCTTCACTATCATTATCCCAGAATTCTGCCACCTTTTTCATGGAGTTGTTTTAGAGAAAGGAGCGTAACAATGGAGTGTCTTCCCCACAAGATATGGATGGTTCCTGGTTCAGCGCTTCACCTGTAAATCTTGCATTTTGTCCATTTTGAACTTCCCAAAAGCTATGCTTTTGAACCAATCCCCTGTTTTCCTGGGCAGTCTTCCATATGCTGGAGCCTGGTGGGTTTTCTCCAAACCGAACTAGGGATTGCTGAGGCCATTGGGGCGCCTATTTCAGATGCCATAGTTTGGCCCATGGTTCATCTTTGTAATTCACCCATCTCCACCATATTTTTGCACTCAGAACTTTGTTGTTATCCAGTGGGTCACTGAGGCCCAATCCTCCCACTTCCTTCGGGGTGCAGATGGTTTGCCAATCTACCAGAGGCCATTTTCTATTGTCTCCCATGCCCCCCATAGGAAGTTCCTCTGAATATTTCTTATTTTCTTGATGATGGATTTTAGGGCTGCCAACACTGAAAATAGGTAGATGGGCATAGCCTGAAGAACAAATTTTACCAGGATTAACCTGCTCGGAAAATTGAGGGCTCTGAAAGTCCAGAGACTGAGATTTTTGTTAATTTTTTCCACCAGCTCTTTCCAAGAAACTTGTTTGACATTCAATTCTCCCATCGGTTCTCCTAGGTACTTGGAGGGTAGGCTACCTTCTAGGAACTCCAGAATCCTGAGTATATTTCTCTTGGTTATCCTAGGGGTATTGAAGAAGTAGGTCTGATATTTTTCTTTGTTAATTTCTAGGCCACTAGCTTCCAAGAAGGTATTCAAGCATTCTTTTATTCCCCTGGCTTCACGCACCAAGGATGGGCCCATCAACATGTTATCGTCCACAAACTGTTAGTGGGTCTGGGGTTCCATCCCATCTGTTAGGGACAATCCCTGGATTCTGTTCGCAGCTCTCCTATTCTTTAGCATCCTGCCCAGTCCTTCTACCGCAATAATGAAGAGGAATGATGATAGGGGGTCCCCCTGCCTAATACCACGAGTATCATTGAAGGGGATCGAGGGGGATCCATTTACAAAGATAGAGAAAAAAGCAGAAGAAACCAAATTCATTATCTAGTTAGTCCAGTCCTCCGCGAAACCAAAAGCTTTCAAGATACCCGCCAGGAATCGCCAGTTCAATTTGTCATAAGCTTTTAAAAGATCCAGTTTCAGAAGCATACCTAGAGTCCTTGTTGCTTTGAGAGAGTGGATAGTTTCATGGACCAGAATAATGCCATCCAGGATTTTTTTTCCTTCCACGAACCCAGCTTGCTCTGGAGAGATGATAAGAGGAAGGAGCGGTTTAAGACGGTTAGCTATTACCGTGGAGATGATTTTGTAAATCACATTGCACAGGGTGATCGGTCTTAATTTGCTTGGGTCCTATGTTCCACTTTCTTTTGGAATAAGGGCTAGGAAAATCGAGTTTAGAGCTCTGAGAACGCTCCCGGATTTCTTGGAATCCTCCACTAGGGCCCATATTTCTTCTTTCAACCAATCCCAGCCCACGTGGAAAAAATTTGTGGTGAAACCGTCCGGACTCGGTGCTTTATCTTTAGCCATCTATTTAACAACATTTTCGATCTCTACCATCTCGATGGCTTTTCCGAGAATACGGTTATGATCCTCAGAAATGAGCTTGGGAATGCGACTTAGCACCTCTCTTTGAGATTCCTCTCTGTCTCTCTCCGGTTCTTGGAGGAGCTTGGAAAAGTATTAGTTAAAGGTGGTCTCCAGATCTTCTTGGGATTCGGCAATACTTCCATCCTCCTTTTTCAGTCTATCCATCCTGTTTCCCTGTCTGTGTTGAATGGTCGCTTTGTGGAAAAAACTAGTGTTTCGCTCTCCCTCTTGGAGCCATTTAATTCGAGACTTTTGGTTCCAGTAAACTTCCTCTTGTTTCTCTCTTTTATTGAAGTCCTGCATCAAAGTATTTTCCTAGAGCCTTAGTTCTTCTATATAACCATTGATCATTACATATGACTGGTGTTGCTTGATCTTGAGCTCTAAAGCCTGTTTTTCGTGGAATATGTTGCCAAAGGACTCCTTATTCCACTTTTTGATGTGGTCTTTAAGGATTTTAAGCTTTTGTTGAAATTGATACATATGAGTGCCCCTAATAGGAGGGGAGTTCTCCCACCATTCCTTGAGTATCTCTTGGAAGTCCGGTTGTAGGAGCCAGAATTTCTAAAATCTAAATGGTCTACGGGGGTTGACTCCAACATTGTCCCATTCCAGACAGATGGGCCAGTGGTCCGACCCTGCCGCTGGCAGGACAACCGCTTTGAGATTTCCCCCCGCCATCATGACCGATTCTGAGAGCAAAAATCTATCCAGTCTGCATGCTATTCCTTTGTCTCCTGTCTGCTTGTTATTCCAAGTAAAAATACCATTGGAAGTTATGATGTCTATCAGGTCCAAATCAGTGATGGTGTTATTAAACAAAATAATTACATCATTTAGATTCCGTATACCTCCTTTTTTTTGTCAAGGATTCTTATCAGGTTAAATTCCCCTCCAATAATCCATGCCTTGTCCTGAACAAGAGTTTTTAGGTCTGTGAGGGAGTCCAAAAATTTCGGTTTTTGATATGCCCTCGGGGGACCATAAACGTTGGAAATGAATCCACTTATTCTAGTCCCAAGGATGTGGAATTCAGCTGAGAGAGTGCATGTGGTTGCAAGGAAACCCAATAAAAGTACCTCATGAGGGTTCCATAATATTCCCAGACCACCTGCTGCACCTCTAGCATCGATTGCAACTGACTTACAACCCTTCCAGACTTTTTGAGCTATACTTGCAAGTTCTTCTCCTGAGCATTTTGTTTCTTGCAGGAAAATAATCCCTGATCTATCTTTGTCGATCCTTCTTTTAAGAAGGCACTTCTTAAGAGCACTATTACAGCCTCTTATATTCCAAGTTGTGATCTGCATAAAGACAGAGTCAATTGGAAGGGTATAGGGATGCATCTATTGTTGGATACTGCCCTGAAGCCACCAGTTGTTCTCCTATTTCTTTGATTCTCTGAATATTGTTGGGTCTTCCTCTTTTATCTTTCTTTGTATTTTTCTTACCTTCTGTAACTTTAAGTGATTCAGCCACTACTCCAAGGGAACTCGCGTTTCTAGCTTGGATGATGGCTTTCTCCAGAAGAGACACTTCCTGGGGGGAATCAGAGCTGGATCTTTATCTGAGCATGCCGCTTCCATTCTGTCAAGGTCCAGGTCCCCTATTTCCATGTCTTCATAACCTACTTCCCCCATTCTTGAATATGTCAGGGTTTCCTCGTGTCGGCTCTGTGGAAAGGGATCTGGATTTGTTTTCGTAGTATCAGGGTTTTATTTTGGGTCCATAATCTTAGCTATTCCTTGGGTATCGTTGCCCTTCTCCTCTTGTTGTTTTCCTTGGGTTTTGTCCTTCATGGATTATGTCTATTCCTCGGCTTTGTCTTTTATCTGGTCTTCCTGGAGGGTCTCGAATCGGTTCTAGGTCTGAACTCTTTTGTGGACTTCTGGCCCTAAGATCTTTCTCGCTTGCCTCTTTTTATTTTGAATCTTGGTAAATCCTTCTGCATCTTGGAGTTCTTGATCTTTTTTCATTTTGTCCTCTTCTCAAATATTTTCGTTTTGTCCTCTTCATTGAAGAAAATGATGGTGAAGAACCCTTTTGCTCCCAGTTGGAGGTCAAAGTGTCCTTGGGGTTTCCACATTGAGTTAATCCACCATACTAGTGCCTTTTCTATGGGCTAGATCCCCACGAATTTTCCTATAAAGGCCCTTTCTTTCATGTATTGAATGTCCTCCCCGACTCTTTCTGATTTGATGTGCAGTCTTGGTACCATTTTGGATTTTAGGACACATTGTCCTGTCTTTCTTATACCCTGACTATTTGCTTCCTCCTTTCATGTTCTTCTGCTTCCTTCCCCATGTTTGGCCTTTGTTTGGGCATCTATTACTCCTTTTCCTTTGTCGTTTACTGTTCCCATTACAGCTAACTCAGTTTCCAAAGTTTCATTCCTTCTGCAGTCCCTCTCCCCCCGAGGAGGAGCAGGAACCATCACGTCAGTTGGTACTGAACCACCACCGTCCTGCTGAAACACCAAGAATCCTACTTCCTACCTTTCCTGCTACTTGCACTGAAATATTGTTCTCCCTCTCTCCTTAATGTTGTCTAAAGTTAAATGTACTTCTGTTAGGCTCCTATGATGTATTAATTGGAATGGATTGGTTGGAACAACATTGAGTTTGTTAAATCATTTTGATAAAACTTTTACCTGTTTAAATAATGAAGGAGAACCAATAACAGTAAAAGGAATCCCTAGGAAAACATCAATCAGATAGATTTCTTCCTTACAACTAAAAAGGGCTATTCAGAAGGGATGTAAAGCTTTTGTTGTAACTATAACTAATGAAGAACACATTAATAAAGAAGACAAACTAAAATTAGAAGATATGCCAATTCTGATAGGTTATTTGGATGTATTTTCGGAGGAAATTTCGAGATTGCCTCTGAAAAGAGAGATGGATTTCACTATTGAGTTGGTACCCAGTGCGGTGCCTAACTCAAAAGCTCCTTACCAAATGAATATCCTGGAGCTTAACGAACTAAAATAACAATTAAAAGAACTGATAGATAAAAAGTATATAAGACCAAGTGTGTCTCCTTGGGGAGCACCGGTTATTTTCGTTAAAAAGAAGGACGGTACTCTGTGCTTATGCATTGACTACCGTTAGCTTAATAACATGACAATTAAAAATAGATACATGTTTCCCCGCATAGATGATCTGTTCAATCAGCTATGCAGAGCAATAGTATTTTCAAAAATTGACTTAATATTCGGTTATCATCAAGTCTGGATTAAGGATGAGTATATTTTCAAGACGACTTTTAGGACACGATATGGTCACTATGAGTTTGTTGTTATGCCATTTGGGCCAACCAACGCCCCGACAGTATTCATGTGTTTAATGAACAACATATTACATAAATATCTAGATAAGTTTGTAGTAGTTTTTATTGATGATATTATAATCTATTCTAAGACTAAAGAAGAGCACAAAGAACATTTAAAAATCATTTTACAAGTGTTAAGGGAACATTAGCTTTGTGCCAATTTCAGTAAATTTGACTTCTTCAAAGATAAAATACAATACTTGGGTCATGTAATAACTAAAGATGGGATCTCGGTTGACCCAGATAAGATCAAAGTAATTAACGAATGGCTGGTCCCAAAAGATGTGAATGATGTACGGCCATTCATGGGGATCACCGGTTATTATCGAAGGTTCATTGAGGGTTTCTTAAGGATCACGAATCCCATAACTTCTCTACAGAAGAAAGGAAAGAAGTTTGTATGGGATCAAAAATGTGAAGAGAGTTTTAAGAAATTAAAAAGAATTGTTAACTACTGGACCGATTTTAAGAATTGTGGATCCTAACAAGGACTTTGTTGTATGCACTGATGCATGCAACAATGGCCTTGGTGGGGTCTTAACTCAAGAAGGACACGTAATAGCATACGAGTCCAGGAAACTTAAAATTCATGAGAAAAATTACGCTGCTTATGATCTATAATTGGTTGTCATGATTCATGCATTAAAGATGTGGCACCATCACTTGATCGAGAGAAAATTTAATTTAATGACAGATAATAAGGATTTAAAGTATCTGTTGGATCAACCAAATTTAAACACAAGGAAATCTAGGTGGCTATCTTTCCTTAGCGAGTACGATTTCGAGATCCAACATATCAAGGGGAAGGAAAATAAGGTAGCTGATGCTTTGAGCATAAATGTAAGATTAAATTTTATGGTAGCAATCAATACTTACAAAACAGATTTATAAGATCATCTCGAAGAAGGAGTAAAATAGGATGAAAATTACCAAAAAATTGCAAGCTAAAATGGCAAAAAATGTAACTGAAAGTATAAGTACAGGTTACAGTTTAAATGAAAAGGGATTAATACTTTATAAAAATATATTGTATGTACCTAAAGTTAATTTGCTAATCATTAAAAGAAATACATAAGAGTCCTTATTTTAGACACCCTAGTTATCAAAAGACAATAACCATGTTATGGAAAGACTGCTTTTGGCCAAATATGAAGAATGAGTTGGCAGAATATATTGCTAGATGTTTTGAATGTCAATAGGTTAATACTGAACATCACCATCCAGCCGGTTTATTACAACAGTTACCAATTCCTAGCTGGAAATGGGAAATAATTAGCATTGATTTCATTATAGGTTTGCCTAGAAATCAAAACCGGAATGATTCTATAATGGTATTTGTTGACAAACTTAGTAAGGTAGCCCATTTTATACCAGTAAAGACCATTCATAAGGTTGTTAATATTGCTGAAATATTTATGAAACAAAATTTTCATTTACATGGAATTCCAAAAGTTATAATTTTTTACTGGGACTCTAAATTCACAGGAAACTTCTGAAAATCTGTATTTAAAGGTTTAAATACTACTTTAAATTTCAGTACATCTTTTCATCCGCAAACGGATGGGCAGACAGAAAGGTAAATCAGATCTTGGAAGATATGTTAAGGATGTACGTTAGAGAACATCCAAGTAAATGGGAGGACTACTTACACTTGGTTAAGTTTGCGTACAACAATCACTACGAAGCTTCACGAAAATTCAACCCATTTGAGATTTTGTATGGCAGAAAATGCAATACTCCCATCTCATGGAGCAACCTCGTTGACAGGTTAATGCTAGGACCTTATTTATTAAAGGAGATGGAATTAATCATGAAGCAGGTACAAGGTAATTTGAAGGTTGCACAAGACCGACAGAAGAGTCAAGCAGATCTTAAACGAACTCAGAAAGAGTTCTAGGTGGGAAAACATGTTTTCATTAAGGTAAAACCTAAAAAGAGTTCCTTAAAATTAGGGAGTTGTGCTAATATAGCACCCAGGTACTGTGGGCCTTTCAAAATATTGTCCAGAGTTGAACCGGTGGCATACCAATTAGCCTTACCACCAAATCTTAAAGTTCATAATGTTTTTCATATTTATGTTTTAAAAATATATGTACATGATGCTAGTCATGTGATAAATTGGAATGATGTACAGGTGGAGCCCGAAGGAGATTTTCTGGTGGAATCGGACTGTATCCTTGACAAGAGGAAAATCCTACTTTGGAGTCGCACCATTGGGCAGGTGAAGGTGCAATGAAAGCGCCTTAGTCCAAAAGAAGCAACCTGGGAATTGGAAAGTCATATGTGGGCAGCATATCCAATTTTGTTCCAGGGAAGCCCTGAGGATGAGGAATAAAGAAACATCGAGGACGATGTTAGAATTAAGGGGGGGTGTATGTCATCTACCCCAATTTCAATAACATTTTATGTTTAAGAAGACATTATATTTTATTTTTATTGTAAAGTTTGAGATTATTGACCATGTGGGGTCAAGGATGAATATAGTTACTTATGTTGAATATTTTATTAGATAATAAATAAAAGATGAGACAAATAGCCTAAGGATGTTGTTGAATGAGTGCCCACTGACCCACTAGGAGGAATAGACTAGGGTGAGAATAAACTGACACATGGCAGCATCCTCAACCACTTCTAGGTGTTGCAAGGGGAAACTTCCCTAATTTTGTGGTTATGTTCCCTAAGAAAGTGGAACAGAGCAGGTGGCTCATTAATTGAAAAAAACTGACCAAAAAGACCTAGGCATGCATATCTCTATCCATAGAATTTAGTAGGAGGTTGTTCAATGATTACCATGTGAAATTTCTAGAGTTGAGAAAGGTGCACAAGATATTCGATGAGGGGAAAGGAAGAAGTGCATTGAGTGATTAAGACTGTTTTCAGAATAGTGCAGCTTGTTAGCTGAGTTCTTTACGGTTGAGGACATAAGTACTATTGTTAAGTACTTCTGTGAAGTTGCATGGGTATTTAATCCCATTTCTTCACACAGTGCTATCATCATGGTGGATCAATGGACAGGCTCGGGGTCCTAAGACAAGCAGTTGAGCTATTTTCAGGAAAAGGTTGGGTGGAACGGGCTCCTTGGGCTGTCTGTCTCTTCTACAAGTTATAAGGTTCCATTGTGTTATCTTATTTATCTTTATGCAAGTAAATTACTGGAATGAAAGTATTCATGAATAGTTTTACTATTATTTCTTATATGCTTGCAGCTGCAAATAGACTGTTTAAGTCTGCATTCTATTTAGGAAATTACTTGTATATGTTTAACAGAATAAATGAACCAAGAATTAGAAATGATGGATTGATTAGTAAAATTTCCTTTCTATATTTTTCCACTCATCTTACGATGAAGTACTCTACTACATAAGGTTTGTTTAGAGGTAAATAGGAATGATTTAGTGAATAAAATGATTTGAAGCTGTTATACAATCACAAAAACTGAGAATAGTATCACATAGAAAATAATTACTGAAATACAAACTATCTATTTACACTGTAAATAAAAACCATTCATCATTCTAATGCTAATATACCTAATTTTATAAACAGGTATTCTAGATATATTATAGTAATTAGTGCACAGTTAAACTTCCAACTGTTCTTTGAAATCATCTAACACTGTAAGTCCATGATAAACAATCAATAGACTGAAATTATAATACCTATTGTATTATAGTGCCTTAAGTACTTAGTAAACAAAATAGTAAACAATTAGTATAATATTTTTAGTAGCAATAAGATTGTAAACTAACCTTCTAAAACCCTACTTTTAATACAAACCTTTATATCAAATTACCAAGACAAAAGATTACCACAGGTAGAAATTAATTTTAAAATAATCAACTGTATATTCAAAATAAGCCCAAATTCTCATCTCATAAAATAATTATTATTCAGTTAAGTAAAACACAGGGTAATTTCCAGCTCTTCCTTTTTAAAAATAAGACTTTTACAATTTAACTTATATTTAAACCAAATAAATCAATTACATGTAGATAACCTAATTATTATACAATTATTGAAAATCAGAAGATGATCAGCCTAAACCTCAATTTTTTTTTAACAAACATCAAATCCTAGATTCATTCTTACTGTATTGTTGGCATAATTAAAGTTTCAAACAATTAAAGTTGCCTTTGGCCATAACCTTTTCGCAGCAGTAAAAGAATTTTTTTCAAACAGTTGTTGACCTAGTAAAAACAACCATTTTACTAAACCTATTTCTTTATATACAGAAACTACAAAGAACAAACACTATCAGATATTACGCTCAGGCTCGTAGGCTCTGTTTCTTTAAAGAGGAAGAATCATAAACAGAGATTTACGGAAGAACCGTAAGCTCTATCTTTTAGCAAACAAAACATTTATAAAATAGCTTTAATTTTAATCCAAACAATCACCATACAATTCAACACTTCAAAATCAAAATGCATTAACTTATGCGTAGCCATGAAGGAGTTTCATTGGCTGCACAAAAGGCCAAGAAGGCTTTCAAAAGAAATTTTTTTACAATATTAACAAACTTATTATAAAACCCTGGAATAATAATAATAGTACCCTAAATTGAATTTTTGATAGCCGTAGCTCATTTTTAAAAACCTAAGGGTTATCATTGAGGATGGCCATACGACCTCCATCATTTTTTTAAAACTAAACAACAAGTTTTGCCATAAGTTTTCGAACCCGCTATAATAAACCACAAGCACCATCGATGACACCACAGACACAATCATGGCAAAGGGTACCCCAGGGTTGGGACCGAGGCTTACCGAATCCTGTTCTCATTGACACCTTCCAGCTCAGGAAAATGCCTTCACCTGTCGACTGTACGATACCAAACCTTTTCACCTACAAACAAACAACATGTGCTTGAAATATTAGTAATTAGCTTCGTACTTTTAAATAAATAAAAGAAATAAAATAATGCTGAGAAGGGTCATCAAGACTTACCAGACTATACACTGATCTCGTTGAAACGATGATGGAACCAAAGCTTTCAACCTGCTATTGTCACGGACGAACACGCAGAATACAATGATGGAAAAGAATCAAAGCTTCAACACTGATAATGCCCCAGGAAAAATAAAAGTGACCACTGTGTGAGCATTGAACAAAAAAAAAATAACGGGCTAGAGCCAAAAACTTCTCACATTCTAACGCCGCGGGATTTTAAAAGGTGACAAATATTGCAGAGATGGCGAAGAATCAGTGTAGTGAGCCTGCCATTACCACATCCAAGGTAAAATATTGACAAATGCTGCAGAGACCGAAGAGGTTGAGGGCATGTCGGCACCACTCCTCCTCCAAAAACAATAAACAACAAATGAATTGAGCAGTCTTAGGGAAAACATTAATTGTTTTGTGCATTGGGTTTAACACCAAAACCCTTCCTTGAACAAGAAGTCCCCACATGGACTCCACTAACCCTTAAATCTTTTATGAAATTGATATAGTTTGAGCCTGCGTTACATGGTAAAGGAAATATCATTACATTGTTAAAAATAAACATTTATATGATATGCATAGAAGTATATGATTTGGTTAGTATATATGTTATGCATGGAGTATATATATGTTGAGGATAGTATACATGTTATGCTTCGAGTATATATATGCTTAGGTTAATGTTTATGTTATGCATCGAATATATATGCATAGGATAGATTTGTTTTATTAAGTAGTTAGTATCTAACTGCTAAACAAAAATAGTAATGATAAATTTAGAACTTAGGAAAGTTATAAGATTTACATAGTAAAAATTCATAGTTATAAACTGTTTGGAAGTAGGTTTTTGATATTACAAACAACTTAACACTTGGTTTGTAATTATATACCATTAATTATATAACCAATAATCACACGATCAATTCCAAATTGTTACCTATGAAGGTTAATGTTTGCAAATGCCCTAGGAATTTTCACACTTCGATAATCTAAACTATTAATAGAGCTGAAAATCCTTCCTAACTTACTCATTTATCTTCCGAACTTTAAATTTATACCTCGTAATCTGAAAGTTAAATTTTACCTGTAAAGACCTGTACAAGCATCGAATCTGCGTTAGTTTTGAGAAAGCTAAGAAAGCCTCGGGCTAACCTCAATCCCCCTTCAATAAGAAAAGAAAACAACCATCAGAATCACGTGCCTTATTACAAACAAATCAATGATTTGAATTCAATAAATTGAAACTCTTTAACTTTTGACAAACTTTTATTCAAGACTGAAAATCATTAAAGTTTGAATAAGGGTAGTAACTTGCTAGTAAGTAAGTATAATTCTGTAGTTTTTAGTTACGGTTAACAAAAGAGAAATTAACTCCTGTTTATTCTTAATGACCTGCCTTGTAAACTATATGTTAATTAACCTAAAAAATAGTTATTAAACTAGCATTTTAGACTATGACTTAACATTAAATGTCATATAGAAAAAATTTAGATTTTTGTGAATTTTGGGTTGTTACAGGATATGCATCAAATGTGACAGGAACTGGAGAAGGTGTAACAAAATGACTTTCAAAGGTAATAAGGAAACTAAATGGAAGTACATCTAATTTAACCTCTACGAAGAGATGTAAACTAAAAAGTGTCCAATTACAAGTGATTGTAAACATTGTAATCTATTCTTTATTCATAAGTAAATGACACTTTAAGTATTTGAAATAGAATGCTAATTAACAACTAATATATTAACAAGGAACCAAGAACATGTATGTCCAATGACTATTCTGAAATCGGAAACATGCAACAATTATGCTATCCTATGAAGTATACTGATCAATACAAGTTTTAAGGAAATCTAAGCATATGGTAAATGACTTGGAAAATGTGATCTAGAATCAAGTAGAAAACTTAATAAATATATTTTATTTCTAAATCAAATCCTATCCTATGAACATCATCCTCAACTACAGAATAAGGAGAAACGATCCTATGCTTTAACTAGAAATGATGATCAAACTATAAAGAACTAATGTACTTTTTAGAAAATGAAATTAACAAGTTTAATCTAAAATCAATCTAAATAAGAATGAACTAGATTAAACTAGGAATGAAGTTGACAAGTTCTAAAACAGTAATAAATTAAGAAACCAGAGATAAAAGAAACACAATTCAAAAAGCAAACTAAAGCAAAAATAAATGAAAGATAAGAATCATTATTGAGCTTAATGGATACTTTATGTGGTTCAAAATAAGGTCCTAATTATATATATGACTACTGGTTAACGACAGAAAATAATGCAATTCGAAAACTTGAAAAACTAAACTTTAAATAAGCATAAAAACAAAGCAGGAAATATTAAAGTTTGAATGACAGCCCAGATGGCAGTATAGAAAGATAGTCCGAATGACAGTCCAGATGGTGAAAAAAAATGTAAATTATGAAATAAGCAACCTAAATGATCCTGACACTAGTTGGTTTATGCATATGAGGCTATAGTGCAGAAAATACAGTAACTAACCTGTTTAGAAATTGAAATAACAGAAGAGCAACTATGCTAATCTACATCTAAGGAGAGAAATTATTTCCTATTGTATAATAAAACAAGCTAAAAGATAAGTAAAGTTAATCTACAACTACAGAATAATTAACAGAGTTGAACCTTACTATGAGCTAATCCTGAAACATTAAACTAATTAAGCTCTAGCTAGTTACAAATGTAAAACTAGAAAAAAAACTGAAAGAAAGGTTGAAAGGAACTACGCACGACCGGTCACTTCTAAATTTTGAAAATATAAACTATTTTAACACCAAAACATAAATTATATTAACAACAAAAAATATACATTACAGGAAACAAAACAAAATCAACTACAAGAGAATCAAATTACATGCAAAGATTGAAAACAAAAACTACTTATCTGTAGAAGGAAATAACATAAATATAAACATGGAAGACCTCTGGTTGTTGAGGGGGCCTTCTTAGCAATTAGGGGTTTTGTCTAAGTCAATCAATCACCCACAGAAGACGAAAATATACATCCACAGCTGAAATAGAATTTGTATCAAAATTGGAACAGGCTTTTGCAAAGTTTCTATGCCTACGACTAGCTCTAGCTCTCGTCTGGAGATGTATTTTTATAGTTTTACAATATAGGAGAAGGTTGACCCTTTCAATGGTCGACTACTCTAATGATAGACAGTCTTAACTACTAAGGAAACGACTGCATAACTGTTCATAATAGTGCACAGGTCGTCTTTCGGATTCCTTGGGCGTCGGTTCTCCTCGTGCGAGCAGTCGGCACGTTGATCTCCTTTGATGTGGGCAGAGAGTGTGGTGTTTAGATGAGCGAGTAGGAGCCTGAATCTTCTAGAATGAAGGCTCTCGCAGCATTGGGGACACGTGGCCAACATAACCCATGGGACTGATTTGCTTTGAGTGCCCTGGAATATTCCAACCAACAAATATGTGGGTATGAATGGAGGGATGTATGATGGTTTCAATGCAGATGGGTGTCTTCAGCGTGAACGTGCATCTGAGTGGAGGTCCATTTGAAAACCATAGCTTGTAAAACAAAATCTATATGCCAAGCACGTCTAAAAATGTCACATGATTGTTAATAAAACCATAGAATAATGAAATTTAACCAAGACTTGTGTGATAATCAAATACATTCATACATGGGTTTAATTGATGTTTTGAATCGAAAGAAGTATGACAAAAAATGACAAAAGTAATGCCGACAAAGCAATTTAACAACAAAAAATGATGACAAAATCGGGCATTGTGTATTTTAATTATAACAATAATTCCATTGTGTATTTTAATTATGCATTGCACACATTTAAATAGTTGTGATTTTCGTAATATGGCCTTGGGGGTGAAATTTAGCACCCCGCACATTGTTCATGTTCCCTTTTTTCGTCGGAGCAATGGGAGGGGATGTGACATAAGTGACCACTGTGAGTTCTCCTTTAGTTAACTGAGGAATACATTTTTACTTATCTGAAGCTTAACAGCTCCAGTTCACTTTAATCAACTAAAGTCTTCTCACGAGCAATTTAGAATTGTCTTTGTTCTCTATGCATTTATATTCTATCTCTTATCTTTATTGCATGATCAATATGTGCTAACTTTAATTTATCTATTATATCATATTATACTAAGAATATTTGTCAAATGATATGATCATATTATATTACTCTCGAACCAAATGATCATATGCTAAAGTAATTCACTCTAGAGGTGGTCAGTCTCTAAAGGAGACTTAATAACATCCAGTGATCATGGTTAGTAATATATCACACAACGTTAATGATTTAGCATGCAAAGCGTCACCTCTATACTAGAGGCCCACCTCAACACATGAGGATCTGACTTGAAACACAAGCCCTTATCCTTGTCCAACAAGATCGTACAACATCATAATTTTGACATATCAAAGTATTGTTAGAGCTTGCACTTTAATTAAATATATTATATCTATAATCTAATGCAATAGGATAGTTGAAATATAGACAAGCACATCATAAAAGAGACACAAAGTTTTTATCTTGGGGAAACCCTCTCCGAGGAAAAACTCAATAACTTCTTACGTATAGATTCGTCACTCAGTACAATGTCAATCAAAGATAGAAAAATCTAAGAGATAATAAACTTATGCATCTTCTTCTTCTACTACTCTAGCGAACTTGTCTTACTCTTCATTTGAGTGAAATTGCTTAAACTTGTTGTGTTTCCAAATGAGGTAGCGCGCCTCCCTATTTATAATTTTTCATGTGGGTGACCTTTAACCCCAACAGGGCCGACTTCCTAACCTAACTGGGATGACTTCTCTTTGGGAGACCCAAAAATACATTTTACAATATTATTCTAGGGACTATTGCCCTAACTTACAATGGAGGTTTTACCTCGATATTATTACATGACCAAGTATAATAATGACATCTCCGAACGAAGGAAAAAAAATATCCAGAGGAGGTACAATAAGAATATAATAATAATAAAATATTAATATAACAAAATGAAAAATATTTTTTGAAATTACATTTTCAAAAACAAGTAATCACCTCAACACGTGAGGAATAAACTTTTGCACTAAAGGCTTAGTCATTCTTGAGTTCAACCCAAGAATTCTACACCAAGTTCTTGAGTCCAACTTAGGCTCCCTACCTCAACAAATGAGGCCCAATCCTGGTTGCACGAAATATTGGCTTGGAGAATGACTCGTGATGTTGTAACTTCAACACTCCCTCTCAGTAAGGGGAGACATTCTCTATGATGCCAAGCTTGTATCAGAAGTACCTATACTTCATCACGGATAGAGGCTTTGTTAACACATTTGTAATTTGCTTATCAATAGCAATGTACTTAAGTCTCACTACACCTTTCAGGACCATGTCTTTGATGAATTACTAATACTTCATCTTAATTTGTTTCGACTTATCATGAAACACAAGGTTTTCAGAAATCTTGATGCGGATTTTATTATCATAGTGAATGGCTATACACTCAAAATTCTTACCAAACAACCCAAGAAGTAGCTTCCTAAGCCACACTACTTCTCAACGGGTAGTACTAACTGCAATATACTCTACTTCTGTTAGTACTCTCAGATACAAAGCTCTACTTCCTGTCGGACCAAGAGATCATAACTGAACCCAAGATAAAATAGTAGATAAATGTACTTTTTTCGAACCACAATACTTCCACCCTAGTCAAAGTCTCCATATCCAAGTAGCATAACTCCACCATTGGAGGAATATCTGAGTCCATAAGTAATCATACCTCAGAGGTATCTAAGCACATGTTCAACAACCCAATGTTTGTGTCTCAGATCAAACATAAACTGACCTAGGATACTCACAACATAACACATGCTAGGTCTAGAATGTATCAAGTATGTCAGGTCTAAAATGTATCAAGTACATTAATGAACCAATAAGATATATATACAAAGTGGGGACCACTAGATCCAATCCAGAATCTGACTCATGTAGTTTCCTAAAATTGGAAACCATCGGTGTATTCATGGATTTACAATCCATCATGTCAAACCTTCGTAATATATGAACAGTGTACTTCCCTTGCAAAAGGAAAATCTCATCTTTCCTTTACTAAACTTCAAGACCAATAAATTAGTGCATACGACCCAAGTCTTTCATCTCGAAGTCAAAAATGATCTCCCTCATTGTTACGGAGAAAACTTCCTATGGCTTGGGGTACCACAACAGACAGAGTAACCGCATAAATCAATCCTTTCCCATATGCAAGAGAAACAAAACATCTAACACTAAAGGATCTCGAAACATACCTTATTCTGGATGGTTGATGTAGATCCCCGTTGAGCTTTTCCACTCTCTCTTGTATTATCAATTTGCTCTCTCAACATTCAGCAAACAAGACAAGCATGCTATATAATGGTGTTATACCTACTCTAGCATATATAATCAATAATATATAAGCATTTAAAAGCATCCATGGATTCAATATTCATTTAAATACACATTATTGGACAAGAAACGATATTTCTATTAATATAAATCAGAGATTACAATAGTGACAACCTTTGTCGGCACATCTGCGAACCGGAGAAACTGAGTCTTCCACCTATGCCTCCACCACTTCAATCCTCCATCTCTCGATAGCAATCTCACAAGCAAAGGCAAGCTTGGGAATAACACAAAGTGTTCCAAGGGACAAAGGGATGCAGACTCAAGTATAAGCTCCGGCAACAATGGAATATAGTTTTCTTGCTCTTCAATTCCTCCTCCTTCAATGTATCCAAAGGGTTCCTTATATAGTGCTTCAATGGGGTAATGGAAGGTCAAATCCGAGCGATCTAAAGGCATATGGAAGGCCAAGAGACAAGTGACTCAGATCCACATCAAGGAAAACTCCAAAACTATTTGGCCTTTTGCACACATCCCGATGTACGCGGGTTTAAGGGTCATATCCACATATATACATGAGAATAGGTTTAAAAGTCACGTATGGAAAAATATGCTTATTTATAGGGATGATCTTGGAAACATCAAAGGTACAAAAATGGTACATGGGGTCTAAAGAGTCTGCAAAGGGACAGGGAAGGCCATAAATGTGTGATCCACCATGTGTGGTAAAATCAGCTGTAACACTCATGCACCAAGCTGTCAGATGTTATTCTCCAATAAGGAACAAATAACAAACATAGAGAACCAATATCAATGTTTGGTTCTTCACAATCTTGAAGTACATGTTTGGATCAACTTCATTCTTAGAGAAACCTAATTTCTGAATATAGTTGTATATTATCAAATACCAATCCCCAAGGGCTTTCTTAAGCCCATACAAGGATTTATTTAGTTTGGGAACATGGGACTGCTTCCCATGATCTACAAAACCATCATATTGTTGTATGTAAACCTATTCCTCGACTTCACATTGAGAAATGTTGTATTCACATCCATCTAGTGAAGCTTCCATACTAGAATAGATGCAACTGAGATCATAGCTAGAATAGTGGTGTACCTAGCCACATGAGTGAATCTCTCATCATAGTCCATGCCTTCTTTCTGTGAGAAAACTCGGGCAACAAATATAGCTTTATACTTTTCAATACTTCCATCAACAACATGCTTGATCTTGTAAATCCATCTGGAAGTTATTATGGACTTCCGTGCATGTTTAGGAACAACTTCCCAAACATAATTCTTCACAATAGATTTGTATTTCTCTATCATTACATATTTCCAAACTTGTTTCTTAGCAATGTCTTCATAGGTGGAAGGTTCTAAATCACTGATGTGACTCATCTATGCTACATACTCTGAATATTTGTCAGGTTTCTTTCGCTTTCTGAATTATCCAAATGGTTATCCATGCCTTTATGCATCTTGTATAATATCGCAAAACCATGCATATCTTCTCTTAGCAGGAGGTTCATGAAGTGACCTCTCAACAAGTTCTACTAGTTCTTCAAGAACTAGCAAATCTGAGAACTCTTTTGGGTTCTCCCTCTCAACATCTAAATGGGGAGAACCAGAATATAGGTCCTACATCATGGGAGTCTCATGCTCTTCCATGTATGTATCATACTGAAGCTCTTTCGAGTGCTTGAATGCAACCTCTTCATGGAATGTCACATCTATGCCGACTTCAATGTGTCTTTCACCTTGTAAATATATTCTGTAGGATTTGGACGATTCGTTGTAACCAACAATGATTCATTTCTTCCCAGATGGCTCCATCTTTGTCCTCTTTTCTTTTGGCACATGAATTTATACAGGACTTCAAAGATCCTCAAGTGTGAAATATCTGGTTTTTCACCAGTGAACACTTCTTCTAGAGTCTTCTCTTCCATAATAGCATGAGGAATTCTACTATGGATATACATAGGTATACACATGGATTTTTCCCATAAGGAGGTATACAAATATTAATCATGAATCATGGATTTTGTATCCTCTCATATGGTTATGTTCTTCCTTTTGAGAACCCCATTCTATTGGGGGTTTTAATGCATTGTCAATTGTTTACATATTCTTGTATCACTATAGAAATCATTAAATGCATGTGACTCAAATTCACCTCCATTGCAATATCTCAAAGCACAGATGTGCTTTCCATTCTAATTATCAACTAGGGATTTGAACTCTTTAAACTTGCTAAATAGTCTCTCTCTTAGCCTTTAGGAAATAAATCCACGACTTTCTAGAGAAGTCATATATGAACAACACATAATATAAATAGCAACCCAAGGAGGGTGATGACATGGGACCAAATACATCAGAATGTATTAACTCTAAAATCCGTTTAGATCTATTAGCACTATTAGAAAAACTCTTCTTAACATTCTTCCCAATATTGCAACCCCTACAAACACTATCATGCTCAAAATCAAGTACAAACATACCTTTTACCATCGTTTGTAATCTAGGTAGTGCTTTGTAATGGAGGTGACCAATCCTCCTATGTCGCAGCTCAAATGGATTGTTTTTTTCATGTGTCATAGCTTGAATATACTTCCCATGTACCTTGTATAGATGTCCCTCTCTAACTCCAATCACTTATTCAAATGTCAAGTATTTGTTCTTCGGCCATAATAGTGCTTGATTATCCATGAATATAACTCATAAACATTTATCTTCTAGAATCGAAATTGATAGGAGGTTCTGATTCAAGCTTGGAACATATAGAATATCCTCTACATGTAGTATTTCACCTTAGCTCAATTAGAAGGAAGTGGATCCAACTCATTGGATGAAATGGGTTGTGTTGCCTCCCAGCTCTACCTTGCAAGTGAACTTTTTCTCCTTTAGATCAGAGATGGATATCCTATGTCATGTCCTGTGCTTGGATGCACCACTATCAACCAACCATGTCTTAACACTTGTGATGATGGATCTAGAAAGGGATAAGATAAGGAAATACTTCCTCCTTGTCTATTTTTCATCGAATGCATTATTCTAAGTAGTTTCATCTTATATAGCAATATATGCATGAAATATTCCTTTTCCTCTTTCCTTTGATTGGAACTCCCTTGCATAATGTCCCATTCTTATTGCAATTGTAGCATTTGATCCTTGACTTGTTAAATTATTTTTTGTATTCCTTCTTCTTTGGATGAGAAAACTTCTTGTGAGAGAAGTGTTTCTTTCATCTCTTCATCCTTGTCATAAGAGCAAGGTTTTCTTATTTGGTGGAGGTAGTGTTTATTTGGATTCACCCTTCCTCTTGGAGGCAGTCATTCTACAACCTATCAAAGTGTATTCATTATTTCTTAGGATCTCATTTCCTAACTTGTTGAGGTGGTTTTCTTGATGTAAAGTTATATAATCTTGGGTTTTCCTAATGAAAAATCAATCAAAGCTTTCATTTCAAACTTTTTATGTAGAAATCTACTCAGGAATGAGATTCCCCACATTATTGGAATCAAAGCATGAATATCCCAGGCATGTGATAACTTTTATCTCTCACACAAAAAATTGAGCTTCTTGTGTTTCCTTTCTGTCATGTGTCATAGTGAAATCACGTCCAACCACTATGCTATTTTTTCCCAATGTTATGTACAACTCTGCTTGAGGCTATAACATAAACATCTTATCCTACTCATCCATGGATAATTTGATTTTTTCTTTAATAAAATATTGATAGGTCTTTTATAACAATCAATGTATATTTATCTAAGGTGCAATGTCCACTATCATGGACATGATGTTAAAAAGTGTGTTCCCTTTCAAGATGATAGGTGGGATCTTTTTTAATAAATTTCCCATTTGTTCCATACATCCTCTTGGTGTTGACTCCCCCTTTGATTTTCATTCATTGCATTTATTGCAATCAAATTACTAGTATTGTTCATCATGTCAAATTATTTAATTGGATAACAAGCTTGTGACCATGGTTGTGCAAGTTCCAAAAAATTCCATCGTTCTATTAGAAAACAACATTAAGAGGATCACCATCACGATATTCCATACAAATTCCTCATTAAGGTAAATCAATCAACTTCAATGTGTGTCTCACCATTTGACAACAGAAGTATTAAGGATCTACGATAGAATTGATAGCAAACAACAATGACTAGTTGACAAGTGGATCACCACTTGTGGTTTCCTTTGGAGAACTGTTGATTGATTTTGTGCTAACAAATGTGGGAATTTTGTTATTTGAAAAGCCTAGCTTCAAAAATGCTCTTGAGGCCCTACATGCTAAAAAAACAAGCCAACATCTTTGGAGGCATATATACTTTTCTTTCAATATGGAATTATTTTAATTTTAAATAAAATATAAATACAACAACAAAGATACAATTGCATCGTTGAAAGGTAGTGATCAAGCCTCTAATAAAGTCCGTGGATTTGGATTCCCAATCATACAAGGGACCTAGAAGACGTTGGTAAAATCCAAGATTCATATTAGAATCTTTAGATTGACTACATAAGGAACACCTTCTAATAAAATATTCCACCTGCTTCCTCATCAAAGGAAAATGGAAGCATCTTTTTAAATACCACAAAGTCTTTGAAGTGCTAAATCACCACCTTATGAAGAAGAGCATGCCTTGTGGAGAAATGTGAGGCATGTTAAACTAGACGAAACACAAATGTGATTTAATTGTACAACAACCCATCTATGAATGTATAATAAAAAAGGATTTTGAATTACCATTGCAAGTCATTGTAAATAAGTGAGATTGAACACAAATTGTGGCTTCCATTGATCATAGGAAGAAATTTTGGTATTAATAGTATGCAAAATCCTTAAGGGAGATGCAATCAACATGTCAACATCGTCTTTGTTGGCAATCCCCTTTTGTACTTAATAATTAGATGAAAATGTTAAATACAAGAAGGATGTTTAAGGTTCATATGTTCATAAGTCTTAGATTGAGAGTTTAAAACCATAATGGTATATTGATGATCCATGTGAAGGACGGTCTCTTTAGCAAGGATTTCATGTCACCATCTCTTGTCAAGTCGTTGGATCAATGCATTAAAATATTTAGCATATGTATTATAGTTATGTTTTGTAGTTGAATGTGTTTCTTGGTGGCCTTGCTACTTAAAAATGACTCCCATAACATAATATTAGGAATCAATGTCTATCTCAAAGCATTGATGCAAATTAAGAAGATCAAGCACTAGACATATCTACTTCAGGCAAGTTTCTATGTACAAATCTACTTGAGGCTATAACAAAAAACATCTCATCTAACTCATCCATGGATCATTTGATTTTCTTCTCCAATAAAAGATAGATTGGTATTTTTATAACCTCATGATGAATGCATCTTGATCAGAGATGCAATGTCCACCATCGTGGCCTAACATTCAAATGAGTTTTCCCTTTCAAGAGAATGGGTAGGTGGGATATTTTTGAATAAATTTCCTATTTGTTTTCTACATTCTCTTGGCCCTGATTCCCCATTTCTTTTTCATTCATTATATTTTTCGCCATCATATTCTTGTTCTTGTTCATCATATCATATTATTCTAATAGATTGGAAGCTTGAATCCATGGTTGTGTGGGTTCTGACAAATTCCATTGTGCCATATGACAACATCATCAATAAATATTCTCCCTCATTAAAGAATTCAAGCACATCATCATTCATCACATCTAGCTACCTCATGAAGGTATATCGACAACTTCGTTGTTGTTCACTGTTTGACAACATAAGTCTTAAGGTTTTGCGAGAGTATAAATGGCGAATAGAAAAGACCAATTGACAGGTGAATCACCACTTGTGATTTTCTTTGGAGAAAAGTTGATTGATTTTATCCTAACATTTGCGGGGATGCCATTTTTTGAAGCACCCACCTTCAAAAGGGATCCTAAAGGTGCACCTGCTAATGTTGTCATCAACATAGGATGACTAGGAGCTTATTTATCATTTATTGGAAAGTTTGGTGATAACAAGTTTGGATATATACTTGTTGATGTTTTGGAGAAAAACAATGTAAATAATAAGGGCATGCATGTTGATGTTTGGGCTTGAACTAATTTGGCATTTTTTACATCAAGGGATAATGGTGAATGTGAATTCATGTTTTGCATAAATCCAAGTGTGCATATGTTACTTCACAAATCAAAGCTTGAAGTGGATATTATCGCAGAGATAAAAAAATTCCACTATTATTCAACAAGCTTTATTTTGGAGCATTGTAAATCAACACATTTGGCTACAATGAAAATACCAAAAGATGTTGGTGTTGTTATTTCATATGACCCTAGTTTGAGGTTTCCATTATGGCCATCAAAATATGTATCGTGAGGTCGTGACTGTGGGTATGTTCACCATAGTGGTTGATAATTATATAGTGATGCTTGATGAGAATTTGAGCGGTTTGATAGAACTTTTCAATGCTTTCATTTGTATGGCACACCCATGGATCATTTATATGGCTACCTTTCTTGTAGCCTATCTTTATGTTCTTCATGGTTTATTCTTATAT
>LPNX011230001.1:37218-53885 GCA_001517045.1 Pseudotsuga menziesii
ATACTTTATAACACTACCTTGAGTGGTGATTTTTCCTACTTCTTTATATAGTCTCAAAAGCAAGCTATGGTATCCTATACTTTGGGAGCTTATACACTTTGTTTTGGCATTTGCTCAAGGACTCAATGTCCACAAGCTAGGTTTTTGTTGGAGTATATTTTAAAGACTCGAAATCACTCCATTTTACTTCAACAACTTCATCATTTAGATCACATCACTTTGTATGGTGTTATATCATCTTAGCAACTTGTTTGACGTGAGTGCTTCAAATGGCTTTTTGTGTTCTCTTGATCTAGTTTGTGTTTGGATTCAATCTTGTTATTCCACATCACCGAGGTAGAGTTGCTTCATTTCACAATTATTTTTGCAAGCCTTTGTCTCATTTATCTTTTGTGGGGCAAAATTTGGTTTCCACAATTTCAATTACAGGTGTTTGTCTCACCTAGCCCATCATGAATCCATCACTTTCTAGCTTGTTGCTAAGCAAATTCGACAACCATATTAGACTCAATAGATTTCGCACCAACAATTGCAACAACATTTTCCCTTTGAAAACATTAAAGGCCAAAATAAAAGAATTGATGATGATTTTATTTTTTAATATATAATAATTGATTCCTTAATACATATTCACCTCAATTTTTTTTTCCCTGGTACAAAGAAGATTGTAGATTGTTATTTATTGTTAATACTCTGACTAGTTGAAATCTTATATTCAACTATTATTGTGTTTTGATTGCTATTTTCTATAATCTTGTCCCCTAATTGTTGCACTTGTTTTCTTGATGCAAACAACTATAATGAAAATGTTGCAATATGGAAAGTTCCTCGTTGATCACCCATTAAAAATGGAATCGAGACCATTACAAACATTTGATTCCACGGCATCAATTTGATACTTCCCTCGAAAATTTTGCATGTGATGAATTATACTTTAATGGCTTCGGGATTTGTCTTAGGTGTCACTCCACAAAGGGCATCCTTTCGCTTTTCCTCGAAAATACTTCATTATTATTGTAAGCGTTTATCTACAAAAGGGCATGGATCCATTTAGCTTTCCAAACATAATGGACGAGTACATTCTCTTGGTTCCATACAGAAGTCCACAATGAAAGCATAGAAATTATAATATCTCATGCTTATCCACTACATTGGAAAATTGAAAATACATGGCTTTAAAAATGGTTCAACTCCAATGATCAAGTTTAAGTCCAAAGGAATATGGATATGTTCTACCTACAACTTCGATTTATTCATGATCTATATTCATTATTTCTTAAAGATTTTATTTCAATTATTCATTATATATATATGAGGTTAAGTAACCTAAACTTTGAAATAAGAATAGGTGTGGTTGATTGAACAATGAAATTAATTTTTAAATTAAAAATAAAAATATTAATAAAATAAATTTACAATGTATGAACAAGTTTTGAAGTGAAAATCCAAAGCCTATGCTCATCATATCCATGATTCAATTTCTCATAACCAGAGTGGAAAGCTTAAGAGAAATAGACATCATTTTTAGACATGTCCATTTTTTATGATTTTTTTTGTTTCTTCAAAACTTAATGGCTTAATAGTATGTGATAATAAAACATAATCTTTATATCTTAATGGGGTCTTAATGTTTCGTGTTGATATTCTTGGTGTCATACTATTTGATGGAGTAGCTTCTTTACTTGGTTTCCTTTTGTTAGTTTGAACATCAATAATTTGATGATTTTCATCTACCTCTTCTTGCAACATCTCTTCAACACCTTCCTAAAATATGTTCCATAATCCTTTTTCATTTTCCTTATGATAATCTTATGCATACTCGTGAAAAATCATCCTTACTTGTAAATATTTGATGGGTAATTTAATCATACATATCCACAAATTGTACTACCAAAATTGAGAATTTTGATGCATTAAGAAATGTTGCTATAACTAATAGAAACTACTAACATAGATAAAGGATAAACATATACTAGTAGTCTATGACTATGCCAATACCAATTAGTATGCATAAATATGCCTTTAGTGCATAAAAACACTACAAATCTTTCATCTTTGAATCACATGATGCATATAAATGATGTTATTTATCTAGCGCTACTAGGTGCTCCAATATTTTTATATAGGTATAGTTGCACAAAAAATGTTCCTTATTAATGGTGCATTGCAAATAAGGGTGATAATGATTATTAGTGCTTATATAATTTGTTACTTCGTGAATATTTTCTTCCTATTATTATTTTGTGTGCACATAGGAGATTGTTATTTATTGTTGATGCGTTATTGGTTTCCTATTTTCATGGCTAGTTTAGATCATCTCTCCAACTAAATATATTAGGGTATTTGTTATTTCTTAGGATCCTATTCTCTAGTTTGTTGAGGTTGTTTTCTTGATGTAAAGCTATATAAGCTTTGGGTTTCCTAATGAAAACTTAGTCAAATATTTAATTTAAAACTTCTTATGTCAAACTCTACTCATAAGTGAGATTTCCCACATCATTGGAACCAAAGCATGAAGATAAAATGCAAGTGATAACTTCGCCCTCGTGCAAGAAAAGTTGAACTTCTTGTGTTTCCTTTGTGTCATGTGTCATAGTGAAAGCACGTCCAACCACTATACCAATTTTTCCTCATTTTATGGATAGATCTACTTGAGGCTATACAATAAACACCTAATCCTACTCATCCATGGATCATTTGATTTTCTTCTTGAATAAAAGATTGATGGGTTTTCAATAACCGTGTAATCAATGCATATTGATATGAGGTGCAACGCTCACCATCATGGCCATGATGTTCAAATGGGTGTTCCCTTTCAGGACAATAAGTGGGAGATTTTTTAATAAACTTCCCAATTGTTCTCTACATCCTCTTGGCTTTGCCTCCCCCTTAGCTTTTCATTTATTGCATTTATCACAATCATGTTATTGTTCTTGTTCATCCTATCATATTAATTAATTGGATTGCAAGATTGCAACCATGGTTGTGTAGGTTCCAAAAAATTCCACCATGCGATTCAAAAACAATGTTACAAGATCTTCTTCCCTACTAAAGAATTCAATCACATTAACATTTATTGCATCCAACCACCTCATGAAGGTAAATCAATCAACTTCATCATGCAACTCACCATTTGACAATAGAAGTATTGATGGTCCACAAGAGCATTAATAACAAACAACAATGACCAATTGAAAGGTGGATCACTTGTGGTTTTCTTTGGACAAATGTTGATTTATTTTGTCCCAACAATTGTGAGCTTGTTGTTATTTGAAACAACTGGCTTCAAAAAGGCTCTTGCAGGTGCACCTTCTAATGGTGTTGTTAACATAGTAGGACTAGGAGGTTATTTAGAGTTTATTCAAAAGGTTGGTGATAAAGAGTTTAGATATGTGCTTGCTGAGATCTTGGAGAAAAACAATGTAAATAATAAGGGCATGTGTTTTGATGTTGGGTCTCGAAGTACATTGGCAATGACCACATTAAGAGCTCATGGTGAACATGAATTCATGTTTAGAGAAATCCAAGTGCATATGTTACTTCAAGAGTATGAGTTTGAAGTGGATCTCATTAAAGGGGCAAATAATCTCCACTAATGTTCAATAAGCTTTATTTTGGAGCATTGTAAATCAACACATTTGGTTGCAATGAAAATAACAAAAAAATGTTGGCATTATTTTTTAATATGACCCTAATTCTTAATTTGAAGTTGTCGTTATGGAAATTAAAAGATGTGATGAGGTGTGATTATGATTGTGGGTATGTTTGATGTAGTAGATGATAATTCTATGGTGGTGTTTGATAGAAATTTGAGTATTTTTCTAGAAATTTTTAATGTTTTCATTTCCATGGAATACCCATGTATCATTCACATGGCCACCTTTCTTCTAGCATATTTTTATGCTCTTCATGGTTTGCACTTAGATTTAGCTTTTGGCCCAATGATGAAATTTCATTAATATGTGATCCCTATTGTCCTTCATAAATTGTGTTCAAACACCAACTTGTTTAGGTTCTTGACTATGGGCTTCTTTGTAACACTACCTTGAGGGGTGAATTTGCTCACTTATTTATGCATTCTCACTATAATGCTATTGTATCCTTGGCTTTGAGAATTTATGTGCATTGTGTGGGCATTTGCTCAAGGACTTAATGTCCTCAAAATAGGCTTTTGTTTGGAGTATCTTTTAGAGACTCAAATCACTATGTTCTACTTCAACAACTCCCACGACAACTCCATCATTTGGATCACATTGCTTTGTATGGTGCTACAACGTTTTAGCAACATGTTTGATGGGAGCGCTTCAGTTGGCTTGGAACATTCTTCTAATCCAATTTGGGTTTGGGTTCAATCTTGTTGATCCACATCACAAAGGTAGAGTTTCTTCATTTCACAATTCTTTTATATGGCTTTGTCTCATTTGGCTCTTATAGAACATAGTTTGGTTTCCACAATTTTAATTACAAGTCTTTTTCTCACTAGACACATCATAAATCCATCACTTCTTACCTTGTTGGTAAGCAAGGCCAACTATTGCATGAAGCTCATTGGATTTCTCACCAACAATTCCAACAAATTTTCCTCTTCTCTAAAGACATCAGAGACCAATACTTTTGCTATTAAGAAAAATGATAAAAAAATCTCAATACTTAACATATAGTAAGCTCCTTAATATATATTTACCTCACACTTTTTCTTACACGAAAAAATGTTATTGACTATGGAGGTCTTTTTATTTCCTATTTTTATAACTAGTTGAGATTCTATAACCAAATATATCTATGATTGCATTTCAATTGTTAATTTCTAGAACCTTATCTCTTAGCTTTTTTTCAACATTGAAAAATACTATATTTTTAATTAAAATATATGTCTGAAATGGGAAAGTACACATAATATAGTCATAGAATTGCAACATGAACATATGTCTGTCATTGTTATTTTGCATTATAATGACATAACCAAAAGCTCGTAAAACAAAGACTTAAAACATCGTCCAATAGTCCAACCAAAAACTAATATAATAGTTCTAGCAGAAACTCACCCTAGTGTAGGAAACTACAACCTATTATTTGCTTCAAAATAGAAAACCGTAAGCTGAGTGATATTCCTGGAGGATGAGTGTGCATCTTGGATGCTGAAAATTCAATAAGTTCTTGAAATATTATTCGCCCAGTTCAAAAGTGTCATACAATAAAAACCCGAGTATGGATATATGTACCATCGACCTCTAAATATCATCATAATAAGACTGTATAACAAATAGTAAGTACAAAATCTAAAGAAAGCTGAGACGATTCATAAGAGGATGCCAAAGGGGTGTCTGATATCTTGAAATCATGAATATATTGATATCAATCCCTATTTAATCAATTTATACCAAATATATTTTTTATATACTATATGACCTTCCATTATACATAAAACCCTTTTTAACAATGTATTTACCAAATTATTATATTTTCTCTATATATAATCAAATCCAAAACTAAAAAAAAGGTGAGCATCAACTCTCTTACCTTCCTTTGCCAGAAACATAAATAAAGAGACTTCAAAAGATTTTCAGTGTTTACCCAACCCTATAATGATACCCTACCCTATGATGATATCAGAGTCCCCATAACTCTATATTGATAGTTATATCCTTATGTTTTGCGAAAAGAAAAAATCCATAGACAAATCTTAGGTACTTTTAGCTTTTCAAAAAATAATAGTACGAATAACCCTACAGAAATTGACAATGAAAGCATTGAAATTATAAAAGTCTATGCTTATCAACTACGTTTGGAGAATTAAAATTCCATGGATTTTAAAATGGTTCAACTCTCATCATCAAGTTTAAGTCATAAGGCAGGTGGATATGTTCTACCAACAACTTTGATTCTTTCATAATATATATTACATCATTTTAAAAGCTTTTATTTTGATTATTCATTATGTATAATGTTGCTTAGCTGATCCATATGTTATTTATTCAATAATTAAATTATTTTTTAATTCAATTTTAAAAATAGTTTACAAAAATTCAAAGCCCACGATACCCATAACCAGAGTAGAAGACGTCATCGTTAGACACGTGTCCACTGTGATCAAAACTGATCTTCCTACGACGGGAACCCGAAACTCTCCGACAGGAGTCGGGGACTCGCGACGGGCACCTGCCACTGCCAGTCAGTACCTGCACCGCCGGAAGCGGTTGCAGGAAGGATTCGTGAAACTAGTCAACAATACCCGATGTGCAGACTATAACAGGACTAAAAAACGATCATCAAATCCACAGAATTTTTTTGTCACATTGAAAGCGATAAGGGAATCGAACAGCAGATGACATATTATGGTGGAGAGGTTGCTTAGATTGACGTAAATGCGTTCAAATATTCTCTGCATTGATTGGATATATGTATGCTTCACGCCTAAGGAGTTCTCCTCGAAGCTTCAAAGCGATCTTTTAAACAAGAAACTGGTTCGATCGATCAAGGATCGTTTCTTGTCCAGCGCAGCGGCGTTTGCACGGTAAATACTTATTCTGCGGCTTTTTATTTTGGTTTGCTGTGAGTAATTGGACGAAAGATTAAACAGAAAGAGCCGGATATTCGAGTTCCCGTCCGGAAAATATTTCAATGTCTTTATTTGCTGTAATTTGAAAACCTTAGGCTGAAAGAAGATAAAGATTTGAAGGCCAAAGCTATAAATATTGCAGTGCTCTTAATGAAATCATAAGATTGAAAAGACAAAGGATTTAAAGGCTGACACTGTAAATATTGTAGTAATCTTTTGTATATATTTGTATTTAAGGTGGACGACATATTGAAAGGAGAGAAGAAATCCAAAGAAATACAGGATAGTCTCTGCAAACTATTACTGATTTAGACTTCAAATCAAACTGTATAGTTAGGGTGTTAAATAACTGAAATAAAGATCAAACTGTAGCGATTTTAGTTTAAATTCGATACTGTCAGTTTAAATTGCACAATTTCAGGTTAAATTGTCGCAATTTTTGTTAAGATGCTTAGTTCAGGTTAGCTTCTTGTAATTCCAGCCTCTAGGTAACATTGTTGCAGTTTTATATAAATTTAATTGTTTAAGGCTAAATTGAGCCATTGCAGACTAAATTACAGAGTTGCAGGTTAAATAGTTGCAATTCAGTTTAAATCGAAGAAATTTTGGGTTAACTTGCAATAATTGTAACATTTCAGCATAAAACTATACAAATAGCTGGAGTGTCCAAGATAAGCTTTGTGAACATTGATGTTTCAGGATAAATTGTATAGTAGGGGGTTAAATAGCGTATATCCAGGATATTTTTGAAATTAGGGAAAGTGTCGGTTTTGTGGGGAAGTTGTTATATATTGGACTGAAATTCTATCTATTCAGTGTTAGGCTGTAGGCTGTCTTTTAGTGGGACAATAGATGGCTTTGTCAGCTAGTAATTGGCTGCTTAGGAAAAGGCGGGCTTCAAGAGGTCCTGTATTTGTACCTGCAGGGGACATTTCTGCTGTATCTTTATTACAAGCTCTAATTCCTCTTGCCGAACAAATAATATGTTGTAAGAAGCCTAGAAGATGCCAGAGGAAAAATGCAATCCGCATTACGCAAAAAATTAAGTCTTTGTCTATGCTTTTTGAAGAAGTCAGAGATGCAGGGGTTCCATTGCCTCCCTCTGCATTGTTATGCTTCAGAGAACTATATGTTATTTTCCAGAAGACAAAACATTTGCTGGAGGACTGTAGCGGTGATGTAAGTTGTGTTTGGTTGGTCATGCAAACCGAAGAAATATCAAATAAGTTTTATGCTCTAACGCATGACTTGGCTATTGCATTGGATGTACTTTCCTTGAGATCGTTGGATGTCTCACACGAGGTTAAGGAGCAAATTGAGTTGGTTCACAGTCAGGCCAGAAGGGCTAAGCTTTTCATTGATATCTCTGAAGAACAGCTCCGTAGAGATGTGCTTGCTGTTCTTGATGAGTTCGAGAAGGTGGTGACCCCAAAGGAATCTAAACTCAGAAATATTTTAGATGATTTGCATCTAAAAAATGCAAAGGATTGTCTAAGAGAGATAGAGTTGTTGGAGGAAGAGATGAGAAATCAAAATGTTCCAATTATTAATAGCTTGATCGGTTTCATGCGCTATTGCAAGTGTGTTCTATTTGGGGTTACATATATGGACATTGATGCACAATTACAACAATCAAGTGAACATAGAGTTTCCAGAACAGAGTCCAAGGATGTCCCTGTTATTCCAGATGATTTCAGATGTCCGATCTCACTTGATTTGATGAGAGAACCAGTCATTGTCTCTACTGGGCAAACGTATGAGCTAGCGTCCATTACCAGATGGATCGAGGGAGGACACTCTACTTGTCCAAAGAATGGGCAGAAGCTTTTGCACACAAATCTTATTCCAAATCATGCTCTCCGCAGCCTTATTATTCAGTATTGTGATGCGCATAATATCCCGTTTGAAAAACCAGAAAACAACAGGAAACGTTCTTCAATGGAAAGAATTGTGAGTAAGGCTGCTTTAGAAGCTGCAAAGATGACTGCAGCGTTCCTTGTAGAAAAGCTTGCTACAGGACCTCTTGAAGCAAAAAGGCAGGTTGCATATGAACTCAGACTTCTTGCTAAATGCAGCATGGAAAATAGAGATTGCATTGCAGAGGCAGGAGCCATACCATTGCTTGTATCGCTGCTATCTTCACAGGATCCCAAAGCTCAAGAAAATGCGGTAACTGCACTCCTAAATTTATCTATTTATGAGAGGAACAAATCTAAAATAATGCAATCTGGTGCATTGCAGCCAATCATCAATGTTCTCAGAAATGGATGCAATATGGAAGCTAGGGAGAATGCCGCTGCAACGCTCTTCAGCCTTTCCTCTGTCGATGAATATAAGAAATTAATTGGAGAGAGGCCAGAAGCCATTCCAGCCTTGATAAATCTTCTTCGGGACGGAACTGTCAGAGGCAAAAGGGATGCAGCTAGTGCCTTGTTTAATCTCTCAGTTTTTCATGGAAATGTTTCACAGGTAATAGCAGCTGGGGCAGTTCCTCTGCTAATTAATGTTTTGACAGAAGACACACCAGGTCTTACAGACAATGCGGTTTCTGTTCTTGCAGTGCTAGCGAATCAACTAGAGGGATTACTTGCAATTAATGAAACCTCTGCAATCCCTCGTATTGTCATCCTTCTAAGATTGGGTTCTACTTCACCTAAATGCAAGGAGAATTGTGTTGCTGTTTTGATCTCCTTGTGTTGCAGTGGAAGTGACAAAATTGTAAATAACTTGTTGAGATTGCCATCGTTAATGCCTTCTCTGTATAATCTTCTTACATCTGGTACTCCAAGAGCCAAAAAGAAAGCCAGATCTCTTCTCAGGATTCTTCACAGTTGGGAGCCTTCAAGAACTCCCCAAACAATTCTCTCTTACGAGACTGGAAATTCAGTCACTACAGTGCGATAGCATTTGAAGTTTTGTTCTCCTTTTCTTCAGTTCTTTCCTCCAATTTTTATGGAGACTTTCTGATTTTTTTCTGTGTGAAGTACCTGCCACCAATTCGTGCATGTGCTCGCCTTTAACTGCTATACCATAATCTCTCACTTTGGCAAACAAGAATGAAAATGAATGTAATCATGTCAATTATTCGACAGGGTCTTGTCTTGTACACTTTTTAATTTATAAAATAGATAATTGTCCACTACTATGGATGTTATAGAAATTCAGAGTGTCAAACTTATCTCTGTAATTTGCCTTGTAATTCTCCTCTTTAGGAGATGCATTGTATTTAATTTTGAGTTTCACTGACTTTATTTGGTTGTGGACATTCATATGATTTCTCTCTTCCTGTAGATATATCTGAGTTGGTTTAGTATAATTGTTTTGTACCCATAGCTGCTAAACACTGAACATTTTGCGGATGACTCAGATATTTGCAAACGGTTAACACACTGAATCACCAAGGTCGCGGCTGTTGCCGTTAAATCGATTAAATGTGGAAAGATACAAACCGAGTATCGGCATAAATATTTTTCCTCTAAACTGTTGCCGTTAAATCGATTAAATGTGGAAGATACAAACCGAGTATCGGCATAAACATTTTTCCTCTAAACGCTGAACATTTTAAGGATGACTCAGATATTTGCAAACAGTTAACACACTGAATCACCAAGGTCGTTGCCGTTAAATCGATTAAATGTGGAAGATACAAACCGAGTATTGGCATAAATATTTTTCCTCTTTAGAATCTGTGTGACGTTCTTTGAAATTTGTGTGAAGAGATGATCTCAGCGTAAATTCAATGAGCTTGTTATCAAGTAAGTTAAACTATGTGGCATACGATACAACAGAATGTCATGGTCGGATAAAGAACGTTAACTATTTACAAGAGTTGCATACAGATTAGTCTGTCTTTAAGCTACATGCAGCATAGTTTTTGTTTTTAACCAATTCCAATTCCCTTATAACATATGCTCTTGTCTTGTTATATATATATATATATATAAAGTAATTTTTAATACCAATTTGGATATGAGCAAATAATAGGAGAAGAGATTTCATAGTTATATAATAAATTTCAAAATACAACAAAATAACTATATTTCGTTGAGAAGATATTTGATAGTCATATAATATATTCTACAACACAATAAGAAAAGTATATCTAGTTGTTGTTTTACTCACACACCCACACTAAATCTCATGGAGGAGAAGAAGATCAAGCAAGCAAGCATACTCACATTGCAAGGCTGCTGGAGTCTCTTGATCCTCTAAGTCTCTTTGTTGATCATGGATGAGAAATATAATTTCCCAATCTCTCATTAATGCGCTAAGTCTATTTGTTGATCATGGATGGGAAATATAATTTCTCAATCCCTCATTAATGGACAGGATATGACATCATTATCATTCCTTGAAATCTCCTCACTCATCTTCAATGAAAGGTTATGTTGAGGTCTACTCATCCACAATGAGGGCCCTCATTAATGGGCAGGATATGACATCATTGCCATTCCTTGAAATCTCCTTGTCATTCCTTGAAATCCCCTCACTCATCTTCAATGAAAGGTTGTGTGGAGGTGTGCTCATCCACAATGAGGGGGTTGCTTTGCATTTGAATGTGTTTTAGCTCAGGGAGCAATTATTTCAAGTGATATACCTCAATTATCTTTCGAATCACAATTAGGAGTCGGGTGTTAGATTTAGGTAGGTTTTCGTCGACCCAGTATTGGATTTCATGGTGAATTAGGCTCTCATCCAAAAGCACTAATGCCCATGTTACTTAACAATGGCCAAATATGCGCACAAAGTTAAACAAAAGTAGAGGATCATTCGACATATATTGCTGCCATATAGTTTAAGGTGACAAATGTTATTGAGAAAACAAAGACATGGTAAGAGCAAGATGGAGTTAAGATGAACAAGGTCATTAAAGAAAATGCTAATATTATACGAATAATCCTCCAAACATTTTCTAGCTCTATGGGATTGGGTGAAGAAGTTTTGAATCACATTAATGGTTTATAAAACCAAAAAACTGAACTAATGATTAGTTTTTATGATGCTTGAAAATTATTATTTCACCCCACTTATAATCATTAGCCATATGAGTTTCCCCATATTGAAATCCTAGTTGATAGTTCTCCCAATCATCTAGTTTTAAAAAGCCACATAAACACAAATCACTCATAAAGATAATGCAATATCAAATCCTTTCATTAAATATTGTCATGTTTTTATATTAAATGTTGTCATGCTTTAGTTTTATTGTTAGCTACTAACACAATTTCTTAAATTTTTTTAACCTACACTTTGTTGCATGGATGCTTAGACTTTAATCCCTTAAAAACATAGTTCAAAACATTACTCAAGCTACCTCTGTTTGAGAGAAAGGGTCCGAATTAAAACAAATACATTAACACCCCTTACCATTTCCTTAATTATAGTGTTAGTTTAGTCCTTCGTACAACATTAGAGTGTGATACGCATATGGTTCATTAAATGAATCGCTCTTCCCTTGTATGTGATCAACTTGTATCTCTAATGATACGCATATGGTTCATTAAATGAAGAATTGCTCTTCCCTTGTATGTGATCAACTAGTATTAAAATGGTTTCAAAATTCCTTTAGGGGAACCTTTTTTTTTTAATGTCTATGCTTATCACTCTTGAAAAATGGAATCCAAACTAATTCCCTAAATTTATTATTTTTTTGGATTTTTTTATTTGATAGATTAATAATTTAATGTTTTTTTGGAATTTTTTCTATTTGATAGATTAATAATTTAATGTTTTTTTATAGTTTTTTTCATTTGATAGATTAATAATTTAATGGCTTCACCATTATTATGTAAAAAAAAATATTAGGTATAGGCTTTAAATAGAAGATCTTAATTTATATATTAATAAAAGTTACGAGGTGGTAATGTCTCACACATTTGCTACTCACTCTTGTCAAAAGAGAAAGAACAACTACTTTAGCAAGAGGTACTAAGTAAAACCAAACTTGAGGTACTAAGTAAAACCAAACTTCCAACCTAAATATCTATGTCATCTACTTCTTCAATGCTTTTAAGAGCCTCACTTCCCTCAACACATCTACTTTTTGAGAATGTTGTATTACTCTTGAAACTCAAAGCTATCAAGAGCAAAATCCTATTATGTGAAAGAGACAACTCCAAAGTAAATAACCGTTGAAACAGTGGGGTTGAATTCTTTCCTCTAAATCAAATAACAAAATGTCAATCTATATATCAAAAATAATTCACAAAAACTCAACCAACAAAGCAATCCTCCCAAAAAATAAACCACCAAAAAAAAGTCCAACTTTTAATAAAATATTCATAAATCATGCAATAAAAGTTTTCAACCTATCATATTATGCATGTTTTATCCATTGGTCAGAATAAAAGCCATTCATTTTTTTTTGTTTGATTCATTTTTTTTCTAAACAAAATGCAGAGCATAAATTTTTTTGATTGAATAGACAATGGTTTTAAAATGTTCAATTTTTCTTACAAAGACAAAAACTAACATCGGTTGTGACGATTGACGGCAGGGCACGATGCCTCACATTAGTCATTTGTGAATAATGTTTGCATTTTTATATTTATAGTTTTATAATTTTGTATATATTAAATATATATTATAAATATTTTTTATTTATAATAATTATGAAATTAAAATAAATCAAAAGTAATTATAAAATTTTATTTTTATTTTAAAAATTAATTTTATAAGTTTCATTGTTTTAATTATTATTCTATGTTTCTGTTTGTTTGTTTATGAAATAGTAACATCCAAAGCTTCCACGATGCCATTGAGAAGTTTGCACAATCAATGCAATCTCCAGAGAACGCTAGCCAAAAGAAGTTATGTTTATTAAAAAAAAATTGATCTCTCAGATTTAGGGAAATCACTATAATCTCCACATGGAACGATTCCCCTCCGCATGGACACCTGCAATATAAGCTTGACCATTGAGTATGAGACCTGAATGTATAAAATGCATTTAAAAATACACAGAAGAAGTTCTGCAAGCTAGAAGGAAGAGACAGGGGTATACCTGCGGAAAACAGAACAATTTTAATGTATGATTCAATTAAACCCTGTTAAAATTCCTGAGAAATAATCAAATAAACAAGTGTGGTATAAAAACAATGTTATCGCAAAATGTTCCTTCATGTCTCGCACTTAATGGGAGACTTCTGAATTTATAATTCTGTATAAATTCTTTAACATTGTGGAAAGTAGCTAAAATTATATAGCATGTTGCAAAGTATTTAATGCTGCTGCAGCAGTTTTATGGGTCATTGGATCTCAAACCAATGCTGCTGCAGCACCCTTATTGGTCAGGTTTGAGATCCAATGGCCCATTAAGCTGATGCAGCAGCATTGGTTTGAGTCAGTTTGAGATCCAATGGCTCATAAAGCTGTTGTAGCAGCATTGGTTTGAGATCCAATGACCCATATTGGCCCATAAAGCTGTTGCGGCAGCATTTAATACTCTGCCCCATACTATATATTTTTAGGTGGAAAGCAGCATAGCAGCAACATTAAATGGTGATAATTATGAATCACATCACATATTTTTGAAACCATCGCCTTACATCTTTTCACAATACCATGACATATCACATATTTTTGAAACCATTGCCTTACATTTTTTTCACAATACCATCACATATCTTTGAAACCATAGCCATAGTTTTTCCACAGTTCCTTCCAGAACTGAGTTATTTGAAGCTTGCACCATGTGTGTGTCTTTTGTGCAAGATCTGATGTCAGCCAACCCCCTAGTCCTGGACACCAAAATACGAGCATGATGTCAGGGCCTGCAAGCCACTAATAAAATTACACACCATTTTTTCATTGCTGCATTTTNTGCACGATCTGATGTCAGCCAACCCCCTAGTCCTGGACACCAAAATACGAGCATGATGTCAGGGCCTGCAAGCCACTAATAAAATTACACACCATTTTTTCATTGCTGCATTTTATAAATATATATTTTTGCCTGGAGTTGGCTAAACTCTAGACCATTTGCATCTTTCTTTGCAAGTTTGGCCGGGATCTGACAACACGAATTGTTGCTGAAAATGAGATTTTCAATGTTGAAATTGCAATTTTAATTGTAAAAATGGATCCAGCGCCCTCGATTACCCATGGGGCACCCCTATTATGCACTGAAAACTACCATTTGAACAATTTCCCCCGGATTTTGGCCAGAAAACTCGCTAGATTTTGGGTGCAAATGGTCTAGACTAAACTCTAGACCATTTGCACCTTTCTCGATAAGATTGGCCGGTGACACTATTTGTTGCTAAGAATGAGATTTTCAATGTTGAAATTGCAATTTTAATTGCAAAATTGGATAACCTCAACTCATACTTGCGAAAACTATATAGACATAATATATATATATTGAGGTTTATATCTTGTTTTGTTCATTTATTAAAATAACATTTTTTTTAAGAAATTGCTCTATTTAAGAATTGAATTATTTATACATAAGAGTAACCAATAGCACATCAAAACCACTATTTATCATCATAAATTGATTTAGGATTGGGTTTCTTAGCATATTTTCAATTCTAAATTTATTGTTGTGTAAATCCGTTTACATCTTAGAATCACCAAATACCTTCAAATGTTTTAATACTTTCTCTATTGTTTTTAATAGAAGTCACAAGGCATAAAACATCATCTCTATTATTTGTTCCACCATCATATTTCAAACAAATGTAATGTATAGATTCAAGATAAAGAATATCCTCTCTCACACATATACTTGGGGTTCATTGACAAGCCCTAGTGAAGAATCCCCATGGTTTATCATAATCTATGATTGGTTCCTTAAAATTTTCAATAGATTTTCTTTTAGTAGTTTCCAACTCCCCTCAAATGAGATCCTAATTTTATGAGCAACTTGAGCTAGAAACAAATCAACACCTTGAAAAATCATATTTTCCTTGGAAATATTCCTCCCCATGTTACGACATAGCTTTGTGAGTTTTTTCAAACTTGTCTTCTATCCAGGAATAATAATAATAAACTAGAGACCTCTAACCATATTTGTTTCTCCCATGTGATGAAGGTAGAATTTCGTTCTATATAGGTATGGGATAAGAGAAAGTGACAAACAAAACAAATAATATATAGTTTCATCTCGTTGCTTGCACATAATACACCTACTTAAATCTTGCTAACTTATTTTTTGACAATTATCTTATGTTAAAATTTTACTGGCTAAAGCTAGCTAGAGAAAGGATTTTGTGTAGTTTCCACACTTGCTTGCACCACCATATTCTTTCTTCTTCCTAATATTCTTCCATGTTTGCGAAGTATCCTATTTTTGTTGTGTATTCTCCTCTAACTTCACTTTATTAAATCTTCTTGATATATGAGCTTTATAGCACTATGTTTTAACATTATTTGCTTAAAAGGTAATTACATATTTTTTAAAGGTAATTATCTCAGGGAAAACCCTTTGGCACCTCCCCTCATTTTGAGTATGGTACCTTCTTTAGGGCACAAGGCTCAAAGTTGCCACGTCCCCCCCCATCCGAGAGGACATGACCACGACACTGCTACTACCATTTAAGCAGGGATCTAAGCCCCATGAACATAATAAAAGAAATGCATTGAACACAAAACATTTACAGATGCATAATGCAATCTACAGCAGAAGCAAATACATTTTATTCAACACATTAATCATGTTCATCATAATTCATTAAAACAAATACAGTTGCAGAGGTAAATACACAAGAAATACTTATCTTGAGAAGAAACGTGTCCCGCAACCAGCTATGTCGTTGCAATGTTCCACCCAACCATAGGCCAATGTGCTCATCAATCTCTCGACACCACTTCCACCCCCAAGTTGGGCATGATTCCCACAAGGAATAAGGGAACAACAACAGGCTCACACATAGCCAAAGACACCTCAAAATTCAGCCAAGCCAAAACTACATTTGGGTTTATTAGGTTGCTAAGGAGGTGGAAGGTTGAATTGCTAAGCTAGTAAGCTCAGCCATAGAGCTATGGACACCTACACAAGATCTGGCATGGATTTCCCAACACCTACACACCCAACACAAGGAAGCATCCCCTTCTCTGCTACACAGTCCCTCAGGCTATGCCTTCCATTCCAGTGCTCTTCAGGGTG
>LPNX011230001.1:55949-78251 GCA_001517045.1 Pseudotsuga menziesii
TCCGAGAAGTTTCTATTTTTTTAGGACAGGACAATGCGAAACACTACAGGATACTGCGGGAATAACTAGGGCATCAAGTTTCAGAGGTTTCCCACCACATTTTTGGCTTGACCTCACCTTTCCTCAACTCGCCTTGATAGGGCACATCTATCTGTAAGGCCAGTTTAACAAAATTCCAAAATTGATTTTTGACCTAACTCCTGCTAGGATTTCTGGTTCAGACCTGTAGCCAAAATGATTGGAATGAAGGTTGAAGATAATCTTGATGGGGCTACAAAATTCATATCCTAGAATCCTAGGGTTCTTCTCATCCTAGAAGAAAATGGTCTCTTGAAGTTTGTCAATGAGAAAGTTCCATAACTAGAAGTGGAAGGAGACAAGTCCCAATGAATCAAGAAGGATTCTGGTGGACTCAATCAAAGATCACTTGGTCCACCAGAATCCTTCTTGCTTCATTGAGACTTGTCTCCTTCCACTTATGGTTCTAGGAATTTCTAGGAAGATGTTCAAAACCTTGAATAATTTATTTGAACACAATAGCGTCAATGTGACCCTCACACTGAGGAACCAACTATCAAATATAAAGATAATTAAGTCCGAATCAATTGCCTCATATTTCATGAGGATCACTGAACTCTGGGACAATCTATGTTTCGGTGGAGATACCATTGAATAAAATGATATTTTCATGACCACTTTAAATGGTCTTACACCATCTTAGGAGTCCTTCATCCAAACCATAAGTGGATAAACAAAGCTGCCCAAATTTGACAAGTTATGGGAAAACTGCACTCAGGTATTAGACTAAGATTGCAACAAGGCAAAGACTCCATGGTCCTCAAGTTGAGGAGAATAAAGCCTTCATCACTCATGCCAAGAAAGGCAAGGGAAAAGAAAGGAAGTTTCACAAACATAAACACGAGGATAGGAGGCCAAGTTCTTCTCCATATCAGAGGGAAAAGAGGAAACATCTATCACACATACAATGCTACAAGTGTAAATATGGTCACTATGCAAGCCAATGTTTTAGTTCAAACAAGAGGAAGCATGAAGCTTCAACAACTGATGTGGAAGATGGTCATCATCACAAGAAACACATAAATGAAGATCGTACAAAATTCTTCTTCATGTCAGCATTACCAGGTATGGTTCCCACCACTAGTGATACATGGCTTATAGATAGTGGTGCTTCTAAGCATATAACTGGTTATAAAGAGGACCTTTCAGAAGTTGTTGAGAAAGAATCCCATCTCTATGTTTTACTTGGAGATGATTCCAGATACACTGTGAAAGGGTTTGGATCTACCTCTGTTCAGTTGGAATCCAATAACTTATTACGTATGAATGATGTGCTTTATGTACCTGGTATGAAAAGAAACCTTGTCTCCATCTTTGCCTTAGAATACAAGGGATACAGAGTGACATTTGCATGTGAAAAGGTGCTAGCATTGCACAAGGAATCTAACATGAACACAACAAAAGTGATTGGTGTAAGGGAGGAAATCTTGTATCGTTTGAGCATTGTTCCAACTCAAGATTTAGTCCATGATTCCACTAACATCAATGAGCTATGGCATAGAAGACTAGCTCATCTAAACTATCAAGCTCTCCTAGCATTAAGGAACATGGTGATAGGCTTACCAATGCTCCATGTAGACCATGATGGTATATGTAAAGGATGTGCACTTAGTAAGAATACCAAGGGTTCCTTTCTGAAAAGTGAAAGTAGATCCAAGGGAATATTGGATCTAATCCACTCTGACTTGTGTGGACCCATGAAGGTTACGCCATTAGGTGGTTACAACTACTATGTAACATTTATTGACAACCACTCACAAAAGACATGGATATACTTTCTCAAGACCATGGAATCTGAGGAAGTACTCAACAAATTCAAAGAATTCAAAGCACAAGTCAAGAATCTGTTAGGAAGAAGAATTAAGATCTTGATATCAAACAATGGTGGAGAAAATACCTCTACGGAATTCGATGATTTCTGTAAGGAAGCAAGAATTAAGAGGGATCTCACAATTCCCCACAACCCTCAACAAAATGGGGTTGCAGAAAGGAAGAACCAAACAATTTTAGAGGATTCCAAAGCCATGATACATAACCAAAGTCTATTGATGTTCTTATGGGTAGAAGCATCGAGAATAGTTTTCTATGTACAAAACAAATTCCCTCATAAAATATCGAAGAACATGAATCCAGAAGAAGCCTTCACAGGAGTGAAGCCAAAAGTGGGCCACCTTCATATATTTGGCTTCCCAGTCTACATTCAAGTGCCCAAGGATAAAAGGATGAAACTAGAAACTTCAATAAATAAGGGAACATTCGTGGGATACAATGAGTCTTCAAAGGATTACAAAATATAAATCCTAGGATCGAGGAAGATCGAAGTTAGTAGGGATGTGACCTTTGAAAAAGAGATGGCTATCTGAAAAGGAAGAGGATCTGATGTAGATATCGATGATGATGAAGATATGAGATCATATTCCCCTATAGAAGTTAAGAGGGATTCTAAATAAAATGAACTGATCGATCCCATTTATCAAGTTGAGTTAATTGATGATCCCTAAGATATGGCAGGAAGCTGGAAAAGACCTAGATGGGCACAAAAAACCTTGCAGGATGCAGAAGGGCACAAAGCTCCACACAGAATCCATCGGGAAAGTAAAAGACCTCAAAGGTTCTCGAGATATGTAGCACTGATGAGTCACATCATTGACTCAGAGCGTACCATGTACAAAGAAGCAACCAAACACCAAGTTTGGAAGGATTCCATGACAAAGGAGTTCCATTCCATCATGAAGAATGACGTATGGGAGGCTGTACCGAGACCTGAGGGGAAGTCAGTAGTGACCTCCTAATGGATTTTCAATATTAAACATGGAGCAGATGATAGCGTGGAAAAACATAAGGCCAGATTTTTTCCAGAGGATTCTCTTAAAAAGAGGGAATTGACTATGATGAAACATTTGCTCTTGTGGATCGATATACTTCCATTAGAACCATCATTTCCATTGCTTCAGCTGTGGGATGGAAGTTGCATCAGATGGATCTAAAGACTTCCTTTCTCAATGGTATTATCAAGAAAGATGTTTACATTGAATAACCAGAATGGTTTATTGTCCATGGGAAATATTCTCACGTATGTAAACTAAGAAAGGCGTTATATGGACTCAAGCAAGCACGTCATGCTTCGTATGGATGAATAGACAGATACTTGGTAAACTTTGGATTCACCAAGAGTGATGTAGATCCTAATCTTTACTACAATATTATGGATGACGAGCCACTGATTTTAGTCTTGTATGTGGATGACTTGTTTCTCATAGGAAATGTGAAACTGATTGGATGGTGTAAGAAGAAGCTTGCTTCTGAGTTTGAAATGAAGGACCTCGGATTGATGCATTACTTCTTAGGATTATAAGTATGGCAGAAGTAGAAGGAAAATTTACTAAGTCAAGGAATATATCATTGATATTTTGAAGAGATTCGGGATGTTGGATTGCAAGTCCATGGATACCCCAATGGATTCAAATTTCAAGAAATTGAAGGAGTCTACTTCAAATTCTGATATGATTGATCCCACCATGTATCTCCATTTTATTGGCTCTTTGATGTATCTGAAAAACACTAGACCGGATATATGTTTTGTTATGAATAATCTCATCTAGTTTATGAGTGATCCAAGGCAGATTCACTGGGTTTCTACAAAACATATTCTCGGATACTTACATGTCACTGTGGGATATGGTATAAGATATGATTCGGGATGTGATATGATATTGCAAGGATTTTCTGACTCATATTGTGTCGGGTGTGTTGTAGATAGGAATAGTACTTCCAAATGTTTCTTCAGTTTGGGATCTATAGTTATTTTTTGGTGTAGCAGGAAGCATACCTCGGTATCACTTAACATCGCAAAGGCCAAGTATATGGATTCTAGTGCAACAACCCAAGAAGAAGTATGGATTTGAAAACTCCTTGCTGGATTATTTGGTCAGATTCTAAGACCAACTGTGATTCACTGTGACAACCTGAGTTGTATATAGATGTCGTTGAATCTTGTATTTCACAATAAGATGAAGCATATACAGATCCGATATCACTACATTCATGATATGGTGCAAAAAGGTGCGGTCGAGCTACAATATGTTCCGACAAATGACCAAACTGTAGATATTCTTACCAAGCCTCTTTTCAGGACAAAGTTTGAATACTTTCGCAGAAGACTTGGAGTAGAAGAAAATGTATCCCTCGTGGAAAAGGAAAGTCAAGGCTGATATCTATGATGCTTTCACATTGGTTCCTCTACTTGTTCTAAATCTCATCCAGGTATGGGATAAATCCCATCGGCATTGTGAGACGAGCAGGTAGCAGATGATTGTGTACAATGATGACCACTATATGTTCATATTCACAATCTAGTGTTCTTTGGAGTATTCCCACCATCTCTTGAGATGAACTAGTAGTAGATGGTCATGTACATAGGTGGCCTCTGTTTGCCCTAGTTCTGAGCCAGGTATGGGAGAAATCCCATCGACATCTTGAGACAGGTAGGACATAGACAATCGTGTGCACTGGTGACTACCATACATTCATATTACCAATCTGGTGTTCTTTGGAGTATTCCCACCAGCTCTTGAGATGAACAAGTAGTAGATGGTCGTGTACATAGGTGACATCTATTGGTCCTATTTCTTAACTTGGTGTTTTGGAGAATTCCCATCAACCCTGGTTCTCAACTTGGTGTAGGAGAATTCCCACCATCACTTGAGATGAACTGATAGTAGATGGCTGTGTGAAGCATGTACAGGTTCTTAGGTAGAGACAGAGTCATAGCAGATGAGATGTTGATTGTTGTACTCTCCAACGGACTGCGTAGAGTTGAAGAGATGATAGATCTAATGATGGACTGTGTGGATCATATTTTTTATGACACCTCTCGACAGACAGAGACAGTGTTGAAAACCTTCAGTATGTATAGATATGATCAAGACAAATGAGATGTACATAAGAGACCTAGATATTGATGATGACCATATCTGAAGAATACCTTCCTTATTGAGAGGGAGTGTTGGAATTTGTGCAACTTTAGAATTTATTGTTATTGTACTTGTATTTTATTTCCTTGTATAATATCCTACGAGAGATTATATTGATGTAATTACTCATGTAAACCCTAGAAAGAATCAATGTAAACCTTGGGGAAATAATCCACAAGAAAAGAATAAAATAAAATTATTTTTGTATTTCCCCAAGGTAGGTCAACCCCAGTAATTTTTCACTTGGAATATTAGTATAAATATGAGGCACCCCTCCTCATTTTGTCATTCACTCACAATAAGTTGCTTCAACAGAAAAGGCATGCTACTGCAGTTAAGGAGAGTGTTTTTTCTAGGGTTGTATCTTAGAGAGGTATTTTTCTATCTCTTTCCTCTTCTCTTTGTTCTCGGAATTTATCACTATACGAAGGATTGTTGGGTTTTTCCCGATTGGGTTTCCCAAGATAAATTCTTGTGTTATTTTTTTATGTGCTTTGTCTTTCTTCTAGATATCCTATTGTTTATTTGAAATTAAGTTATATTGTTATAATCTTGTAAAAACTAACATAGGGGACTCTAAGTCTAGAGAGAATTTTCTACATGCATTCTTAGTTGTTGAATATAATGAATAGTGGTGGTGTGGCATCAAGTGTTCCATATTTGTCCACCACAATCACATATTTAAGGAGAATATTTCCGTTAATAAAATATCTGCAACTCCATTGTTGCATTTAACATTATGTTGAATAATTTCCTTGTTAACACCATGTTAGGCTTCTGCAAGCTCATAATCCTTGAAGATGAAATTGGTGAATGGTGGTTACAGGTTTGGGTCATGGTCTCCAAAAGATCATTGTGAATCTAAGTATACTACATGACATGTCACACTGAATTGTCTTCATTCTCTCAGCAAATGAATTCCACATTAAACAATCAAAGAAACTTTGAGCCATAAACCCTCCAAGTTTTGGAAGTGATAAACAACATTTATATGTCATAAGACACAATTAACCAATATGGATATGGTAGAGTCTTTTGCATCACTTCATGAATGAAAAGGTCTCACTCAACATAGTCCTAAGTATTATAGTTCTCAACACCCTTAGATAAACAAAAACTTGAACAAAATCATTCATAATCCATATTTATAGATTTGAGAACAAAAGGAGCCATTTTATGCTCTTATTGACAAACCCTATGACATGAGAAGCCATTAAATGAGTGTGAATATCACTAAGTTGAGAGAGTTTCAAGATCTCTACAATTTCCAAAAATTGGACAAGAATCATATTGTGCAAAGAGGTTAGGGTTGGCGACATTGGAAAAGCAAAGGTGAGAAGTGCTTCATTAGTGAGTGGAACAACACCAAGGGTTGTCTCAGTAAATCAAATATATGCATGCACAGGTTTTCCCAGTTGAGTACCATAGATTCCATAGTGGAAAAAACCTTATGTTTGTATTATAAATGCATTTATGAACTAGATTGATGTGAAAATTTATTTTTTATTAATAAGAGACACAAAACTAACATTTTATGGCAACGAAAATGCAGCTACAAAGAGTCCCCTAGGAAAAGCAACTCTTGAAATTATGATTTTGCATGATAGGATTAGTGACATAGGGATGTGAGAGTATAAAACTCCTTGAATATCTATAACTTTATCATACATCAGCAACTGCATCATTCTTCTCTTGCAACTTTATCGTACATCAATAACTGCATCATTCTTCTCTTGCAACTTTATCATACATTAGCAACTGTGTCATTCTTCTCTTGTATGTGATTGCATACAATCCTTCCTACAGGTCAAATATAGTTGTATGATTAGAAACATAACATATTCATAGTGAAAAATTCTTATGCATAAAGATATATGTCATATAATCATGCAACTATTTCTGCTACTACAACATTCATTTGTATCCTGTATAGAGACGGTAACTTTCTAGATGCCTTCCATCTCTACCAAGGCATTATTACCAGTGTGCATTACTCTCAACATGTTAGCAAATAGGTTTCATTCTAGATAAGTAGCAATGGAATGTTGTACATCACCATAAGCCACTTACCCATCATATGCATATTAGTAGTAAACTATTCATAAACGAAAAATACTCTAACATGCATATTACACTTCCTAAATCTAGGAACATATCTATGTACACAATTGAACAACTAGATATATAGGAGATGAAAATTCAAATACTTATCTTTGTTTGTATGGTGGACTCCATCTTGATCTTTGTCTCCTTGCATGCATTACTGGAGTCTCTGACAACGTACTCTACTTCATCATATGATTCTGAGGATCTGAGCCTATCTTGTTCATGATCGAGAATATTGAGAAAGTCTTCTTACACCCCAAATCACATAGATTTGTGCATTGGTGTTGAATATGTGTGTCCTATAATTGCATTCCTTCTTATCCAATAAGAGTATGATATTCATATTTATTAATATAAATATTCTGGATCAAAGTACATACTCCTCATCACTTGAGGAATATTCCCTTTTCTTTCTTCTTAGCTACAATATATTCATCCCTGGTTGCACTGAGAGCAACTCTGGTCTTCTTTCTGCAACATTTTGGAGTGCTCTTTCTGCTTGTAGAAATGTCAACTCAATTGGAGTCATTGTATTCATGCATGAAAATCCTATGGTCTCTCACATATATGAGGCCATATTCAAATGTACCCTTTAGGTACCACACCACTTTCTTTTGCCACTACCATGTGAACACATATAGGATCCACAAAGTAATTGCCTAGCCTAGTGTTCATTAAGTACATCAACAAACCAATAATCCACCTGTAGATAGTGACATCAACTATTTATGAAGTAGGATCACATATTGACTTCAAGTTTGATGTCATTGGTGTATCCCAACATCTCAAACCTTATCTTAACCACATATTTTCCTTAGCTAAGGAAAATCTACCTCTAACCTTGAGAATCATCTTAATATTATCAAACTTTGAGATCTACCATAGTCACTCCCTATATAGTGGAGCACCATCCTTCCTCTGCATTGGGACATTTGAGTAACAGGTATCCTTCTCTGCTGCTAATATTTTATGTATCCATCTATGTCACCTCTCAAGGTCACTAGATTCAAGATCCTCCATCTCGAACTTTATTGTAAGTTTAACTTGTACCCATCTATGAGCTTCCCATCCTCTGTACGCTTCTATCTTCAACCTTGTAGTAAGGGTTGGGATCCCCATCACTATAGTTTATCCTCAAGCTCCTCATGTAACTGTATGTGTTATCCCATGGGTTCCTATTGAGCTTGTACGAATCCTTCTGCGCATAGGTGGTTCTCTCGAGAGAGTCCCAAAATCCTGGAGGTTTCTCAGTCTTTTCTTCTACTTCGATTACACCAATTGTTTAGTGTAATATTCATCACTCAAGAGGTGTTTTTGGTCCTTATAGCAATGTATCGCCATGATAGACTCCCTCTTTCTGAAAGAAACCACAAACCTTGATTTGTATCTCTTGATACTTCCATCTGTTGTATGCTCGATCTTGTAGATCTTGAAGACTTTTACAAAAGTTCCCTTCAAGTCTCCAAACATCATTCCACATGATCGACTGGTACTTCTTGATCATATCATTCTTTCTTCTAATTGGGACATTCTTTCACAAGGTGTCCTTTCTCATCACAACTAAAACATTTGAGCCACGAGAGGTCCTTCTTCTGAAGTCCTTTTATTCTTGCGAGAATGTTCTTCCTTCTTGTTCTTTCTCTTCTCGGCATGAGTTGTGAGGGCTTGATTGTCATATTCATCCATCTCTTATTCTTTTTCTATAAATCGAGTTTCTTCTTACGTGCATTCCTCCATATGTAAACTTCCTTCTAGAACAAATCTCTTGAATGAAATATTCCCATGAACTTGGGATACCATTCAAGGCTGTAATCTCCACTTCTGTTTCTTCGACATTGTCTCCAATGGCTTGTAGTTGCTTCTTGATATGAGAGAATATTGAGAGTTAAGATTAATTTCCTTGAGTTGAATTATCAAGGTCTTCTTCATGTTGATGTTCTTTCCTTCATACAAGTTGTTCATTGCATCAAACATAATCCTCTTGGCTTTAACTAAGCGCTTCTTGTGTTTTGCTTTGTCTTCATCTCCCTCTGGGTCTGCAACTTCTTCTTTGACACAGTTCTCCAAGTCATGATTCTTTAAGTATGAGAAGCATTCTATAATTCCATGCTCATAAATCCTTGGCTCCTTCAAGCTTGTAACTGTTTGTCATCTTGATAAAAATGAGAACCTCAAATGGAAGTAGAGAGGATAAAACTTACCACTGATATTGCTTCAACTTGATTCTTGTTGGAAATATTTTCTAGAATACTACTTCTATTAGACCTATGGTTTTATGGAAAAACCCTAATTTTTCAACTTAGTTATCTTTCAGATCTGATTGGATAGGAAATGTGCCTCCTCAAGGAAAGATGATCAGTATACTCATTTTCCCAAGACTGTGGACATAACTGCAAAATATTTTATGCCCTAGTTTTCCCCGGCAGTAGTGCTAGGTCAAAATTGAAAATCCACAAAATGAGAAATTCTTACATAGAAATATGTTCCCTCCTAGGGCATGTTTTACAGTCCTCATTTTTCAACTGATCAGTGGAGGGAAGTGCTTGGAACAAGAAGCCCTAGTTTTCACCAATTTCTTCTACATAATTGTTTGATATTGATTCTACTATATCTCCAAAATTCCTGATCCTCAAGGTTTGAAAATTAAACCTAAGATAACCTGATCTATCTACTTTCCAACCCCAAGGGTTATAGAACATTTGGATTCACCCAGTGGAACTTATGTTAATTTTCCCAAGGTGACCTATTTGAGGACTGGTTCAATATAGTGAACTTGTACGGACTGACATGTGTGATTGTTTCCACTTCTGAGTCTAAAAATCACAACAGTACATAAACTTAAGTCCATTCCCTATTTGAAACATCTTGATAAATTCGATTTGGACCTTCCTATCCCGATATATAACAATTCTCTGTAGGTCACATGTTTATGATTGAATTTTGGAAGAGGCTGGAACCCTAATTTGGAGGAATCACATATCCTAAATTATAGTGAATCTGAGGCTGAAACTTGCACAAAAGGTACACCAATATTTCATATTTGTCCTGCAAAAGTTTAGGCTCCCAATCCTTCTCCAAACTTGAGTTATAGCGAAAAGTACAAGATGAATAGATTTTGTCTTCTAGGGTTTTTCAAGCATGAAACCCTAATCTCCAATAGCTACAGTTGCAGTAGTGTTTTGGCTGCACAAAGATTTATTTAATGGTGGCTCTAATTCCATGTTATAATTTTAATGGTTACATAATATATAAAAACATTTAGCATCATAACACAGAGATTTATCCTAGGAAACCCTCATGGGGACGAAAACCCAACAAAACTTCCTCTATATAGAATTTGACCAATTATAATGTAAAACCCAAAGAATAAGGAAACAACTCCTCTTCCACGGTATACTCTCTCTCTCTCTCTCTCTCTCTCACACACAATGCTTGAGTGAAAAGTGTGTGTATGAGAGAGGTGTCTCACCTATTTATATTCATTAGGTGAGTGACTTAATTTCCTAACTAGGTTGGCCAAGTTCTCTTATTAGGGACGGCCTACCTAGGAAGACTCAAAATACATTTATAAAATACTTTTGTGGGTACTATTTCCCCAACTTACAATGGAGGTTTTACCTCATGGATTTTACATGACCAATTATATCAAGAACATCTTCGTACGGAGCAATAACATATCCGAAGGAGGAATACAATAAAAGTACAAATAGAATATCTTCTAAAGCTATAATATTTTAAAAATCAACTCAAAGTGAGCAGTGGTGTCCTTTGTCTATGAAGCAATTTCTTGTTTATTGATATTGTGTATCTATTGTTCATATTGCATCAATTTAACCACCAAATACTTGTACCATGTTGACCTTGTGTGATATACTTGTCAATTTGGAGAGTACCCTCCTAATGAGAGGAATTTGATTTGATATCCCTCTTTAATAATTGAAACAAATCAATAACCTAAGAAAAAACTTGAAAATTATGTATATATATTTGGTAATAAATGAGAGAATTTATGTCTAACTAGATTCCCCACCTAACTAGAAATGGAATGGCTCTACTTATATCTTAAGTCCCACTTCTTAAACCGAATTAGTAAGTTTTGTTCTATACTATCTCCGATCCAAGCCCTATTTAGAATGTAGGATTGACAAATTCTACAAACCTAATCAACATAAGAACAATGAATAGATAGGTGAGTAGTAGTCTCTTTAGAATTTTTGCATACAACACAGACCATGAACTTGTCTCTTTTGAAGAAACTACAAAGTAAGGACTATGATACTAAAAGTAAGCCACATATAAATGATAGACTTTTTAAAGGCCTTGATCTTCCATCTTGGCTCATCGTCACTTGGGATCTTCAACTTCATCTATTCTCATAGCCCTATAACCCAGTTTAGTAGTATACAATCCCCATATCTTATTCATGAACCATCCCAAAGCATCCACTTCCTCCTTTAACCAGATATGAGCTTTTTAACTTGTCCATAAAAGGATTCCAACTATAAGTAAGGTCTTTTGGTAATCATACAGTACTCACAAACAACCAACCCTTATGCCATAAGTTATGTTTGCATGAAAACTAATCACTAGTTGACTAATGAGGAAATATATGAACAGAGATCACACATTGGACACCTTATCCATGGTAGAATTATGTCTGTAGGGAGTCAAGGTAAACTGGTACAGGTTCCTCATGGATGAGTTGCTCCAAAATTGTTCATATTTCCAAAATGCCTCCGCATACTCCATCTTCATGTGTCTCTTGGTCACTTTCACCATGTGGAAAGGGTAATATCTAGAGGTGCGAGAGCTCTACCCTGCTTCGAACAAGTGACTTATTGCACTCTAATTTGATCCCTGGAAAAGACAAAGGGATGTGCATAACATTTCCTTCAATGATGCAGCTTCAACAAGTGATATGACTAACTCATTGCAATCACCATGCCTAATTTGAGGATTTTGAAATCTCTACTATACTCACATGCCAGGAAGATACAATTCAACATGAATTGGGACAACACTTTTGTATGGCCACATGGGTCGAATCTTGAAATATTTTGAAGAGTGGTTCTCCCCTACTACCTTAAAAAAAACCTTTTGAAATGGAGGTGTTACATTGTATAGGGCTAGAAAATCAAAGATTGCACAAAGTACTATATACATCTTCTTAAGGACCATTTCTTCAATCTTGCATGACATTATTTTTATTTACCTTCTAATTTCTTGGAGGATAAGAAAGAAGTATGTACATTAATTGTCAAACTGGGGTTCATTGGGAACTTGTGAGTTACCATGCACTGCATGTGCAAACAATAATATCCTATTACATTGGTTTATCTACTGAGAATTTGTAGTTCAATAACATTACTTACAAACATTGGTATGAATAGTTACATAGTCTTGGCAAGGAACTAGCCAACTAAACAACTATTGAAACTAAGTTGCAAGGAAAGTAAATCACATGACAAGAAATTAAAATACATGATAGGAAAGGAAATTCACATTGGCTGCAAGTATCAGGAGTATGAATCAACTGTCTCTTGAAACAACCCCATGGATGTGCATTAAGACTAATTTCAAAATTGAAGTCCTAAATCACTCTTGTAGAAATTGAAATTCACACCATGCTGGAAAGTAAATGCTAAAACTAATTCACACTTTACTAGAAAGTAAAAGTTAAAACTAAGTTCAGTTGTGTAGGAAAGTAAATTCTAAAACTACGTTCACACTGTGCAAGAAAAGTAAATTCTAGAATTAAATCACACTATGTGGAAAAAGTAAATTCTAAAACCAAGTTCACACCATAATTAACGATAAGGTAAATTGCATAAAAGCACCATAAAAGAAATCTAAAAGTTATCATTGTCAAATACAAGTTACTGTTTATAATCCAAAGAAGTAAATATGGTCATTGTGTTAACCACAACGATTCTAAAATAAACAATTAAAACTCTAATCTATGGATTGAAATCCGATTGCAGAAATGAACTTCACACATAATAAGAAAACTAAGCAATGAAGTAAAACTACATCAACATAAAATGAATAAAATCATATTGCAAAGAATTCTAAAACTAAGTTTTATATTGAATCAAGATGAAATTGTAGTCTATTCCATCATTATTTGGACTAATGCTCTAAGAGTCCCCCCCTTGAATGGAGAATGAGCTCTTATTTATACCTGAGTTTTTCATAGCAAATAATAAATGAAGATCCAAAATATCCTCAACAAATTGGTAATAATCTATATCTCAAAACTAATTCAGGATTTTTGCTAATTACATGCTACTTAGGATTCCTTTGAAGTCAAATTTGAATTTAGGGATAGAGGCTATGATAAAATAGTCAAAACTCATCCCAATTTTCTCCTAATAGCTATTGACTCCTTAGGCCCATGGATAGAGATCTTCAAATCTTTGTGAATAAGCCAAATATTCACTCATATCCACCTTTCTTTGCCACCCTTAATTTTCAAATAATTTAACATCATTACTCCTAATCAATATCTTTGTCCAAAGTTATAGATTGAAGGTAAACTTGAATTATTGAATTTTTGCAGCTTTTGTAGGTTCTATAGGAGGTTCTGCAACTCATAGGTTATGTATTTTCTTTCTAACAAATGCTTCAACAAATACATAGTACAATATCTCCCATAATGTTAGTAAAAAATCAAATGAAATACTAAGACATGTAATGGAAAACAAACTTGAGCATAAAAACTTGCATATGAGCATTAAAAGGGATTAATACATTATTATGGATAAGCAAAATGTTTATAAGTAAGGTAAGATGATGATATAAAGATGCCATAACCAAATCTCGTCACCGCACACACAAAAAACAATGGTGAAAGAAGAAATTTTGCAGAAAAGGAAGGTAGATGTTTTCCCTAAAGTCTGCTACCTAGACTACGGGGTCAGCAATGTTCAGGCACCTCAAATAAAAGACTGTTTTTATAGGTTTTGTTTGGAAAACAATGTAAATAAAAAAGGTAAGGATAACAAGGTAGAGACATAATATCTGAAAACTTCAGAAATACAAATGTAAAAGACAAGAATATTGTAGTAATGGATGACTAAGCATTAAGGTACAGGAGATAAGCTTTCAATATATATATAACTGTAAACAATAAACAAACAGTTCATATCTGTAGCATATATATAAAAGTACTGGTCTTTGAAAACACTTTTCAAATATCAATAGGTATTTAAAATTACATACATACATGAGATGAAATATAGAAAACATCTACATCACATTCAATGTATGAAGAGTTCATACTGAACAAAAGAACATTAAAACAAAATAAATCAAAGGCCTAGCTCCATATAGTATATTAATGTCATCAAAAAGCAAAAGAAATTCTTACAGAAGTAACCATTGAATGTCTACACGATCTCCCCAACAGATCGACTCCCATGTGTTCTCCTCGCCTCTCAAAATGTTACAATATGCATTATATAGATGGTGAGGTCGAAATCCTCCCAAATCCCAAAGATAACAATCAGTTACAATCAATTTCTGAAACTACCTGCCACAAAAATTGAGCCAAACTGCTGAAAAATGGGGCTCATAGATGGATTTGGTTCTCTCAATATGTGCCACCTGTGTATAAACCAAAATAGGTTGTTGTATATTGGTTTGTTGTGAGCAAAAACCTCTCTCCATTCCTTGAGATTCATTTTGAGTTTCCCGATATCTGCATTTCAAAAACATGTGTCAAACAAGGAAATTTCGAGATCCGAAAATTAGGGATCAAATATGGATTCGATTCTCCCAATTTGTGACACCTGTAGGAAAAGAGAGAGTTTATTGTTCTATGATATGTTAGGACCTCCTCTTTCACAAAATGATTCTCCAGTATCTCAAAATCATCATTTGAAAATGACGACACAACACAGTAAAAACACCACATTTCTGAAAACGCCTCCTCATCTTGCGAGGAAATTTTGACTTCCTTTCTAAGCTCCAAATACAAATATGAAATTACCATTGGAAATATTAAGAAGTCTAGTTATCAATAGAGTATATAAGCATGTAAAATGGCCTCTCCAAGGCTGAGAAAAATGAGTTTTTACAAGGTTACTAAAAACAACTCAGCATGTGATCATTGGCACTGTACTGGAAAATGCTGGTCATAGTGCAGGCTGTAATAATTGCTGCTGAAACTGCAAACCAAGGCAAATAGAATATGTGATATTTTTGACCTGAATCCTTGGATAATTACTCCCTCTGTTATTGTAATGAAGTGTCAAGAACCTGCAGAAACTTGAATGATCCGTGCACCCTCAAGAACATATACTTGTTGTTCATTTAAGTTTTATGAGTAGAATAAAATGTTGCTGCATCCTTGTTGACCACAGGAAGGTCTTCAAAATATGTTTACCCGTTCTTACCAAACAGAAAGAATTTGAGGATAACAGAAGGATGTTTCCTTCAATGTATGAACCAAACGAAGCATATACTCTGTTTTGCTTTCATGATTACTCCTGCACATAACCCAACCTCGACAAGCTAACAGCATACATGTATTTTGAGTAAATGTCTTGTGCTGCCAGCCCATATGAGATACATATGGAATACTTTGAAACCTTAGAAAACTTATGAATAGACTCGAAACATCCTATAGGAGCATAGGTTAAGATCTAAAATGTTGTAAATACCTAGAATATTAAAAATATGAAATCAAAACAATGTAACATCCCCGGTTTTGACCTCGTTTGCATGATGTATATAATGTAACTAATCGTGGTGAGGAGCTAAAGGCAAAAGACCCACCATCGATTTGGTTGTGTATGTTTCGGCAATGGGGATAGTTGCCGATGGTATATCGTGCTATCCGGCACATTATAGTTTGGCATCATGTAAATACGCACATCAATTAAAATAAACCCACAACCAGCTACGGCAATGCAACGTTAAAAATGAAAAGGGCATGATTCTAAAGCATAAGGGGGGGTGGGGATGTCAAACCTTGGTCTATGGGGGGGAAATCCTTGTTTGATTTTCCATATTCCCTTGTCTCATCCAACCTCTTTAATGTCTTACTGAGTGGTTGAGGTAGTTATTGCTGAGTAGTGGTGGCTGTGGCAGGACTATCAGTCCTTGCCCACGTGCCCACTCCACTAGCGGATTCTTCCTCTTCACGTCGCTGGGGGGCAGAAGGGCGACCTTCCATTCTCTCCATGACTCCACTCTCCCACGATCTCCACTTCTTCACGGTTTTGATTCTGCTCACTCTCACGCAGGGGACAGTTTTGCTCTGTTCTCCCTTTCCTCATTGATTGCTAGTCTGTGGATGTGTTCTCCTTCCGATTCACGCAGAGAGTCTGACCTTGTTTCCAATATCGGACCGTGTAATGTCCCGGGCCGACTGTGAAGATGTGATGTGGCTTCATTGTTGAGGAAGGACCATTGTTTTCCAATACTGTTGGCTATGTCTGGGCTGTGAATGTCCCAAGGATTTCATCGTTGAACCATGGTTGTTGTTTTCCCTGATCAGTGGCTACTGTGAGTACCTCTATTGTGTGGATTATGGTCTCTCTCTACCTTTTGGCTGAATGTGGTCTGTGTAAGTTTTCCCTTCACGCAAGGAGGACTGCTTCCTCACGCGCACCATTTTGGGGAATTCTCCATCGGTTGTCCATCCACACATGCAGAGTCATTCTCTCCCCTTCTCACGCATAGGAGTTCTGCATTGGTTTTCCTCACGCAGGGAACGGGTTAAATCGTGGCTGTCACTCAGGATTTTCGAGTGCAAGAGCCATTCATGCTCGGGGCTGTATGCCTATGTGTTCCATACCGGTTTTGGTGGTATGTGTATGTCTCCTTATCGCCTGTGGCCATGTATGCTGTCTACTGTGGTCTGCGTTTGTGTTTTCCCATGTCTATGCTAGGAGTTTTCCCTCTCCTCTGTTTTGGGACTGTGGATTGTTGCCATCATTCATTGTGAGGTTGTGGCTGTCGATTTGCCCTGGTTTTGAGTTGCTTCTTGGATGCTAAGGCTGTGGATGTCTTTTGGGTGTTGTGCTGAGTTGTTTTGGCCACGCTAGGGCCAAGAACAACTCTGAGTTGTCTTGTGGCTTGAGCTGTGTATCGCCCTTTGTTGGGATTGTCATCCGGTTGTCTTCACAGAGCTGTGAAGGGATTGCTTTGCTGCGGTATGCAGTGGTTGGTCTTCGGACTGTTGAGAGTGGGATTAGAGACTATGTATGCATGAGAAGACTGGTGTTGAGGCCACCAGCTTGGCATTTAGCCTGTCCTAGCTCCTGGATGGCTTGGTAAAACCCTGCTGTGTGGGTTTGGCTGATTGGAAAAAATTGGCTATGTGTAAGCCTGCATTGACCCTTAGTCCTTGAGGAATCATGCCCAGATCGGGGGTGGCAGTGTTGCTGAGAGATTGATGAGCACGCTAGCCTATGGTTGGGTGGAACGTTGCAGCAACGTGGCTGGTTGCGGGAGAGTTCTTCATTGAAAGATAAGTAATCCTGATTGTTTCACCTCTGCAATTATATCTATTGTTCCATGAATTATGATGAACATGTTAAATGTTGGAATGTGTGTGTTGCCTCCGCTGAATGTTGAGTAACTGTGTATGCATCTTGTATGATGGATTATGCATCTTCGTATGCATTCTGTTAAGCTTGTTTTTATTTCAGCATTGATGTCTGTTCATGAACATGGGGTTGTTTCCCCATTTGCTTGGTGTTGGTAGCGTCCTCTTCGCCGGTCAAGGGGGTCGGGGACGTGACAGCGTGGTATCAGAGCTCATTTTGCAACATGGGCCTGAATGGACCACCAAGATGCAGTGACAGAGTGTAGAATTACCTTCTATGTCCAGCAGAACAGCAGCAGACAAAAGAGTTCCAAAAATTTTCTAAGTATAGAATTCGTTGGAAATTGTTGGCTTGTCGGCGATGGATAGATGAAGAAAGAGCCGACAGAGCGGCAGAGGGGAAACTTCCATCGGAAGCCATCAGTGGAAGGCCACCGAAACGATGACGCGATTTAGTGAATGGAGTACCTGCAGTTTCGGCGGAGATTAGTAGATTGATCGGTGAAATTTAGTTCTTTGGGGACCCGATGCGGTGGAAGACTAAGGAGAAAATTCCAAAATTTTTCTAAAGTCCAAAAATCATCGGAAGCAGGAAGTTGTTCGAGCGTCCGCCGTTGCGAATGGCTAAACAACTACGCGTCCAACGGGTAAGACCTCCGACCACCGACGCCATGAAGAAATTTCAAAAATTTTCTAAGTATAGAAATCGTCGGCTATCGAAAGAAGATAGTGGTTTGTACGCCCGCCGTTGCGGAAGTCTAGAGCACTAGACTTCCGACAAGAAAAGACTGCCGATGCTGGTCAAAATCCATTCACTGATCGGAAGAAGATCAAGGATCATGTTCCGCCATTGCGGCTGCAGAAGGAACTATTTCGTCGACGAAAAGAAGATCAAGTAGCAGAAGAAGATCATTGTAAGGCGTTAGCTGTTTGAGCAGCCGATACGTCGGCTGAGTTAGCCGAAAGGACTTCTGATGTCGTCGACGGAAGAAAGTAGAATAGGGAAAATTTTGAAAAGTTGAAAATTCGTCTAAGTATGGAAACCGTCGGAAAAATTTAGCTGTTTGAGTAGCCGATGCAGCGGCAAGTATCGGAGGAAAATAGAAGATGAGGTTGCCGATGCGGCGGCAAGTATAGGAGGAAAATAGAAGATGAGGTTGCCGATGCGGCGGCAGAAGGAAGAAGAAATATTTCCGAAAATTTTTCTAAGTATAGAAACATCGAAAAACCTTAGAGGATTGGACCGCCGACACGTCGAAAAAATTTAGAGGATTGGACAGTCGACACGTCGGAGAAAAATAGAGAATCAGTCCACCGATACGTCGGAAGCCAGAGGAGGGTCGGCCCGAAACATCGAAAAAATTTAGTTGATTGGACTGCCGATGAGCGTCGGATGAAAGATGAAGATCAGACCGCCGACGCAGTGGAAAGGATTGTGGTTCGGATCGCCGATGAACAACGGAGAAGCTAGCTGTTCTGACTGCCGAAACGTCGGGCTAATAGTCGAAATGAGAGCCGATTCTGCAGAGGAAATTTTGAGATTTTCAAGTGGGATTTTCCAGCAGATTTTGACTGTTTTTCAACAAGATTTTTTCAGCAGTTTTTCAGTGGGGTGTACAGATGGTTGAAGTTGGCACCCAGTCCAAAATGCAGTTGTGTGTAAAATGCCGAGATTTGGTGAAAATCTTCATTTTTAGAAGTGGTGTGGTTTTCACACCCGAGGTCGAAATGAAGCATGTGGATAGGTGTTGGAAAGCTTATCTAGTAGGGAACAAGGGAAAGTCACCAGAATCTGAGCATGGAGCAGCAAAGTGTTAATGATGGCCACTGCTATCAAATGGACAAATTTGGAAAGTTGCATGCCCAGAGGTAGCAAGGACTATGAAGGCTAACCAGCTGTTGTAGAGGAGTTCCATGCGAGGATGTGGAACTTGAAAAGGGAAGTTTCCTTAAACCCTATCTTGCTGATTATAACTACATTTCCTAAGTTTTATACTTGAAATGTATGAGGATATGTATTGCATGCATAGGATATTACATGTTGGTAAGAATATTGAGGATTATACATTTATAATGAACCACTAATCATAACTATTGCATTGGTGTTGGCATTAGTGGAAAAACCAACGACAACCTAGACATGGTTGAGTATGTTGCTGAGGCTGATGAATGTGACCAGCAACCCTATGAAGAAAGGGATAAGGCAACCAGTCCATAATCAAAAGTTGGTGAGCAAATTTTGCAATCCTCTGCGAGATACCGACTAAACTGGTAATGCCAAGGGTGTAAGTAGGACCCATGAAGGTAAGAGTTTGATTATGACAAACTCCAAGGAGTGGTAAAGGTAAGAGACCTCATACCATGTGGATATTTGAATAGAGAAAGGTGTCATGCCTGTATATATATTGGTTGAGCTTAGTAGCCCAAGGGAAGTAAGTACTAATGATCTCGATTATAGTAATGCATCCTATATGAAGTAGTCATGGTTAGGCCATGCATGGTATGTTTGAATGCATAGTATTCCTGAATCAATGCAAGGTAGCATTGAATGCATATACATTAAAAAGATTTTATGAATCTTGTAGTCATGCATTGAATGTATGCATATGAAGGGTGTGAGTGACTGATTGCATAAGTATAGGTGAAAATGTTGTGATGTATTGCATGAATGCATTGAGATGAGTGCATGTGATGTTATGAATAACTAATGGCCAAAATGATGAATTGATGACAATTCAGGAACCATTTCAAAAGCTGTTATGAATGCAGGATAGTAAGTGCATAAAGAGGATAGTCATGATCAGTTGGCTGCCAGAAATGCTCTACGGAAGAGTAAGGTTCCAGGTAGATTATTTAGAGCATGGAAATGAGAGTAAGACCATGACAAATGCTGGAATCTACCATGTGAAAGAGCCAAACCTTATGAGAAGAGTCTCATGGTTGTGAAAATAGTTGGTATGCATAAAGGGTTGTTAAATTTGAATTGTGAATTTCGGATTTAAGAAATTGCTAACGACTACTAATCACGGTTGGCTTGCATAAGATTGTGTCAGGACGACGCATTGTAAGTGGGTATTCATGTTATGCTAGTAGGCATAAAAATTATTATAATGGGCATAGTAGTGCTGCTTACAAGAGACCCACAAATGAGGATCACCTCATTGCTAAGCAAATCAATTTCTATAGTAGACAGAGTTGCAAATTCCTGTTGAATTTGATTACTAATGTCATTGCTTGGTTATGTAACAATCAATTTGGATTATATTATCAGATAATGATTGACTGTTTGGCTAATTGATGAATGTGCCAGGGGTACACACTGCAGGAAGATCATGTGTGATGGCCTGTAGGAGCCAAACTTCATGGGAAGGTTTTCCCTTATTTTGGAAATGGGTTTCGAGTGAAACTCCATTGGACATTTTGGAAATGTCTCATCTGCACTGCATGTTTGGTAAGCAACATGAGTGAGATGGTATAGAATATGTCGGTAAGACATGTGTGGATATGAACTGTAAAAAGGAGTTGGGATGGCCAACCGAGGGACTGTCAACTTAGAGAAGGGAGCCCCATTTCTCCTTAACAAAGGGATACTGCGTCGGGAAATGGATAAGTGTTCTGTGACCCTTGCTAAGAATATGCATGTCAAGTTATTAAAATTCCATATGTAGAACATGTTTTGATTTTATATCCATGATGACCAATTGCTTGAGTATGAAGAGGACCTACATGGCACACACCGGAAAAGAGTGCACACTTTTTCCGATGTCAGATCATGAAAAGGTTTTCAATATTGATTACACCCTAGGGAGTGGACGCACTCCTGGTGTCTCAATACTTGATAGTGAATGATACGAAATATGGTTACAGTTTAAGAGCAATAATGCTAATGAGTTTGCTTATATTGCTTGTGTTGATAGGCTAAATAGATGCAGTTGGGTGTTGCACCCTAAAGGTAAAAGGTAAATGGTTGTTGTGAGGGGTTGCGGAGTAAGGGTTATTGTTGATATACGTGTATGTTGGTATAAGTGTATGTTGGGCTGTTATATGCCTGAGGATCCATAGTAGATCCTAGACCTGGAAATGGTCGTGGTAAAGTTCCAAGCCCAGTCAACATGTGGATGTACTAGCTGGACATTAATTATTTGATGTTGTGGAAGTAGCCTACATGCTGACCTAACATCCAAGTCCATAGGCGATCCCAAGGCTTGCAAAGCGAAGTAGGATCCTGTGGACCAACGAGGAAATGCACAATACAGATAAGTATTGGATTATTTTGCTTATGAATATACATGTGTATATGATTTGGTTATGATGTTTTAAGCTCTTGTTCTAGAGATAAAACCGATGAGAATAAACTAAACATGTGAATCTATTCAATGTTCGAATATAAGTATCGCTGGGAGCGATGACTATGAGAGCATCCTAGGGGTGCATGTGGACATGTGACTGTCCTGGAGAGGTCGAAATGAGCGGTAATGAAAAAAGTGCTAGTAAGACTGTGGAGGTCCTAGCAGCCGAGACAAACCATGTGGAGAGACTCCATGGTTTAGAGGTCTGGAATAGATCGAAGACACTAAGTGTCATGACCAA
>LPNX011230001.1:78466-138891 GCA_001517045.1 Pseudotsuga menziesii
GTGCATTGCACAGGTGAGAAAAGTGAAACCCGATGGTGCACATTGATTATGGCAGCAGATCAAAGGTTGTTGGACTTGGCTGGAAGTCTCCTTCAAATGATTGCCAAGACCCAAGAAAATATTGGGGAGATGCTCAAGATACAGAAAAGGCAGAATGAAATGAACCACCAGATTTTGCAAGACTATTGGTTTGCAAAGGGAGGTGAAAAGCCTTTTGGGAGAAATCGACAAAGGAAAGGAAGGTGGATCAGCGATGGGACATTTGTCCAAGCGACCTGATAAGAAACGGTCCAGGCATGAAGACTCAAAGGAAATTGAGCAGGTAAAGATGAAGCAGCCAGTGAAATGCTGGGAATGCGGAGGACATCATTTACGTCAGGACTTCCCAATGAGGGAACATGATGAGGGAAATAGCCGCAAAGTTCCTAGGCTTCGGGATAAGCTGAGAGCTGAGAACCAGTGGGAGAAGTTCGTGGAAGCCGAGGGGATTGGTCCTGAACGTTCATAGTGAATAATTGAACGTGGGACGGATCTGCAAAATTTTGAAATTTTGGTGTGCAATTGTATATGTATTCCTATGTATTGGAACACCGAGGACGGTGTTATTCCAAGGGGGAGGGGAATGTAACATCCCCGGTTTTGACCTCGTTTGCATGATGTATATAATGTAATTAATCGTGGTGAGGAGCTAAAAGAAAAATCCCCACGATCGATTTGGTTGTGTATGTTTCGGCAATGGGGATAGTTGCCGATGGTATATCGTGCTATCCGACACATTATAGTTTGGCATCATGTAAATACGCACATCAATTAAAATAAACCCACAACCAGCTATGGCAGTGCAATGTTAAAAATGAAAAGGGCATGATTCCAAAGGATAAGGGGGGGTGGGGATGTCAAACCTTGGTCTATGGGGGGAAAAGCCTTGTTTGATTTGCCATCTTCCCTTGTCTCATCCAACCTCTTTAATGTCTTGCTGAGTGGTTGAGGTATTTATTGCTGAGTAGTGGTGGCTGTGGCAGGACTGTCAGTCCTTGACCACGTGCCCACTCCACCAGTGGATTCTTCCTCTTCACGTCACTGGGGGGCAAAAGGGTGACCTTCCATTCTCTCCACGACTCCACTCTCCCACGATCTACACTTCTTCATGGTTTTGGTTCTACTCACTCTCACGCAGGGGACAGTTTTACTCTATTCTCCCTTCCCTCACCGATTTCTAGTCTGTGGATGCGTTCTCCTTCCGATTCACGCAGAGAGTCTGACCCTGTTTCCAATATCGGAATGTGTAATGTCCCGGGTCGAATGTGAAGATGTGTTGTGGCTTCATTGTTGAGGAAGGACCATTTTTTTCCAATACTGTTGGCTGTGTTTGGGATGTGAATGTCCCAGGGATTTCATCGTTGAACCATGGTTGTTGTTTTCCCTAATCGGTGGCTGCTGTGAGTAACTCTACTGTGTGGATTGTGGTCTCTCTCCACCTTTTGGCTGAATGTGGTCTGTGTAAGTTTTCCCTTCACGTAGGGAGGACTGCTTCCTCACGCGCACCATTTTGGGGAATTCTCCATCGGTTGTCCATCCACACATAGAGAGTCATTCTCTCCCCTTTTCACGCACAAGAGTTCTGCATTGGTTTTCCTCACGCAGGGAACAGGTGAAATCGTGGTTGTCACTCAGGATTTTCGAGTGAAGGAGCCATTCACTCTCGGGGCTGTACGCCTGTGTGTTCCATACCGGTTTCAATGGTATGTGTATGTCTCCTTATCGCCTGTGGCCATGTATGCTATCTACTGTGGTCTGCGTTTGTGTTTTCCCATGTCTATGCTGGGAGTTTTCCCTCTCCTCTGTTTTGGGACTGTGGATTGTTGCCATCATTCATTGTGAGTTTGTGGCTGTCGATTTGCCCTGGTTTTGGGTTGCTTCTTGGATGCTAAGGCTGTGGACGTCTTTTGGGTGTTGTGTTGAGTTGTTTTGGCCACGCTAGGGCCAAGAACAAATCTGAGTTGTCTTGTGGCTTGAGCTGTGTATCGCCCTTTGTTGGGATTGTCATCCGGTTGTCTTCACAAAGCTGTGAAGGGATTGCTTTGCTGCGGTATGCAGTGGTTGGTCTTCGGACTATTGAGAGTGGGATTAGAGGCAGTGTATGCATGAGAAGACTGGTGTTGAGGCCACCAGCTTGGCATTTAGCCTGTCCTAGCTCCTGAATGGCTTGGTAAAACCCTGATGTGTGGGTTTGGTTGATTGGCAAACCTTGGCTATGTGTAAGCCTGCATTGACCCTTAGTCCTTGAGGAATCATGCCCAGCTCGGGGGTGGCAGTGTTGCTGAGAGATTGATGAGCACGTTGGCCTATGGTTGGGTGGAACGTTGCAGCGACGTAGCTGGTTGCAGGAGATTTCTTCATTGAAAGATAAGTAATCCTGATTGTTTCACCTCTGTAATTATATCTATTGTTCCATGAATTATGATGAACATGTTAAATGCTGGAATGTGTGTGTTGCTTCCGCTGAATGTTGAGTAACTATGTATGCATCTTGTATGATGGATTATGCATCTTCGTATGCATTCTATTAAGCTTGTTTTTATTTCAGCATTGATGGTTGTTCATGCACATGGGGTTGTTTCCCCGTTTGCTTGGTGTTGGTGGTGTCCTCTTCGTCGGTCAAGGGGGTCGGGGACGTGACAAACAAACCAAACTCTTTTAGGGTAAAAGCAAATAAAATAAAATCCCAAGGCTAAAAATATTTAAAATGATAAAGTATCCTAACAAATATGGAAAGCAGACCTAGGTCAAACATTGGCTCCAACTGGGGGATGGCATTTCCCTGAGATTTGCCAAGAGTTGAAGTTCCAATGCCTTATTCTCTGTCGATCAATTTATTGTTCCATTGGGCTATGGAGTCTTATACCAAATATCTGAAACTCTCTCAAACTCTAACCACACACCTTTGAAATAACAAAATACTGTTGCATACTGAAAAGAATCTACATGCTCGTATGGCGAGCTTATTCTCCTTCTTACTCCTACTTCTAATCGGTAGAAGTAAACAAATCAAGTGTAATCATACTTCCAGTGAAACCATGATAGCATCCAACAGACTATATCAAATTCTTGTAGGTAAATAGAAGTCAAAGAAGAACTTATCATTTGAAACATAAATTTATTTTGTACAGCATTTTCTACTTTGATTTCATTTTCTAAGAGGCCGAAACCTTTTGAAAACCCTGAGTTCCTATAAATAGCCACTGGTTCTTCCCAGTTATGTTGTATTTCCAGCTGATACAAAAAGTCATATTGTTGCACTGCTCCACTTATAAAATGAGATTTCATTTGTTCTGCTGAAAATAGAGAATGAAGATTTTCCAGGCATTGAAAATCAAAGGCATCAAATTTATCCCGAATGTGCTCACAATTTCCTTTAACAGTATCAACAATAGTGTCATCCTGAGAATTAACAAGTTGATCTTCTTCTTTCATGCTACCATCAGATGAGTAATTGTCATACATTGGCTCTGTTTGTTCATGAATAATGGATTGAATGTCTTCACGAACCTACTGATTTAATTCTATCACATCACACATATCCGGATATTGCTTTTCAAGATCATCATCATGTTCATAAAAAATTGGAGCATACTGATAAAATTATAATGACAAAGATGAAGTTTTCTGAAAATTATCAGCAGCAATCTGATCTTCAAACAAACTTGGAATAGCTTCTGTATTATAATCAGCATTATAAGAAACATCTGAATTTATGCCAAATGCATCCAAAGTATTATGGTCATCAAATTTAACATCTAACTGTTGAAAATCCTCCTGCTGTAAAATAGAATTAGTAAAAGCTACATATGACAATGAATCATCGTTTGAAAAAGAATCAAGAGCATATTTAACTTGACTGTCATCAACACCAACTTTAAGATTGTTCTGCAAACCTTCATAAATAGTGTGATTTTCAATGTTTTCTTCAATAGAGGATTGAGCTTCACAATGAAATATTTCTTCATGAATTTCATCAATAATGCTATGCTGATCATTATTACTAATAGATTTACTTAACTTAAATTGCTCACAACAGTCCTCTAAAAGGAGATCAGCAGAATAAATCCTCTCACAATAAACATAAAAGGCAGCATGGAAATCTTTTATTGACGAAATGCTAGAGATAGGAAGAGATCGGTACCACTGTCTGGCATTTCCTTCCAATGAATAAATAAGCATTTTCAGCAATACATCCTCATGATGAATATCGAGCTGGTCCATGTATTGATAAAACTTAATCAAGTGTTGTTCCGGATGGTCATGCCCATCTCCTCTAAATCTTGGAAGGAAGTCTCCCCATTCATCCATAGTAGGCACATTATTTGGGAAATACGAAACAACTGAAAAATTGAAAGGTGCAAACCTTGTAGCCACAATGGCTTCCATGGATTTTGACATTTTGAACCGGTGGAGTCACCAACAGATCCTTCCTCTGTGAAGTCATCGGTGAAAAAATTGTAGTCTAAAGCATGTAACTAGCCCTTGTTCACCATCAAAGACTGGATCTAATCGTTATCAAACCAAGGAAGAATTTATGCTTCCTCCCCAGTATGGTCTCCAGAAGATGTTTTCCCTAAAGTCTACTACCTAGACTATGGGGTTAGCAGTGTTCAGGCACCTCAAATAAAAGACTGTTTTTATAGGTTTTGTTTGGATAATAATGTAAATAAAAAAGGTAAGGATAACAAGGCAGAGACACAATATCTGAAAACTTCAGAAATACAAATTAAAAGACAAGAATCTTGCAGTAATGGATGAGAAATAATTAAGGTATAGGAGATAAGCTTTCAATATATATATAACTGCAAACAATAAACAAACAGTTCATATCTGTAGCATATATATAAAAGTATTGGTCTTTGAAAACACTTTTCAAATATCAATAGGTATTTAACATTCACATACATACATGAGATGAAATATAGAAAACATATACATCACATTCACTGTATGAAGAGTTCAGACTGAATAAAAGAACATTAAAACAAAATAGATCAAAGGCCTAGCTCCATATAGTATATTAATGTCATCAAAAAACAAAAGAAGTTCTTACAGAAGTAACCATTGAATGTCTGCACGAACTCCCAAGCAGATCGACTCCCATGTGTTCTCCCCCCCTCTCAAAATGTTACAATATGAATTATATAGATGGTGAGGTCAAAATCCTCCCAAATCCCAAAGATAACAATCAGTTACAATCAATTTCTGAAACTACTTGCCACAAAAATTGAGCCAAACTGCTGAAAAATGGGGCTCAGAGATGGATTTGTTTCTCCCAATATGTGACACATGTGTATAAACCGAAAGAGGTTATTGTATATTGGTTTGTTTTGAGATGAAAAATCTCTCCATTCCTTGAGATTCATTTTCAGTTTCCCGATATCTGCATTTCAAAAACATGTGTCAAACAGGGAAATTCCGAGATCCGAGATCCGAAAATTAGGGCTCAGAGATGGATTCAATTCTCCCAATATGTGACACCAGTAGGAAAAATGAGAGAGGTTATTGTTCTATGATGTGTTAGGAACAAAAACCTCTTCCCGTTTCACGAAATGATTCTCCAGTAGCTCAAAGTCATCATTTTCAAATGATGACTCGACATAGTAAAAACGCCACATTTTTGAAAATGAAGCCTCATCTTGCGGGGAATGTTTGACTACCTTTCTGAGATCTAAATGCAGATATGAAAGTACCATTTGAAATATTAAGAATTCTAGTTATCAATAGAGTATTTAAGCATGTAAAATGGCCTCTCCAAGGCTGAGAAAAATGAGTTTTCATAAGGTTACTAAAAAAAACGCAGCATGTGATCACTAACACTGTACTAGAAAATGTTGGTCATAGTGCAGGATGTAATAATTGCTGCTGAAACTGTAAACCAAGACAAATATAATATGTGATCTTTTTGACCCCAATCCTTAGATAATTACTCCCTTTATTATTGCAATGAAGTGTCTATAACCTGCAGAAACTTGAATGATTCGTGCACCCTCAAGAACATATACTTGTTGTTCATTTAAGTTTTATGAGTAGAATAAAATGTTGTTGCATCCTCGTTGACCACAGGTAGGTATTCAAAGTATGTTTACCTGTTCTTTCCAAACAGAAAGAATTTGAGGATAACAAAGGGATGTTTCCTTCAATGTATGAACCAGATGAAGCATATACTCTATTTTGCTTTCATGATTACTCCTGCACATAACCCAACCTCGGCAAGCTGGAAACATACATGTATTTTGAGTAAATGTCATGTGTTGGCAGCCCATATGAGATACATATGGAATACTTTGAAACCTTAGAAAACTTATGAATAGACTCAAAACATCCTATAGGAGCATAGGTTAAGATCTAAAATGTTGTAAATACCTAGAATATTAAAAATATGAAATCAAAACAAACCAAACTCTTTTAAGGTAAAAGCAAATAAAATAAAATCCCAAGGCTAAAAATATTTAAAATGATAAAGTATCCTAACAAATATGGAAAAAAGACCTAGGTCAAACAATAGGTAAAGGTAAAGTTGATCCTGAGCCTAGTTCAAACACTGAGATCAACATACATTTTATAATGCCAGAGTTTCCTATCGAGCTCACCACATCCATTTCCGAATTCGACAAAAATCACAAGGAAGAACTTCAAGGACTATTTGGGGTTAGTGGTAGATTCATTGAAGGATAGTACTCCAAAGAATCCCATGGTGGTGAGAGCCTTAAGCAGGCATCCAACTAAGATTACATGTCATACTAAAGGATTATCAATTGCAATAGCATCTTCTGCATTCACATCTTCAACAACAATGATTTCTACTGCTAATACATCACCCACAGATGTCCATCCAACCCTTTGTTGCAGGATCTTAAGGACTTTGGTCCTGAGCATGATCTACGTTCAATAGAAGAAACTCTCAGGTCTTTCCAAGACTTTGAAAAACCCAAGTCAATAGTGACAATCATCACCATGCATAATGATCAACAAAGGTCCCTACAGAATGTTCCTAGCATTTTGGTCCATAACGAGGATATTAGAATAGCACTAGAAAAACTAGACGGGAAAAAATATATTCACCCATAGACTATTGCAAATACAAACAGAAAGAAACTTATTGACAATGTGCAACTATTTACAAAGGGACACTAGGGACCACTTAGAGGGAGGCCTGCAGATAGTAACCACTAAGGAGAGGAGCCCCTATGTCAATTCCAACTCAACAACAAGGGAATGTGGATGTCGAAATACAATATGTAGGAGGAGAATAAATCAACGAGAAAATTCCTAGCAGCCCCCCTCCTTCAATGCCACTTGATAGTCTCTCGGTGATGGCTTAGTTGTAGTAGTTAGCACAAGATATAAAAAATTGTCGGGCAATGTTGAATATTTTCCTAGGGACAAATAGATGTAGTGTCATTCCTATTTGTAGAAATGTAGGAAAGGATATTACAATGTCATCATTCAACATGCTCTCATGTAGATGCTGAAGCAAAAACATTGGATCATTTTGATCCATCAATTGTGAGTGGCCAACTACTAAATTAGATGTTGGCCACTAGTCACACAAATCAACCTATATATCTCTACACTTGGTTCACCACATGGTTGATTAACATGATGAGGGTCTAAGTCAGAGAAGTGGAACAACAAATAGATAAGGAGGAGCATGAGCAAAAGGCCATGCATTAGGCAAATTTTGAGGTAAAAAATGGGCCTCAAAGAAAACATGCACCATAAAAATCAACTTTATAAGTACCGACATTATTCAAGAGGATGATGTCAACTATACATGTAAATATTTTATGATTTTTTTAAAGGGAAGGGTGGGGGAAACTACATTTTTCTCTCGTATTTTCAACTTATCTCTTTGTCAGTTTAATAAAATTTCAAGTGTGAGCATTCGTTGAATGTGGAATTAAATTCCTCATCCAATGAGAACCATCTCGACATCCTTTTGGAAAACCCCAAAAAGGAAAAAAAAACTCTAAATACAATTTAAAAAATGTATTTCCTAGCAATATATTAAAAATATTTTATTATTATTATTGTATTTCGAGTTTTTTCCAACCAAGGGCATGCCAAAAGTATGCTAAGTGAGTACTTTTTGGATGAAAATTTTAATTATACATCCAAAAAGTGCTTACACTCAAAATTTGAGGAAACCAACAAGGATATAAGTTGAAAATAGGAGAAAAAAATAGTTTTTTACTTTTTTCCTAAAAAAAACTCTTATTTTATTATTTAAGCTTAGACCTCAAAATTCCTCTAATGCAAGTTACAAGTGAACAACTCATAGTGCTATTCATAAATATCATTGTAGAAAGATATTATGAAAATCAAGCTAGGAAATAAGTAGAAAATTGGATAGAATAAGTGTGAATCAAGTGAGAAGTGATGTGGCCAAAGTTGAGAGATAAGGATCCTTTCTCTCCCTAACAATATCTCCTCTACTCATCTAGAAGGTTGTGTGGATACCCTACGCTCATCTTAGCAACAATTGTAGGCCATTATTGAAGATCAACATGTCTGATTGGATGTTGCCCAGATCTAGGATATTAATAAGTAGTAGGAGCTCATGGATTGATTACCTCCTCTAGTTGAGGAAGTCACCGCAACTCGTTCTCATCTATAGACAATCAAACATAAAAATTTAATATTTTTAACTATGTAGGATTGTATCGGCCTGTTGAAGAAGTGTCAAAGATCAATTAAGGATTTGCAAGAATGACTTAAGGTCATGAATGCCAAATTATAATCCATGAGCAACCCCTTGGAGTAGAAAACAAGGTACATGCAAATTCAAGCTACAAATGACCAGTTGGATGCACTACATGAGGTTATTGTTGTTAATATGAAGGCCCTACATGAATTTCAACCTATTGTGCAATGCAAATATCTTACATTACATCATGTCAACAACTTAATTCATTTGCAAACACATAGTGGACCACCCTAGAAAAGTGTAATCCCAATGAGCTAGAAAATGATCAAGCATAAACATTCATTACCAATGCCTCACTTTTATTGGGTAAGTGAAAAATGTAGATTAATGATCCCAACTCCTTCCATATCTATGCCCTTGTCATTGTACTTGAGTTGGCCCCTTCATTTGAAGGGTCAAAAGAGCATTATGGTTGAATTGAGGGTGAGTCGATGATTGTGGTCGATGATTATTGGTTCGTTCATTTTTGAAGATCAGATGCAGAATATGAACAAAGTAGTCAATGCATAGGATTTGCACAAGAAGACACAATGCAAGAGAAATAAGATAATCAAAGTTTCCAATGGAGAAGTTGGGTTGTAATTTCCTTGATGTAGTTATAAATAACCATTAGCCATTATTTTTGTATAAAACCCTATGAAGGATTAGTGGATGGGGTTGGACAAAAGGTTCGAGAATATAGGAAGAGAAAGTGGCAATTGTGGGAAGGGTTGTTGTATTGTTATGAGTTGTGAGATGCAAGATATATATCCCATATATTGTAAAGAATGTATATTTTTTCTACATAAGGAATATGAATGGAATGGGTTTGATTGGGAGCCCTCCTCTTAATCATGTTGTGAACTTGTATTTGATGAATGAATATGCTACACTCTTTATATTTTAATCATGTGTATGTTGTGGAATGTTGCTCGATAAAATTTATTTCTTAAAATCAACATTTAATCACCAAATAAACACTATGTTTGAAGTTGTGTTCACCTTCTAGTGTTTTCCTTCATCCATCGTTGGGCTTGGTTGCACTTCAGGTGAGACTTTATTCCCTTATCAAAAATATTTAAAATTCCAATGCAAATAGACTACACTAAACCTTTGTTGGCTCATGTATAATGATCCTAGTCTCAACCTATCATTAACACTGGGTACAAGTCGTGACTCCTGGGTAGTGTAAGAGACTTCATCTCCATTAGAATTTGAATATCATATTAATTTGAACCATTATTTTTCATGTGCACTCTCCCCATGTAATTTCAAATTGACCATTTCTATGTTTCATTCTTCCTTCCATCATCCACTGGAACTCATTTTCCATTGACTCTTCATGCATTCCCATGTTACTCATGATGATTTAGTATGTTGGAGATAGTAATTTGACCCTATATGTGACCAATAGAGATGTGGAAGAAAGGGTTGTGAATCCAAAGAAGAGAGAGGGAGGGTTGCATAGGGGCATGGAGGTTGGGTTGGTAGGAAGGCATTACCATTGTTGTTCATTGATAGATCAAGAGCCAAAGGAGGATTCTATTAGGCTGAACCTAAAGACAAACAACAAATTGGACTCCTTCTGTAGACACAGAGAACATTAAAGAGGGAGAAGACTTTCTCAAGGGATTGTTAAGTAGAAAAAGGAAAGGCATTATAGTATGCTCGAGAACTATTTTGCATAAAAATGGTATATTCCTAGTGTTTTGTGGGGCAAGAGAGAGGAGGGAAATGGTCCATGCTTGCTAGAAGGTTTCCTAGAGAGTTATGTGTTGAATAACATAGCTAAGGTCGAGAACAATTGGATTTGGTGAGTGAATTAAGTGTCCATAGAAGGTTCCTTAGCCTTGGTGACTTGTTAACCTAGGTTGGGGTTGACATCCACATAAGGTTGCCTATGGTTGGGTGGAAAATTCTGAAATCTCTACTAGACTCACATGCCAGGAAAATACGGTTCAACATGAATTGGGACAACACTTTTGTGTGGCCACATGGATTGAATCTTGAAATATTTTGAGGAGTTGTTCTCCCCTACTACCTTACAAAAGAACTTTTTGACATGGAGGTGTCACTTTGGCTAGGGGTTAGAAAATCAAATATTGTGCTAAGTACTACATACATCATGTTAAGGACCATTCCTTCAATCTTCCATGACGGGATTTTATTTACCTTCTAATTTCTTGGAGGATAAATAAGAAGTTTATACATTAATTTTCAACGTGAGGTTCGTTGGGAACTTGTGAGTTACCATGCACTGCATGTGCAAACCATAATCTCCTTTTACATTGGTTTATCTATAGTGAAGTTGTAGTTCAATAACATTACTTACAAACAATGGTATGAACAGTTAAATAGTCTTGGCAAGGAACTATCCGACTAAACAACTATTGAAACTAAGTTGCAAGGAAAGCAAATCACACGACAGGAAAGGAAATTCACATCGGTTGCAAGTATCAGGAGTATGAATCGATTGTCTCCTTAAACAACCTTATCGATGTGCACTAAGACTAATTGCAAAGTTGAAATCCTAAATCACTCTTACAGAAATTGAAATTCACACCATGCTGGAAAGTAAATGTTAAAACTAAGTTCACACTATGCAGAAAAGTAAATTCTAAAACTACATTCACACTAGAAAAGTAAATTCTAGAATTAAATCACATTGTGTGGGAAAAGTAAATTCTAAAACAAAGTTCACACCATACTTAACAAAAAGGTAAATTGTATAAAAGAAATCTAAAAGATATCCTTGTCAAATACAAGTTACTATTTATAATCCAAATAAGTAAATATGGTTATTATGTTAAGCACAAGGATTCTAAAATAAACAATTAAAACACTAATCTATGGATTGAAATCAAATTGCAGAAATAAACTTCACACATAATAAGAAAACTAAGTGATGAAGTAAAACTACATCAACATAAAATAAAATTATTTTGCATGGAATTCTAAAACTAAGATCTATATTGAATCAAGATGAAATTGTAGTCTATTCCATCATTATTTGGACTAATGCTCTAAGAGTCCTCCATCGTTGAATGGAGAATGAACTCTTATTTATACATGTGTTTTCCATAGTAAATAATAAATGAAGAACCAAATTTTCCTCAACAAATTGGTAATAATTTAGATCTCAAAACTAATTCAAAACTAATCCAGGATTTTTGCTAAGTTATTTATGATGCCTTTGAAGTCAAATTCAAATTTAGGGATAGAGGATATAATAAAATAGTAAAAAATAATCTCAAATGTCTCCTAATAGCTTTTGACTCCTTAGGCCCATGGATCAATATCTTCAAATATTTGTGAATAAGCTATAAATGGACTTATATCCACCTCTCTTTGCCACCTTTAATTTTTAATAATTTAACATAATGATTTGAGACATATAAAATTAATATAAATAATGCATATAAAAATCCATTACTCATATTGAATATCTTTCTCCAAAGTTGGAGGCTGAAGGTAAACTTGAATTATTGACTTTTTGCAGCTTTTGTAGGTTCTGTAGGAGGTTTCACGGCTCACAGGTTCTGTAGTTGCTTTCTAACAAATGAGCGAACAAATACATAGTACAATCCCCCCCTAATGTTAGTAAAACTTCAAATGAAATACTAAGGTATGTAATGGAAAAACAACTTGATCATAAAAACCTGCATATGAGCACTAGAAGGGATTAATACAGGATTATGGATAAGCATAAGGTTTATAATTAAGGTAAAATGATAATATAAAGATGCCAAATCCAATTCCTGTCATAGAACACACAAAAAACAATGGTGAAAGAAGAAATTTTGTAGAAAAGGAAGCTAGGTGAAGGAAAAGTTGATCCTGGGCCTAGTAAAAAATTGAGACCAACAGACCTTTTATAATGCCAACGTTTCCCATCGAGCTCACCACACCCATTCCAAATTGGACAAAAAACACTAGGAAGGACTTCAAGGACTATTTGGGGTTAGTGGTAGAATCATTGAAGGATAATACTCCAAATAATCCCATGGTGGTGAGACCCTTAAGCAAGAATCCAACTTAGATTACATGTCATCCTATAGGATAATCGATTGTTGTAGCATCTTTTGCAGTCACATCTTCAAAAACAACAATTTCTACCACTGAGACATCACCCACAGATGTCCATCCAAACCTTTGTTGTAGGATCTTAAAGACTTTGGTCCTGAGCATGATCTAGGGTCAATAGAAGAAACTCTCAATTATTTCCAAGACTTTGAGAAACCCAAACCAATAGTGCCAATCATCACCATTGATAATGAGTAGCCAAGGTCCCTACAGAATGTTCCTAGTGTTTTGGTCCATAACGAGGATTCTAGAATAACAGTAGCAAGACCAAATGGGAAAAAATATATTCCCCCATAGACTATTGCAAATACAAACACAAGGGAACTTATTGACAATTAGAAAGTGTTTGAAAAAGGCCGACACCATGGACCGCATAGAGGTAGACCTACATGTGGTAACCACTAAGGAGAGGAGCCACTATGCCAATTCCAACTCAATACTAAGGGGATGTGGATGTCGAGATACAAGATGTAGTAGGAGAATAAATCAAAGATATAATTCCTAGCAACCCATCTCCTTCGATGCCACTCGATAGTCTCTCGGTGATGGCTTAGTTGTAGTAGTTGGCACAAGATCTCAAACATTGTCGAGCAATGTTGAATATTTTTCTAGGGACAAATAGATGTAGTTCCCTTCCTATTTGCATAAATGCAGAAAAGGGTATTACAATGTCATCATTCAACATGCTCTCATAGATGTTGAACCAAAAACATTGGATCAACTTGATCCATTAATTGCTAGTGGCCAACTACTAAATTAGATGTTGGCCACTAGTCACAGAACTCAACCTTTATAGCTCTAGAATTAGTTCACCACATAGTTGATTAACATGATGAGTGTCTAAGTCAGTGAAGCGAAACAACAAATATATAGGGCTAAGCATGATCAAGAGGCCATGCATTAGGCAAATTTTGAGGTTAAAAATGAGCCTCAAAGAAAACATGCACCATAAAAATCAACTTTATAAGTACCAATATTATTCAAGAGGATGATGTAAACTATACACGTAAATATTAGATGAAGTTTTTAAAGGGAGGGGAAACACTACTTTTTCTCTCGTATTTTCAACTTATCTCTTTGTCATCTTACTCAAATTTCAAGTGTGAGCACTCGTTGAATGTGGAATTAAATTATTCATCCAATGAGAACCCACTGAATATACTTTTGACAAATCCCCAATAGGAAAAAAAACTCTAAATACAATTAAAAAAACGTATTTCCTAGCAATATAATAAAAATATGTTGTTATTATTATTATTATTATTATTATTATTATTGTATTCCGAGTCTTTTTCTACTAAAGATATGCTAAAAGTATGTTGAGTGAGTACTTCTTGGATGCAAAATTTAATTCTACATCCAAAAAGCACTCATACTCAAAATTTGAGGAAACCAACAAGGAGATAAGTTAAAAATAGGAGAAAAAAATAGTTTTTTAATTTTTCCTAAAAAAAACTCTTATTTATTATTTTAGCTTAGACCTCAAAATTCCTTTAATGCAAGTTACAAGAAAATAATTCATAGTGCTACTCATCAAGATCATTGTAGAAAGATATTATGAAAAACGAGCTAGGAAACAAGTAGAAAAGTGGATAGAATAAGTGTCAATCAAGTGAGAGGTGATGTGGCCAAAGTTGAGAGATAAGGAGCCTTTTGCTCTCTGACAATATCTCCTTTACTCATCTAGAAGATTGTGTGGAGACCCTACGCTCATCTTATCTCTTTGTCAGTTTACTCAAATTTCAAGTGTAAGCACTCGTTGAATGTGGAATTAAATTCTTCATCCAATGAGAACCCGCTCGATATACTTTTGGCAAACCCCCAATGGGAAAAAAACTCTAAATACAATTTAAAAAATGCATTTCCTAGCAATATAATAAAAATATGTTTATTATTATTAGTATTGTTGTTGTTGTTGTTGTAGTATTTCGAGTCTTTTCCTACTAAGGACATGCCAAAAGCACGTTGAGTGAGTACTTGTTGGATGTAAAATTTAATTCTACATCCAAAAAGCACTTACACTTAAAATTTGAGGAAACCAACAAGGAGATAAGTTAAAAAAAGGAGAAAAAAGTAGTTTTTTACTTTTTTCCCAAAAAAAACTCTTATTTATTTATTTATTTTAGCTTAGACCTCAAAATTCATTTAATGCAAATTACAAGAAAACAATTCATAGTGCTACTCATCAAGATCAGTGTAGAAAGATACTATGAAAAATGAGCTAGGCAACAAGTAGAAAAGTGGATAGAATAAGTGTGAATCAAGTGAGAAGTGATGTGGCCAAAGTTGAGAGATAAGGATCATTTTGCTCCCTAACAATATCTCCTCTACTCATCTAGAAGATTGTGTGGAGACCCTATGCCCATCTTAGAAACAATTGCAGGTCATTATTGAAGATCAACATGTCTAATTGGATGCTACCCAAATTTAGGATACTAATAAGTAGTGGGAGCTCATGGATCGATTACCTCCTCTAGTTGAGGAAGTCACTACAACTCATTTGAGGAAGTCACTGCAACTCGTTCTCATCTATAGACAACAATCAAATAGAAAAAAAAGTTAATATTTTTAGTTATGTAGGATTGTATGGGCCTGTTGGAGAAGTGCCAAAGATCGATTAAGGATTTGCAAGAATGACTTAAGGTCATGAATGCCAAATTACAATCCATGAACAACCCCTTGGAGTAGCAGAAAAGGTACATGGAAATTCAAGTTACAAATGATCAGTTTGATGCACTACATGAGGTTGTTGTTGTTGTTAATACGAAGACCCTACATGAATTTTAACCCACTGTGCAATACAAATATCTTACACTACAACATGTGAACAACTTGATTCATTTGTAGATTAGCGGACCACCCCATAAAAGAGTAATCCCAATGAGCTAGACAATGATCAAACATAAGCATTCATTACCAATGCCTCACTTTTATTGGGTAAGTGAAAAATGTAGATTGTTGAGTCCAACGCCTTCCATAGCTAGGCCCTTGTCATTGTACCTGAGTTGGCCCCTTCGTTTGAAGGGTCATAAGAGCATCATGGTCAAATTGAGGGCGAGTCGATGATTGTCGTTAGGGATTATTAGTTCCTTCATTTTTGAAGAGCAGATGGAAAATATGAACAAAGTAGTCAATGCATGGGGATTGCACAAGAAGACGCAATGCAATAGAAATAAGATAATCAATGCTTCCAGTGGAGAAGTTGGGTTGTAAATGTCTTGACGTAGTTATAAATAGACATTATTTTTTTATAAAACCCTATGAAGGATTAGGGGATGGGGTTGGATAGAAGGTTTGAGACAATAGGAAGAGAAAGTGGCAATTGCGGGAATGGTTGTTGTATTGTTATGAATTGTCAGATGCAAGATATATAATCCCTGTATTGTAAATAATGTATATTTGTTCTAAATAAGGAATATGCATGGAGTGAGTTTGATTGGGTGCCCTCCTCTTAATTATGTTGTGAACGTATTTGATGAATGAATATGCTTCTCTATTTCTATTTTAATCATGTGTATGTTGTGGAATGTTGCTTGATAAACTTTATTTCTTAACATCAACATTTAATCACCAAATAAACACTATGTTTGAAGTTGTGTTCACTTTCTAGTGTTTTCCCTCAACCATCATTGGGCTTGGTTGCACTTCAGGTGAGACTTTCTTCCCTTATCAGAAAGATTGAAAATGCCAACGCAAATAGACTACACTAAACCTTTGTTGGTTCATGTATGAGGATCCTAGTCTTAACCTATCACTAACATTGGGTACAAGTCGTGACTCTTGGGGAGTGTAAGAGACATCATCTCCATTAGAATTTGAATATTGTATTAATTTGAACCATTATTTTTCATCTGCTCTCTCCTCATGCAATTTCAAATTGACCATTTCTACGGTTCATTTTTCCTTCCATCATGCATTGGAACTCATTTTCCATTGACTCATCATGCATTCCCATGTTACCCATGACGATTTAGTATGTTAGAGATAGTAATTTGACCTTGTATGTGACCAATATAGATGTGGAGGAGAAGGCTGTGAATTCAGAGAAGAGAGAGGGAGGGTTCCATAGGGGCATGGAGGTTGGGTTGGTAGGAAGGCATTACCATTGTTGTTCATTGAGAGCTCAAGAGCCAAAGGAGGATTATGTTAGGTTGATCCTAAAGACAAACAACAATTGTACTCCTTCTATAGACACAGATAACACTAAAAGAGGGAGAAGAATTTCTCGAGGGATTGTTAAGTAGAGAAAGGAAAGGCATTCTAGTATGCTCGAGCACTATTTAGCATAAAAATGGTATGTTCCTAGTGTTCTGTGGGGTGAGAGAAATGGTTTGTGCTAGCTGGAAGGTTTCATAGAGTTACGTGTTGAATAACATAGCTAAGGTTGAGAACAATTGGATTGGGTGAGTAACTTAAGTGTCCATAGAAGGTTCCTTTGCCTTGGTAACTTCGTAACCTAGGTTGGGGTTGGCATCCACATAGTGTTTCCTGTGTTTGGGTGGAAAATTCATGACCAACAACTAGTTTCCTTAAAACAACTTATTCAAAAGCGAAGTGTTCTATATCTATGCATGAACTCCTATTCGTAAATCTAGATTTTAAGTCAGCCATTGCTTATGCATGAATTTGGAAATGGAGCTTGTTCTTAAATGATGTTTGCATGCTTAACTTTGTTGTAATAGGTAGATGCATGTTTCAAAAGAACTCAAAATGAGTTATTTGGTTTGAATTCTTGTTATGTATTTGAGCTTTATGTATGGATGCTATTTCCTTTATGTTTAAAGTAGTGTAATTGCATAAAAATTTATGTTATATCATTAATATTTTATAATACATTTAAAATAGGATGACATAGGCCAGATCTAGTCTAATGTCCTTTGTGTAGGTTCATGTGTGTGAAAGAACACTAAGATACACCCATGTCATGGCATCTTGGAATTGTTTCTATGACTATAAAATCCCCTCTTCTCATGCTTGTTATCCAACATTAGTTGTAAGGTTTGATCCATTACAACATATAAATCCCAAGATAGCATGATTATTATGCCAACGAAGACAACCACAAGAGAGATTGACATTTTTCTTGATAATAAAAGTTTTTTTGTAATGAATAACATTTTATTTCAAGTAAAATAAAATAAATGCTAACACAAGAATAATCCATTTTAATAAATGTTCTATTTTTTACTTGTATTTATCATGTGTTTTTATGTTTAGAGAACTAACAACATATCAAAAATTTTAATACTGATTCTAAGAATCTCAAATTGCACAACTAATTTAAAGACAAAAACTAAACTAAGCTGTATGTAGCCCTTGTAAGCAATACATAGTCTTCTTTAACTAATTTCCAGGCCTGACAACAAGGCGAATGGGCTTAAAAGGGAACATTGTACCTCTCCCATAGTCTGTTCATCTTCTGCCACACAGTTTAACCTATTTGATAACAAGCACATTAAATTTACTCTTCAAAACAGACTCCTTGAGCAACACAAAGATCATCTCTTAACACACATGTGAAAGAGGAAAAGAGCTTGACACAGATTTGAAACAGGATAAAGAAATTTACGCTGATACTCTGCTCATATCTTCCACATTTACTAGATTTAACAGAAACAGTCATGACCTTAGTGATGGAGTGTGTTAGCCCTGTGTGAATATTTGTGATAATCTCAAAATGGGAGTGTGTTAGCCCTGTGTGAATATTTGTGATAATCTCAAAATAGGAGTGTGTTAGCCCTGTGTGAGTATTTGTGATAATCTCAAAATGTTCACGGTCTGGCAAATATGAATACACAACAATCATGCTAATCCAACCCAGATAAATACCAAAAAAATCATGAATGTACACAACCAAATTAGGTCAATGAGATTCAAAACTTATGTACATACAAGGACAATGCCTTCGGCGGCGCAGCCCAAGGCACCTTCTAAATACAAGGACAATACCTTGGGTGACGCAGCCCAAGGCACCTCCTCAAGAGGACAATTACAAGGCAAATCACAGAGGTAAGTTTGACACTCTGAATTTCTATACCATCCATAATAATTAATGGACAACTGTATATTTTATAACTAACTAAAAACTGTACAAGACAAGACCTGTCGAATAACAGGCATGTTTACATTTATTGTACAAGGCAAGACCTGTCCATTAGCCATTTTTACATTTATTTTCATCCTCGTTTGCCAAAGTGAAAGAATATACTATACCAGTAAAAGGCGAGCAACTGCACGAATTGGTGGCAGATGCTTCACACAGCTGAGAAATCAGGAAGTCTCCTAGAAAATTGGAGGAAAGAATTAAAAAGTTTAACAAAAACTTCTAACGCACTGTAGTGACTGAATTTCCAGTCTCGTAGGAGAGCATTGTTTGGGGAGTTCTTGAAGGCTCCCAACTGTGAAGAATTCTGAGAAGAGATCTGGCTTTCATTTTTGCTCTAGGAGTACCAGATGTAAGAAGATTATACAGAGAAGGCATCAACGATGGCAATCTCAACAATGTATTTACAATTTTGTCACTTCCACTGGAACACAAGGATAGCAAAACAGCAACACAATTCTCCTTGCATTTAGGTGAAGTAGAACCCAATCTTAGAAGTCTGACAATTAGAGGGATTGCAGAAGTTTCACTAACTGCAAGCAATCCCTCTAGTTGATTGGCAAGAACTGCAAGAACAGAAACTGCATTGTCTGTAAGATCCGGTGTGTCATCTGTCAAAATATTAATTAGCAGAGGAACTGCCCCAGCTGCTATTACCTGTGAAACATTTCCATGGAAAACTGAAAGATTAAACAAGGCAGTAGCTGCATCCCTTTTGCCTCGGACAGTACCGTCCCGAAGAAGATATATCAAGGCTGGAATGGCTTCTGGCCTTTCTCCAATTAATTTCTTATATTCATGAACAGAGGAAAGGCTGAAGAGCGTTGCAGCGGCATTCTCCCTAGATTCCATACTGCCTCCATTTCTGAGAACATTGATAATTGGCTGTAATGCACCAGATTGCATTATTTTAGCTTTGTTCTTCTCGTAAATAGATAAATTTAGGATTGCAGTTACCGCATTTTCTTGAGCTTTGGGATCCTGTGAAGATAGCAGCGATACAAGCAAAGGTATGGCTCCTGCCTCTGCAATGCAATCTCTATATTCCATGCTGCATTTAGCAAGAAATCTGAGTTCATAAGCAACCTGCCTTTTCGCTTCAAAAGGTCCTGTAGCAAGCTTTTCTACAAGAAACGCCGCAGTCATCTTTGCAGCTTCTAAAGCTGCCTTGGTACTCACGATGCTTTCCATTGAAGAACGTTTCTTCTTGTTTTCTGGTTTTTCAGAAGGGATGTTATGAGCATCGCAATACTGAGTAATGAGGCTGCGAAGAGCATGATTTGGAATAAGATTTGTGTGCAAAAGCTTCTGCCCATTCTTCGGACAAGTAGAGTGTCCTTCCTCGATCCATCTAGTTATGGATGCTAGCTCATATGTTTGCCCAGTAGAGACAATGACTGGTTCTCTCATCAAATCAAGTGAGATCGGACATCTGAAATCATCTGGAATAATAGGGACATCCTTGGACTCTGTTCTGGAAACTCTGTGTTCACTTGATGGTTGTAATTGCGCATCAAATTCCATATCCGTAACCCCAAATAGGACACACTTGCAATAGAGCATGAAACCAATCAAGCTATGAATACTTGAAACATTTTGATCTGCACCTAGCTTATTTTGATTTCTCAACTCTTCCCCCAACAATTCTATCTCTCTTAAACAATCTCTTGCATTTCTCAGATGTAAAAAGTCGAGTAAAATTCTGAGTTTAGATTCCTTTGGGGTCACAACCTTCTCGAATTCATCAAGAACCGCAAGCACATCTCTGCGGATCTGTTCTTCAGAAATATCAATGAAAACCTTAGCTCTTCTGGCCTGACTGTGAACCAACTCAATTTGCTCCTTAACCTCGTCTGAAACATCCAGCAATCTCAAGGGAAGCACATCCAATGCAGTAGCCATGTCATGCGTTAGAACATAAAATTTGTTTGATATTTCTTCGGTTTGCATGAACAACCAGACACAACTTACATCGCCGCTACAGTCATCCAGCAAATATTTTGTTTTCTGAAAAATAACATATAGTTCTCTGAAGCATAACAGTGCAGAGGGAGGCAATGGAACTCCCACGTCTCTGACTTCCTCAAAAAGCATAGACAACACCTTAATTTTTCGCGTAATGCAGATTGCATTTCTCCTTTGCCATCCTCTAGGCTTTTCACAGTGTATTATTTGTTCGGCAAGAGGAACTAGAGCTTGTAATAAAGATACAGCGGAAATATCCACTGCAGGTACAAATACAGGACTTCTTGAAGCCCGTTTTTTCCTAAGCAGCCAATTATTAGCTAGTAAAGCCATCTATTTCCACTCTAAAAAATAAAATCTGACCCTATATATAACAATTTCCCTGAAAACCTACAGTTTCCTAAAATTCAGAAATATCCTGTATTGGCTCAATTTACCCTGAAGTAGTGATATATTTAAGGTATGTATTGGCTTAATTTAGCCTGAAATAATGATACTTCACCTAAAATTGCGGCAATATTACCTAGAGGCTAGAATTACAAGAAGTTAATCTGAACTAAGCAGTTTTACACTAATTGTGAATTGTGCAATTAAACTGAGGCTATCCAACTTAAACTGAAATTGCTACAGTTTGACCTTTATTTCTGCTATTTAACACCCTAACTATACAGTTTTACAGTAATTGCAAATTGTGCAATTTGAACTGAAATCGCTGCAGTTTGACCTTTATTTCTGCTATTTAACACCCTGACTGTACAGTTTGACTTGAAGTCTACCTCACTAATAGTTAGCAGAGACTATCCTGTAGTACTATGGATTTCTTCTCTCCTTCCAAGATCTCGCCACAGTAAATACAATACAAAAGATCACTACAATATTTACAGCATCAGCCGTTAAATCCTTTATCTTTTCAACCTTCGGCTTTCATCAAGGACACTGCAATATTTACAGAACTGGTCTTCAAATATTTCTTTCTTTCAGCCTAATGTTTACAATTCACGGCAAATAAAGAACATTGACAGAACTGATAATCAAATATCCGGCTGCTTACTCTTCCGCCCGCCCAAACACACAGAAAACCAAAATAAAATGCGGCAGAATATGTATTTACCGTTCAAAAGACGTTGTTTAGGACAAGAAAGGAACCTTGATTGATTGAACCGGTTTCTTGTTTAAAAGATCGGTTTGAGCTCCGAAGAGAATTTCTTTGGAATGAAACATACATATATCCAATGAATGCAGAGGATTTCTGAGCACATTTCTATAAAGTAGCGTCCACCATAATCTGTCACCTAGTATTCAATTCTCTTATCACTTTCTCTCTTGATATGATGACTGTAATTCATTCGTGCATTTTTGTGAAATACTTTGGTGGCCTCCGTCGGCTCTCATGTGTACTTTGGAGTAGCAGAGCCCTCTTATAGTCTGCATCTGCAGATTCCTTAGTTGACTGGAGCTTCCCGCTTCCTTCTTGCCATGCCTTCCGGCGGTTCAGGTGCTGACTGGCAGGTGCCTGTCCCTATGGAGAATTTCGAGTCCCCGCGGTACGAAAATTAGTTCTTGATCACAGTGGACATGTGTCTAAGAATGACGTTCCTTCCGAGAATTTCGAGTACCCGTCGTATGAAGATCAGTTTGTACTTTAATATTAATATATCGACTTGCAAATAATTTATGTTAATTTGGCAATGTTATCTTTCATAATCGCCATTGTAAACTTGAAGCATCATATATATCTTTATTCGCTGAATAAAGATAGGGCACTTTTTATTTTGTGAGGTAGAAGATTCCCTTATTTAAATTTAAAGGGCGAGGGCGAGGAATTTTCCAATGTAGCTGATAAGCATGGACTTTTCGAATTTCAATGCTTTCATAATGAATTTCTAAATGGGATGAGGAGAATGTATTGTTATTATTATTATTTTTTGAAAAGTGATTGAATTAAATGTGTTTATAATGATGAAAGGAGCTTTCTGGATTGCAATATTGTCATTCAATGGGACCAATTAAATTAAAAAAAATTGAATTTATGAAGAAGGAACCTTATCCATCGACCCATAAAATTTAAATTATGAATCCATTTTAATATGAGTTCACGACATGGAACGAAAGAGGTAACTATTAATTATTATTATTATTTCATTAATTAATATTTAATGGAAGGGAACCAATGTATTTATGTGGTTTATGTTTCAATTTTAATCGTATTGTAATGTTAATAATTAATTAAGTATAGCATTTTAACTTGTCAAAATTATAGTGAGTTTGGTCTCAGAGGCGTTAACCATCATCGTTATCACCATTATCATTGGCTTATTATTATTTGAATTTTTTCTTATTTTTTAAAGTTTGGTGAAAAATTTAAAAGAGTGGCTAGAAGTGTAGGATAATTAAAAATCGTATTAAAACAAATTGTGTTTGAATTAAACTTGTCAATACCAAGATTAAGATTAGAGATTATGATTTGTTGTTGTTTTTTCTTTTTGTTGAAGAGTTGGGAGGGAAGAAGCTAGTGTATTTTCTTACATAAATGTTTTTTTTCAAATGTTTAAGTAAAAGGATAAATTCTTACAAAGAATTGGGAGGGAAGAAGCTAGTGTATTTTCTTACATAAATGTTTTTTTTCAAATGTTTAAGTACACAAATTCTTACAAATTGCTTGTCATTAAATGTAAAAACAATAAATAATTTGATTGTGGATTATCATCCTCTACTTAAATATCATAAATTTTAGGGTAACTATCAAGAGAATATCTGAATTTGCCTTTTTTTCTCTTTAAACTGGATTCTTTTCCTTCCCCTTGGAAGAAGAGGGGAAGGATTTGGGAATTTCCTTAGAACTTTTCTAGATGTTTTAGATAAATAGGCATGCAACAATGGAAAAATGGGAAGGTCTATAACCTTTCCTTTCTCTCTCTCCACTTTTTTCTCATCTTCACTCATTTGCTTCCTCCTTTGCTTCCTCTACATCCATCTCTATTCTTTTTGGAACATGGATTTTGAATCCACTTGGGAGTTAGATGGATATGCATTTCGTTTAGGATGATCCATCCCAGAGTTGGAATCTTTCAATGATTCCTCTTTCCTTTCGATTTCCTTCTATGGATCTTCTTGATTTTCAAGAACATTGTTTGTTTTGGACTATCCCTCTTGGGATGACTTTGTTTCGTGCCCTCTTGTGATGAGAATCTTGCCTGAGTTGGAATCTTTCAATGATTCCTCTTGCTTTTCGATTCCCTTCTCCGAATCTTCTTGATTTTCAAGAACATTTCTTGTTTTGGACTGTCCCTCTTGGGATGACTCTATTTCATGCCCTCTTGTGATGAGAATTTATGCTCGTATTAAGTGCCATCCTAAAGTCATATTCTTTATTCATTGATTGCGTAGGAGAGGGTTGTTCCTCTTGAACATTTGGACCCCAAAAATATGGCATGTGTTGCATTTGAAAGAAAGTTCTAGTAATCTAGAGCTTACTAATGACTCCACCTATCCATATTATTTGCATCATCTCTAAAAGTCTCTTCTCTAGTTTCACCTCCAAATATATTTGCACATAAGAATATGGATTTTCTTTTAACTTTGCTTGATCAATAAATCAACTCAACTTGTTCCCAATATCTTTGATAAAGTTTTCATCCCAAAAAAACAAATGGAGATGGTGCATCCCAACCCATATCAGGCTTGATGTAATCTCCCCTTCTTGATTGAAGTCAAAGACCAAGGTTTTAAGTACACTCCCCTAGATCTCGTGAAATAAGGTCTAGAAAGAAAGATCAATTTGCATTCCTTTGTATTAAGAAAGAAAAACACAAATTAACCTCAACTAGAAGAAAATGAAAATATTCATCTAGTGTAATGAATCTTGGGTGACTAGTGCTAAAATTTTCAATTAGTGCATGCTCAGAAGGAATAAAGGATTTTCTTCTTGGTTATGGGGATGGAAATAAATAAGGGATAACTTCCATTCATTTACAAATATCATTTTTGTAGTTTTATTTCCTTTTCTTAGTTGTAGAGATCTAGCTAATGCTTTGAATAATTCCACCTCTAGATGGATGTCATCTCCTATTGTTCCTTCTACAAGAAACACCTTAATAAAGATCAAGTCGCAAGACCCCCACTGACATGAATTTTAGCTTGGATTCTTACCTCCTTATCTAAATCCTACATGCAAGGAAATGGAAACTATCTACAAACAATGACAACAGTAGAGGCTAGCTAAGGACTTCTTGCGTAGGTCCCTCAACGAAAACATGCAAACTAGCAATGCCAACTAAGGAAAACCCTAGCCGCAAGGGTAAAGTGAATCGCTTTGTATCCTCCTTTGTTGTAGAAGGAATGTTATTGAATTCACATCCAATGCAAAACATTACCTCACAAACGAAGGGAAAAACAAGAACAAAAAGCAAAAGCTCACTGAAAAAATTTGAATTTATTTACTTATTAACTCATTCCATTTCATACTCTTTTCTTATTTATCATAATCAAACTTATAAAAGGTCAACGAAATTTAACATGAATGGTTGTGAAATGAAGCATTATCTTTCCCACTTAATTTCTATTCTTATAATAAATATATTAAACTCATAATCAGTATCTATTCTTATAATTGATATATTAAGCTTATAATAAGTATAATATTGTATTGACTTTAAACCTTAATTATTTAAATAAATAAAAACTTTAAAAAAAATCTAAAAAACAAAATTATACATCATTATTATTTTATTTTAACTTAGTAAAGATACTTTGTATAATCGCAATTTGAAAACGTGAAGCGCTTTGCATTTGCGTATTCATTATAATATTGCTTCCCCATTCCATTATCCATGCTTCCATACAAATTAAAGAAGTGCCCCTCAAGAATCATAGATCCATTACGAGTTCGGGGGATCAAATGAAAGGGAACCATGTGCACCGAAGTAGATCAATTCATTATCAAATGAACGGGAACCATATGCATTTATGGTCTTAGACATTGTTTCAACTTTAATTTATCATACCATGACCTTGCATGAAGGACTAAATTAACACTTCATTTAATGAAGGAAACTTCAGGGTGGTGGGAGCGTTAATTGTATTTGTTTTTTATATTTATTTATTTATTTATTTTGGACTTAGAAATGAGAATAAATTTCCATGTTAATCTACCATTAGAATATGTATATTTATGAAAATTAGAGTAGGTCGGGTTAGGTTTAGAATTAACAAAATTATTGAAAAAAATATTAAAAAATACATATTATGGGAAACATTTTTATAAAACATTTTGAATGAAATGATTTAGAGAGCAAAAGTGTAAGAAGGGATATTAAAATTATTTCTAATGAAACTAATAAAGATATAAATTTAAAAAAAAATTAATAAGAGATTTTGTGAGATTTTATAAATCAATATAGATCTATCTTAAGTTTGACTTTACCAAAGTTTTACGAGGGATTAAATTTCTTTAGGTGTAAACCTCAAGTTTAGCACTCTAAAAATGGATATCTCTAGGTCCTTCTTAGCCAAAATTAAGATGTATATATGATGGTTTACCCAATACTAACATCTAACTCATTATTCTATTATTAACTTAATCCAATATATTTTCCATTATAATCATCCACCTTCCAACTACTCAAATTTGTTATTGTGTTGTAAATTATAACACATAAATACTATAAATAAACAAAAGTTGCAGTCATTCATTAATTATAAACAAAATAGTTATTCTTGATGTAGTTAAATAAGGCTTTACTTTATATATATATATACCAATTGAATTTGATATATATCTATACAAATGTGTTTTACAATGTAGTCAATAATTATTTTAAGAATACATAATCAATCATTTCTTAATTATAAAGTAAAATAGTTTATTGTTGATATGCATGCAATAATTAATATAAGGTTTTATTTTCTCTTTATATATTATTATATGTTTGTGTCAATTGAATTTGAATTTGAAAGTTGATATATATTTATACAAATTTGTTTTACAATGTAGTTAATTTAAACTTGGAGCCTACATGTATTTAGTTTTAATATATATATATATATATATATATATATATGAACCTACATGTGCCACATCTTGTTACAGACGTTACACGTCTCACCCACTTGGGTTGTAGAAAGCGCCTCTTTGATGCAGCAGACCAAGGTAGGGCTTGCTTGTACAATCAAAATAAGATTTTGAGTATTGCCTAGGGGTTTTAGGTGAGTAAACATAGCTGGGATGCACAGATTGAAATAGTAAATTGTTTACCTAATCGAAAACTTGTAGATAAAACAACAAAACCAAAATATGGTATTGTTTAGCCAAAGAGATTAACTAGATCCAAGGTCCACATTATCTTAACTAGAGATTTTTGCTTACCTCTATGGTTTGGCAATTGGTATCAATGTCAATTGGAATGTGAGGAAGGGAGAGGTCCATCTCCCTAATGAGGTGAGATAACAACTCCCAAGAAATATATAGCAAAAACACTAGTTCATTTACTTGTCTCCTTAAAATAGCCAACGTGTTTCAAGACTCCTCCAAATACCATAGAGCTGGGATATGTTTGCTGTGAGAAAATGCATATGGTTACATGATCTTAGCAAAATAGCAAACATATAAATTGACATAGGATATACGTTATAAAACCCTCAAAAGTGAAACATATGTGGAGACAAACCCAATAGCAAAGGAAATATCAAGTTAGCTATGTATCACGTACAAAAGACTTCCTACCAATTGTATATAAAAAGTAGGATCAACATGATGTGTTGAACATTTGGCAAAATTTTTGACACTTAATTGATAAGGAGTAAGGGTAAACATGTACTCTTCCATGTGAAATTGGCAAAAAGTGTTACTAAATGTACATAGATTGAGAGACCAATATTCTTTTGTCAAATTGTTGGATTTGAAGACTAAAGGAATAATGGAGGTAATTTAAGTTAGTTGAGATCTCAAACTGGATCATAAGACTAGACTTCACATGGTTGATATGATGTTGATTACTCCTATGGAGAATTAGGTCATCAAGATATATAAAAAGGATGTGGACATCAAATTACACTTGCATCATCTTTAGTGTAGACATTTGGATCATATTAACACCTGGAGAAACTAGAACCAAGAAAGACATTTTCCATATTTTCATACCAAGATCAAAGAGCTTGAAGTGGGTTCTTGAGGAAACAAACAAGGGAGGAGTCCAACTAAGCAAAACATGGAGATTTTTATATATGGATTTCTTCATCCAAGTCCCCATGTAAAAAGGTAATTTTGACATCCATCCAATGTACTTCCCAACCTTTAGAAGCAACTAGTGAAAGAACAAGTTGGATTGGATCCATCTTGTAATAAGGGGATTTTTTTGAGTAATCAATACTTAAATCTATGTTGAGAAAACTTGGGAAACAAGGCGGGTTTTAAACTTATCTAAACTTCCATATATTGGAAAATTGGTTATGTAGACCCAATTGCAATGAACATTCTTGGGAACTTTAGGAAGAGGAACAAGAACTAAAGTGACATTTTTCAAGAAGAAGTTCATTTCTTCTTGCATAGTTGCTTCCAAATCAGGTATACTACTTGCTTGTTTATAAATATGAGTACGTTCTTTCTCAATGTGTTCTTCCATAAGTTCTAAACCAACTACACAAAATTAAGGATCTGTTGAATAACTAATTGAAGTACTATTAACTTCCTTTGTTTTCTAGACCCATTTTAAAAGTGGAGCAAATAGAGGTGTAAGATCTATAGATTGGATTGTAGGAAGGGCAATTAAAGGTGTGGGATTGACATATTGAACTATAAGAGGAGATGAAGGTGTAGGATCAACACATTGAAATGTAGGAGGAGTCGGAGGCTTTGGTTAATGTTCATCATCTAAAGTAGAAGAACCATCATTCAAAAAATATATAAGTCCTAGAGAAATAGAATAATAAGAGAGAAGTGGCATAGAAGAGAATGTAGCCTCCTGCAGAGATCGAGGTTGAATGGGGTGATAGGTGTTTTCACAAGAAATTGGACTACATTCAAATTCCTTTCAGATGTTATTATTGTCGAAATATTGGACAAGTTAAATCCTGTTTCCCCTATCTTTTAACGTGATTTCCGCCTATTCTGACTGAAGATTTTGAAGTCTCTCCTTCAACAGAGAACCTCGGCGAGGAACCCCTGAAGCATTGCTCGACACTCTGAAACAACTTTAACAATTCGGGTAAGAGTAATTCTAACTCTTCTAATCACTATGAAGATGTTTCAAAAGAAGAACTAAATTTCTATCTCTCAACGGAAAAAGGATTAGACCATAGTTTATCCTCTGATAAGAAAAACCTTTGGTTGGGACCCATTTTAGTTGAGAGTAAAACTAGAAGGAACTTGGGTCGTGATTTTGAATTTGCTTCTCCTGTGGTTAATTCTTTGGAACAAGGGCATAAAGGGGAAAATTTATTGATAAATAATTTGTTAAATTCCAATTTCTCTAAGATTATTGAAGATTCTCTATCTTTGGAAGAGATGGAAAAAACCCTAACCCTACTTCATTAAATATTGAGGGTAATTTTAAGAATTTAAAAGAATGTGGGTATGGTCCTTTAGATATTCATGGTTTAAAATCACCTTGCCTTTAGAGGTTTTTTCAAAAAACCCTTCGATGAATCCTAAGGTAAACTATATCAAGTCTATCAAATTCCAAAATGTTACGACAAGGAGGAAGAAATAACCTCAAAAAGACTCCTACCTAGAATTAGACACATCAGATTATAAACCCTTGTCTATCAGATTGGAGGAAGCTTCATCAACTCAAGAATTTTGTGTAGTTTTTGTTTCTCATGGGACACGTAGAGAATAGAAACCCCAAACCATTTTTCTTTAATGTCGATTCTCTCCTTGAGTGTGAGGGGGTTGGGTAAGGCTGAAAGGGTTAGGGCCTTATCCAAAATAATTCTTGATACTAGCCATGTTATCATACTTCTACAAGAAATGATGTGTCCCACCTCTTTCGCCATCGAAACTCTTACCAATCTACTTCCATGTTGGAATTTTCTACAATCATTGCGTTGGGTCTTTTTGGTGGTTTATTACATTGTTGGAATCCAAGGTTTGTTCAACTAAGGCCTTTCAAAACAAATTGGGGGATTTTAATGGAAGGAAAATTAGGGTTTATAGATAAAAATGTGGCAACGCTAAATGTTTATGCCCCATACAAAAATAGAGATATTTTTTTGGCCTTTCTTTCAGATTCTGGATTACTAAATGTTGACAATCTTATCATTACAAGAGACTTAAATTTTACTACCTCATCTACATAAATATGGGGGAAAATGCAAAACTTGATTTGATGGTTGACTTCTTCATAAATGTATTGGGAAGATATGATCTTGTTGACATCATTCCTCAAGTTCTAGAGCCAACTTGGACAAATGGTATGAGGGAATTTTAAAAAATACTGGACAAATTTATTATTAAATCTTCTTTGGTAAAGATTTTTCTGCGATATAAAACTTGGGTAGGGAAGACCAAAATCTACGATCATTGGACCATCTTTTTACAAGTTGATGGAGTTACTCCAAATCATAATTTTTCCTGTAAGTTTAACACTTCTTGGCTAGAGAACAAAGAATTGTGTTCCTTCATTAAAGATATTTGCAAAAGTTACCATTATGATGAGGACTTAAATCCCATGGATAACATTGTTGTTAAGCTAAAAAATATTAAGGAGGCAGTGACAAAATGGATCAAGAACAAAAAACTAAAAGACTAGGGAGAGTTCACAATTCTTGATGATCAGATCATAAAGATTCATATAAAAAATTTAGACTTCTCGGTTTCAGAAGAGGATTCGATTGTTAATCAAACATCTAGAAAAGAAAAAATCTTTGACCCTGAAACAAGAAGAAAAAGATTGGAGGTTAAGAAGCAAAGCTTTATGGATAACTTTGGGAGATAATAATACCAGTTTTTTTCACTCATATGCTTCATCCAAAATAAATATGAATTCCATATGGGAATTAAATGATGAAAATGGTAATGTAAAAAAAGGACAAAGTGATCTCCAAAGATTGGCAAAACAATATTGAGGAGGGATATTAAAACATGTCGGTCATTGTTCTCTTGAAGCGCAGCTCAAAACTATAAAACATTTTCCAATTTTCTTTAAGGAGGAGGAAGGAGAAAATATGGGGAAACAGGTTGCTCTAAAAGAAATTGAGGAAGCTTTGAAACTTTTTAAAAAAGAAAAAACGTATGGGCCCTGATGGGTGGATAGTTGAACTCTTTCTTCACTTTTTCAATATTATCGGGAAAGATCTGCTTTCTATGGTGGAATTCTCCAAAAGTGAAGGTTATGTCTGAGGTGCTAAAAATTCTACCTTCATACGCTTGGTACCAAAAAGAAATAATCCAGACAACTTTGCGGATTTCAGACCAATTTCTCTTTGTAATATGGTCTACAAGCTCATTTCTAAAATCATCTCCATTAAAATTAAATTGGTCATGTCAAAGTACTTATCCTTAGAAAAAATTGGGTTCTTACATGATAAACAAATTTTAGATGCCATTGGGATAACTCAAGAAGTTATTCATTCTATTAAGCAAAAGAAAATGTAGGCTCTGCTATTAAAGATGGACCTGGAAAAAGCTTTTGACAAAGTTGACTGGGGTTTTTTAAGATTAATTCTAATCCATATTGGTATGCCCTTGTTGGCTGACTTTGTGCAGCAGGAGTAGTTTTATAAATAAACATCTCTCACAAATTTAACTTCAAACTACATTGTAGAACATGATCAAATATGAAGGCATAGTTGTTAGCCCTTTGGTGTCTGTGCAAGGTAGCTTCTAGTTTTGGTATTGTGACTCTTCTGGTTTATGGAGACTCCAGGGTCACAATCAAATGGGAGAGAGGAGACTTTAATCTACAAGTGATCTCATTAATGCCTTGTTGTAGCAAGATCCATAATGAATTGAAGAATTTATGTCATATCAAATTTCTTCATATATATAGGGAACAAAATCAATTGGCCGATAAGCTTTCAAAATCTGCTTTGGAAGGAAATGAAGGGATTCTATTTTGGGAAGAATCCAAGGAGAATATACAAACATATTATGGTTCCTTTAACGTCTTTGATTACTAAATCTCAGGTCCTTGGTGTTTTGGGACCTACATGATTTTGCATTGAGATTGCTGACGTTGAAATATGTATACATGATCTACAAGTTATTTTGATCTCTCAAATAAACTCGGTAACTTTATAATTCAGATCTCAGATAGTCTAGTTTGAACAGTCAAGTTTTCAGACTGTTTTTGAAAGTTTTGTACTTTTTGACTCAATGATGAATAGCAAAAGTATGTTTTTTTTTCTGCTGATTAAAAAAAAATCTTGAAGCTTTAGATATATCTTATGGAATAAAAATAGGGTGCTTGTTTATGTTGTGAGGTAGAAGGTTCTTTCAAAGGGTGAGGGAAGGATCTTTGCAATGTAGTTTTTTTTGTGATAAAAATGGGTAAATTTTTTATTGAAAATCAAAGAGTAGCATTACAAAGAACCCAGTGGACCAAAGTCCCACGAACCAACAAAACAGAAAAAAACAGAAACCACCAACACCCTAACTATCTCTATCTTTAGTAAGAATTCTCTCCAAATCCTGGTGAATCATCAAAGGAGAATCCTCCCACTCTTCAACTCTCCATCCATCTACATACTCAGAAGCCCATTTCACCAAACAATCAACAACCCTATTACATTCCCTTGGAATATGAACAAAGGTCACCGTCTCCATCAACAAACTCACCTGAAGAATCTGTTGCACAATCACAACCAACCCAACTAACCTCCTCCACATTCCTCTTATTAAGCAAGTTAATTAAGATTTGATAATCACACTCACATATAACCCTCCTCTATCCCAAAGAATAGGCCCTAGCAAAAGCCCATAAAATTGTATACCCTTCCATCATGTTAATAGTCTGTATCCCCTCATGGATCGAAAAGAAGAAGACCATCGAACCTGAAGAATCCCTACCAATCCTTCCAATACCAACAGACCCAGAATTGCCCCTAAAAGATACATTCATGTTAATCTTCAAAGTACCTTTAAGTAGAATCTACCAACTATCAAATCTATGAACTATCAAATCTATGAACTTTTTGCTTAATCTTCCATCATCTCGTAAGACACAAACAACCCCTAAACCCCAACCTCTCCACCTTCTCAACTTCCTTCTATCTTAGGGAAAGATAACATCACATTTCGCTTCAATAGTTTCGTGAATCATACCCATAATTATATGTAGTTGATAAGGATGGACTATTAGACGTTTAATGCTTCATTGTGAATTTCTAAATGGGATCACGACAATGTATAGTAATTATTACTTTTTGAAAAGCAAACGAATCAAATGTTTATAATGATGAGGAGGAACTTTCCGGATTGCAACATTGTCACTCTATGGGACCAATTAAATATATTTTCCTGAGGAACCTTATTCATTCACCCATGAAAACTAAATTATGGACCCATTTTAATATGAATTCACGACATGGAAGGAAAAAGGAGAACCATTAATTATTTAATGAAAGGGAACCAATGCATTTATGTGTTGTTGATGTTTTAATTTTAGTTTATCATATCCTAATCCGAAGGAGTTGATGTAGTAGCAGTATAAACTTTTAAGATTTTAAGATTTTTCATTATTTTTAAATGCAAAAGATTTGTTGGAATATTAGGATAATTAAAGATTGTATTAAACAAATTTTATGGTGAAACTAAAAGCTGGTCAATACAAAGATTGAGGTTTTCTTATATAATTTTTTTTTTCTTTTAAATGTTTAAGTATAAGGATAATTACAAATTATTTGCTTTTACGAGTGTAACAATTATAAATAATTTAATTGTGGATTATTTTCTCTGTTTAAATATAGGAGAATTTATGGTATATTATCAAGAGTGTGTGTTTTTTTTATTGTGAAAGGAAGGGAAGGATGTGGAAATTTCTTTATAACTTTTTTTAGATGTCTTATATAAATGAGCATGCAACATTGGAACAATAGAAGGATATATACCCTTTCCTTTCTCTCTCTCAAGTTTCCCCTTCTCTTCACTTTTTGCTTTCTCCTTTGCCTCCTTTACTTCCTTCTTTATTGGTATTGGGACATGGATCTTTGAATCCACTTGGGACTTAGATGGATATCCACTGCCTTTAGGATATCCATCGTTGAGTTGGAATCTTTCAATGATTCCTCTTCCCTTTCAATTTCCTTCTTTGAATCTTCTAGATTTTCAAGAACATTGAATTTGTGATTTCTTGTTTTGGGATTACTTTGTTTGTTGTGTCCTCTTGTGTTGAGAATTTATGTGTCTATCAGGTTCCATCCTAAATTCATATTCTTTAGTCTATAATTTTTTAGGAGAGGGTTGTTCCTCTTCAATTTTTGGATAGTTTTTGGCAAAATGTCCATAAATATGGCACGTGTTGCACTTGAAAGGAAGTTGCTAGTAATCTTGAGCTCACTATTGATTCCACCTATCCATATTGATTTACATCATCTATAAAAGACTCTTCACTAGTTTCACCTCCGAACATATTTCTACACAAGAATACATATTTTCTTTTAACTTTGCTTGGTCAATAAATTGATCCAGCTTGTTCCCAATATCTTTGAAAGAGTTGTCGTCCCAAAAATTCAAATGGAGATGATGCAACCCAACCCACACTAATCATGATGTAATATCCTCTTCTGGATTGAAGTCAAAGACCAGGGACATAAGTACATTCCCCTAGATCCCATGAAATAAGATCTAGAAAGAAAGATCAATATGCATTCCTCCATATTGAGAAAGAAAACTACAAATTAACCTCAACTAGAAGAAAATGAAAATACTCATATGATGTCATGAATCTTGTATGACCAGTGCTCTGCTACCCACAATTCTACAACTCTTGGACTAGTAGGCCAAAAGCCTATAAATTTTACAATCAATGTGTGCTCTTAAGGAATAAAGGCCTTTCTTCATGGTTATGGGGATGCAAAATTTCAACAAAGGGATAACTTCCATTCATTTTACAAATATCATTTGTGTAGCTATATTCCATTTTCTTAGTTGTAGAGGTCTAGCTAAGGTTTAGAATGCTTCCACCTTTAAATGGACATAATCTCCTAATGTTCTTTCTACAAGAAACTCCTCAACAGAGTTCAAATCGCAAGACCCATGCTCACATGAATTTCAGCTTGGATTCCTACCTCTCGATCTAAATTAGATTGCAAACAAGGAAATGGAAACTATCTACAAACAAAGACGACAGTAGAGGCTAGCTAAGGACTTCTTACGCAGGTCCCTCAACGAAAACATGCAAATGAGCAATGCCAACGAAGGTAAACCGTAGCCGCAAGGGGAAAGTGAATTGCTTTGTATCCTCCCTTACTATAAAAGGAAGGCTATTTGTTTCAAATCCTTTCCGAATAACTCAATCAACACAAAACCTTACCTCACGAACGTAAAGAAAAACAAAAACAAAAAACAAAATTTCATTGAAAATTTTGAATTTATTTACTTATTCACTCATTCCATTTCACATTCTTTTCTTACTTATAATCAACAATGGGACAATTAGATCTAACATAAATATAGTTGTGGGATAAATCATTATCCTTCCCACTTAATTTATATTCTTATAAATAATATGTTGAAATCGTGTATTGACTTCGAAACACAATTATTAAAAAAAAATATCCTATAAAAAAATTTCATAAAACAAAATTATACATAATTATTTTATATTTAAAAAGACATAATTTCATGCACATTGAAATAAAAATACCTTATTGTTAAGTAGAAAGGCATTTGAGCATTTCTATGCAATTATTTCATACGGCCCAACGTTATAAATGATTTATTTTAACTTAGTATAAATACTTCGCATAATCGCAATTTGTAAACGTGAAATATCGTCTCAAGCCCCTGGGGTGTCGTACTTCTAATTGGCGATGGATTATTTCTATGTTTGAGAGAAGGATCAACAATTGGACTTACAGACTCCTTTCACTTGGGACCAGAGTCATCCTTATCAGATCAGTTCTCATTGGTTTGGTTGTTTATTGGTTTACTTTGGCACGCATACCTATGTCTATTCCGAACATTTTGAGACAATCAATATTTACCTTTCTCTAGGGATGCTCGGATGGTAAGAAGAGGTCTCACTTGGTCGATTGGAAATCCATTGCTGTCCCTATGAATACGAAGGTTGGGACATTAAACACCTCGACTGGTTCGATTTTTCCCTCAGACTAAAAAGTATGTGGTAGCTACTAAAGGGGAATGGTATTTGGAGCCAGATTGTTGCACATAAATATTTGAAAGACAAACCTGTTGATGTTTGGATCCGGTCACGGTCTTTTCCTATAGGAGGCACATCATATATTTGGAACGGGTTTATCAGATCTTTGTCTTGGATTACCTGCAAACTTGGTTGGAAAGTTGGTAACAGATTAAATATTAGACTGGGAATTGATCCCATCGCTGGCCTCAATGCTCCCTATATTCTCCCAAAATGTCTTAGAGACTATCTTGTTGATTATGGGATCACTCACCTTGCTCAAGCACATAATCTTGATCGAGGATCTAACAATCTTGATTATTGGTATTCTGCATCTGATCTGAATCTAGGGGGTGTTTGGTATGACCTTTGGACAAGTTATGTTAAAGGCCTTACACATGGAGGCATCAAGATCAGGAATACCGAGGATTCCCTTCTCTGGATGGAGAACTCTAAGGATGGCATGGTTACAGCCAGGGAAGCTTATGATCTGATTGTATCGTCAAATTTCTCTCTGGCCCATCACAATATCCACTCTTAGTTGTGGAACTTTAACATACCTCAGAAAATTGAGTGCTTCATTTGGTTGGTCATTAAAGATAAAATCAATACCTGGGATAATCTTGTTAAGAAGGGATGGTGTGGTCCAAATAGATGCATCCTCTGCAAATGCAAAGAGGATTCGGTCAAACACCTCTTCATGGACTGTATTTTTGTTTAGAAAACTATTAACAGCCTCCGTAGAATACATAATTGCTCTCTGACTTGGACCGATTCTTCAGTTCTAGAAAATATTTCAAATTGGATCAGAAGAAGGGATGACTTACTCTACCTCCCTTTTTTATTCATCTGTAACTTGTGGAAGACCATGAACTGCTACATTTTTTAGGGGAAAAATCCATATATTCAGACTCAGTCACGTTATCATGCAAAATGTATCTATCTACCAGGTGCCTCGGATTAAGAGGAATAAAATTAGAAACATTGGAAGCCCACCTGTCATCTCTTATCCTTCTGGGTTATTTGATGGTGCTGCTGCAGAATCAACTGGGGGAGCTGGTATCCGTATTTTGATTAGTCATTCTCACCATTTCAATATCAAAATGGGTTGTGGTAAAAGCACCAATACACATGCAGAGATTTTGTCCCTATGGGCTCTTTTGTATTTTGCCAAAGAAATTGGGTTTCCAAGGTTACATGTATTTGGAGACTCTTCGGTGGTTATAAACTAGGAAAAAGACATATCTTCTCTTTCTATTCTGGATCTGGAGGCTTGGTGTGAGGACATCAAGAAACTTTCAACCTCCTTTTCTTCGGTTGATTATAAGCATATATATAGGGAATATAACGAGATGACAAACTTTTTATCCAAGGAAGGGCTCATTTTGGCCTCAGGACAACTATCCTTTATAGATCGCTGTGAAGATTTAGTCATTAGGGAAGCAACTTTGCAGCTATTTTAGAAGAGATTTTCTCTACTGACCTACTCCTTTACCTCTTGAGTATGGTACTTTATTTTACCTATTTTCAACATGCTGAATCACACCGTCAGTGTGGTGTTTATTTTAGTAACTTCCCGGAGCCCTTCCTGGGATAACATTTATGGGTTCTTGGTATCTTCTCTAGGGACTATGCGGAATAGTCAGTCATTTTGCTTGAATGTTGTAAAGAGTGGCATTCGTCTCTGTTATGTATGATCTTCAGACACAACTATTTATCCTTGGACTCTGCATTGATTGATATTTCTTGTTGACGTAACTTATTACTTTTGATTCATTATGAATATCAAGAAACTGTTATTTTTCGTCTAGAAAAAAGAAGCGATTTACATTTGCATGTTCATGATAATATTTCTTCATTGTTCCATTATCCATTCATCCATAAAATTAAAGAAATGCCCTTCAAGAATCATAGATCAATTCATTATCAAATGAAAGGGAACCATGTGCACTTGAGCAGATCAATTCATTATCAAATAGAAGAGAACCATATGCATTTACGGTCTTACATTGTTTCAACTTTAATTTATCATGACATTGTTTCAACTTTAATTTATCATACCATGATGTTGCATGAATGACTAAATTAATACTTAAAACTTGAGGGTAGTGGGAGTGTTAATTGTATATGTTTTTTATATTTATTTTGGGGGTTAGAGATGAGAATTTATTTCCATGCTAATCGATAACTAAAATATGTATATTCATGAAAATTATAGTAGGTCAGGTTAAGTTTAAAGTTAGCAAAATTATTAAAATAATATTAAAGAAATAAAGAAATACCTATTATGGAAAACATGATATGATTTAGAGCCCAAAATTGTAAGAAGAGATATTAGAGTTATCTCTAATGCAATTAATAAATTAAATAAATACATATTATGGGAAAAAAAATGATATGATTAAGAGCCCAAAATTGCAAAAAGAGATGTTAGAATTATTTTTAATGAAACTAATAAAAAGAGTAAAATTTGAATTTTTTTTAATAATAGTTTTTATGAGATTTTATAAATCACTATAGATTTATCTTAAGTTTAGTTATTCCAAGTGCTAAGAGGGACCAAATTTCTTTAGGTACAAACCTTAAGTTTATCACTTTAAAAATGGATCAGTCTATGCCCTAGGTAGAGCCATAGTTAGGATGGATCAGTCTATGCCCTGGGTAGAGCCACGGTTAAGATGGATCTCTGAGGGTTTAACCAAAACTTGTTAGAATTTGAATGCCATATGATCATCAAGCAGAGAGTTCTGATTATGTTGTAGCAATTGAATGGAGGATGAACATACAAACTAAGCAAAACAAACCACATAGGAAATGGACAAGTATTGCTCAGGAATTTACAATATATTCATCATAATAATATCCGATGTACAATAGATTACAAATAGGTAGAATTCGAATGCATGATGAGTGAATTCGAATTCTCCAAGTGGATAAGACTATATCTAACTGAATCTCTAACTCAAGGTCTCCCAATCAATATCGGAGTCCATTAAATCAACTCTTCGAAGACCAATAACTCCAACAGACAGTAACAACTAGTTAATTTAGTGCAACTGAGTGTGGTAGGTGAACAAAAGCGCTCCTCCACATGCATGCATGCATTATCCATGAAAAGCATGCGCTAGCTAACTGATATTGAGTCATCTAAAGTTAACTGAAGGCTAACTGTGGCTAACTAGTGCTAACTCCAACTAACTGAAGTTGGTTGGTGTCGGGAGTCCCAGTGGCTCCTAAAATACAGGGATTGGTCTAAGAGGCGCCCCACTGATGCATGCACATGCAGTAAGTGGAAGTTAACCTCTAGCATTGTTCCCCACACTTCAATGAAAGGTACATGTGGCCCCATTGGGCCATGTGGACGCAATTGCACTAGAGGACTCATTTAATTAATTTAAGGTTCCTAAGTTAGGAAATAATTAATCTAATAGACATTTGATCGAGGGAGGATTAATAATCCTAACACCCCCCCTGAATCCTAACTTGGACAATTGTGGGCCCTAGTAACAAGACCATAGGTCACCCAAACACAATCTAGAATATAATAATAATAAAAAATGTTGCTTAGCACAACTGAGGAAACAGGGGAAAACCTCATGGGAACCCCCCCCTCAAAAATAAGCAGGAAAATAGCAATATGCAAGCTATCTTTAGAAGAAAGAAGCTTCCTCCTTAGAAAAATAACTTAAGCAAAAACATTGCTGCAAAAATTGCAGTTCTATGCAGTAGCATGGTCCATCAGTGGACCTCTCAATGTACTTCTGAACTGATGACTCTGTTTGGTTCTGCTGGATGGTGAAGGTAGGGAATGATCAAATCTCTGCTTCTATGGCCATGTAGCTAATCATTCACCATCATCAAGTAGCATTGACCTGGAACTTTGTTGCACCATTCTGTGAGAGATAGTGCAGCATGCTCATTCTGATACTAGGACCTAGTTCTTCTTTTGTCTTCTAGAACTCCAGCACCACTTCCAACTGCATCAAGAAGCTTTTGAGCCCATCTGGGTTTAGGCTTCTAATTTGGGATGGGTACTGGATCTGGATCTAGAATTTCTTCAGATTCAGTCTCAATAATAGGATCATGTTGTATGTGATCTTCTTCATCTGAATCTGAAACCTGCAGCACATCATCATCATCAAAAATAGGAGGAGAAATGGTTATACCTTCCTATGCTGCTAGAGGAGTATCATGCAGCTGATCTTCTTCAAACTGGACACTTCTTTCAATGAAGCATCTTATGGTAGCAACCTCCATCAGTTTGTAAGCTTTTTCATCATATTCAATCCTAGCAAAATGCATTCGCTACTTTGGGCTTGGAAGGCCTTCTCTTGTCAAGTGGTATCCTGGCCCAAGCTTTGGAACCAAAAAATATCAGGTGAGAGACATTGGGCTTATACCCATGCAGTGCTTTAAATGGGGTCACCCCAACCACTAACTTGTGGGGCACCCTATTCTGCAAATACAAAGCACAGTTTACTGCTTCAGCCCAAAGAGAAGGAGGTAGATTCTTTCCATGGAGAAGGCATGTTTCCATCTCCTTCAGTGATATGTTCTTCCCCTCAGCCACACCATTTTGTTGTGGTGTGTATGGAACTGAGTGTTCCATTCGAATCCCCTCTGATTCATAGAAATTCTGGAAATCTCTTTTGACATATTATGCTCCTCCATTGGATCTTATTGACTTGATATTCTTATTGAAGCTATTCTCAACCATAGATTTAAAACTTTTTAAAGTCTCAAAAACTTCTGATTTTAGCTTCATGAAGTAGATCCAACAGTACCTAGAACAATCATCAATAAAGGTCAAAAAATACTTGCAACCATTAATTGAATTTGTGGGCACAGGTCCAGCTACATCACCGTGTATCAAATCAAGTGTAGAAACAACTCTATGAGCCTTCCCAACATCACACTTCTTTTCTGGATGCTTACCTACAAACCACCAAACACATACTCCATCGGAATTTTGGATGGAGGGAAAACCTTCAACCATGTTATCATTGTGGAGTTGTTTCAGATATTTGAAATTGAGATGGCCAAATCTTGCTGGTTTTCTTAGCATGAGACAATAAAGTTGTAGGAAGATAAATAGGAAAGAAATGTGAAAACTCATAAGCTTTGGTAGAGTGATTTGCAATACCTTTCACTACAAGCTTTCCAGTGGATTTTTCTGTAATATCAACTGAGTCTGAATCGAATGTGACCCTCTTGGGAGAGCCTGTATGTGTCATTTGGTAAACAAATAACAAGTTAGCAGTAAGGGAGGGCACATAAGACATTTTTGAACTCAACATGCTTTGCTCTGACTGAGTCCCTTCCTTCTGCTGGAATCTGGGAATCATCTCCCATGTGAATATTAGGCCCCAGCTTTGATAGTGAAAGAGTAGAGAAGGATTATTTGGAGGAAATAATGTGGTTGGAGGCTCTAGAATCTATAATGTATGTTGAGGATGGAGAGAGAGTTTCTTTCAAAGCATGACACCTTTCGACATCTTTTGTCGGTGCTTCTTCATCGGGATTATTTGCTCTTGGAGGAGCAATGTTGTGCTGCTTGAGAAGAGAGGACATCTCATCAAGTTGCTTCCTCATATAATGTCCTTCAATATGGTATCCCTTTTCACAATATGGAGATAAATTCTTTTCAAATTTCTTATTCGTAGAGCCGGAGCCCCCTTCGGAAGATTGTTGATTTGATTTAGGATTCGAATCAGCTGCCTTTGGATCCTTCTTCTTTGATTTCCCCTTTGCTTGCGCTTTTGGAGGAGTCAGTAACCAATAGAGCTTGATATTTGGAAGTCTGGATGACTCCCATTCGAATCAATTTGTCTTGTTCTTTGATTAAGGACTCGAAGAATGAATCTAGAGAAGGTTGTTTCCAATCAGGAAAGATTTCCCGCTTGGAATGAAACACAGAGACATAGACAGAGTACTCAGGGCCTATTTTGCTGAGTATGGAAAGGACATTTTGCTCATCCTTCAACTCTATCCCGCACTGTCTGCATTGGAGCACTAGAGAATTGAATTTGGAGAAGAATTGCTCAATAGTCTCGAAACTGATGGGATGTAAAGATACCAACTCATTCTCCAGAATGTGTCCTCTAAGCTCATCTTGTTTGTTAAACAAGCTATCAAGCTTCTCCCAGGATTCTATGGGAGTCCTTAATCCTTCCAAATGGAAGAGGATATCTCTGGAAATATAAGTACATAAGTACCCGAATGCTTCATCGAAACGGTTCAAAAACTTGTTCTGCTCAACCGACTGATGAGGCTCAACCTCCCATCCATGTATGATCCTGTGGTAGCCATGCTTACGCAAGGCCATCTGCATATCAATCCTCCAATCAAGGTAATTGGAAGTTGTGAGGATCCGTGGCTCAAGAGTTTAAGAACTCATAATTGCTTTGGTTGTAAGACTGTAAATGTTTCTCTCAAGCTATGCAACACCTGTCAATTTCACTGCAAATAACAATAAAACATATCAACTATTAGAATCATGATTTTCCTCCAGACATGAACATGTTTTTAGGGTCCATCATGCCCTCTCTACTACTATGAATCAATCTGTTATCCCTAAAGTTGAACCTAGACTACAGGGGTTCAAGCTTAAAAAAATATTTTAAAAACAATTCAATAAAATCAAAATAAAATTTGAGTTGGTATATAATCAAAGATATAGGAAAATCACATAACCATTAAAGATCTGTATGACATAAAGTGGAATACAAAATTCAATATCAAGGGAACTACGATCACGGATTTATGGAATAAAACTTACTCTGTCACTAAATATTTGAAAGATAACTGTATTTTATTACAAGAATCATGCAATGGATTGTATTTGACCATACACAGGATAAATCATAAAAAACACAATTCATAAAAATACAAAATCAGCTCGTAACCATAATCATATCAAAGCAGAACCTGTATTGAAGATGCAGAGAGTTTCATGTCATACAGTATACATCAAAAGTGGATTCCCATCTCCGATTGCCACCCTTTTCAAATCTAGCTACTATCCTTATATACAAAACTTCTGAGTTTCTGAGATAGTTATCAGATCCTATTTCTATGGATCAAATTCTTTCAAAAATAGAAAAGTCGATCTTCCTAAAATAGTTGTAATACAAGTGTAATACAAAATACAAATAGAAACAGACATCCGTCAAAACCTAATTGCCTTCAAAAGCCAACTATGACTCTAAGTCTAAAGACTCTTAGAAGCCTCTGCCAAGACAGTTAGATCACTTAAAGCCTGGGATCTTCGATGCAATATGGCAAACTCAACATCTTTGTTCTCCATTTGATTGTGCACCTCCTTACTCTGAGTCTTCATGTGTTCAAACTGCTTCTGGATGGTTCTTTTCTCTTTCAAAATGTCTTTAGATATTGAAAGTAACTTCTGATAATCTACTTCCTTCTCCTCGAAATCCTCTCGTAATCTTTTATTTGTAGTCATTAACTTCTCATTAATATTCTGTAAAAACTTGGTTTGATCCTTATATGTTTGAAAAGATTTCTTAATCTGGTTTAATTCTGGAGTTATTTCAATGGCTTCTTCTTTCATAAGGACCTCATCTTTTTGTGGAAGCTTCGAGACTGAACAATCTTTTGAACACACTTATTTATTTGTGAAAAAGATTTCTGGTATAGACCCTGCAACTCCTTGAACATCAATGAAATTCTCATTATCTAAACAATATTGACCTTTGGATGTGTGTACAGTGTCTTCACTAAAAGAATCATTTATCATCACAATTTCTTCACAATATTCATGTACCAATTCCATTTTTTCCTGCAATTTACTTCTTAACCTAGTCCTAGGCTTCACACCAATGCTTTCTGATTTCAAAAGCTGAACTCATGCTTCTTTCTTTGAAGAATGAAGTTATATTCTTTAACATCATATTTAATGTTTCAGGGTTTTCATCTGTAACTGAAACTTCAGGAAACAAATTATTCTGATTTGGTTCTTCTACAAAACCCTTACCTTCTGCTATAACATACTCAGTTTGATCTTCATGATTTCTCGTTTGCTGGTTCAAGTCTTTTGTTACCCTTTTCCCTTTTCTTTGGTCCTTTCTTCAAACCCTAACTCTGACAGCAAACTTTCCCAAGTTTGTCCTTCTCTATGCAATTGTGAAATCAACAACAATTTTATTAAATCCTAATGGTATACAAAACGAGCAGTATGCTCTGGATGGGCTTGAACCCACGTAACCATCTTTTGCAAGCTCTTCAGTAGATAAAATGGGAGATTGAGCTTTAAGCTTCCATTGAGGTGCATCAACAACCTTAAATGACATTTGAGAACCCTGTCATACTGACCTTCGCATGTAATATAATTTTGAACCATTTCCAAAGGAATTTGCCAATTAGGTTTTATCTTGCTCACATGAATACCATTCTTCCATTCTAATTTTTCAAACCCTGGAATTAAGAACTCACCGTAATTTCCTTGAAAATCCTACTGCTTAAACCATCTTTCTCCTTGTGCTGGAACCCCTATTGCTTCTGCAATAGACTCTTCATTCACCATGATCTTTAAACTCCTGAGCTGAACCATTCCATCTTTATAATTTTTTATGAAAGCCATAGTTACCTATGAATGATAGCCCTGCAACTTTTCACAGAAAGCAAACCATCCAACATTTTTCATCAACTAGGCTGACGTTGGAAATTGCAGTATCCATTGTGTGTTATCGGGTTCCAGTCTGCAAATTAGGCCTCCCAGTCTTCTTTTCACCAAAATTTCTGAATCTTCTTCCATTGTTACTCTCGACATTTTGCAAACTCTTCAAAATATAAACTTCACAGAGCTAATGGAATTTGAGAACAGTAATATGACTGGTTTTAGGGAAATATAGAATATTACTGTCAACATTGGTACCATTACTCATTACACCAAATGCCTCGATTTCATATGAAGAACATTTGTGAAAGCAGATGAGTGACACGATGTAAAAAATTATTATTTAGACAGGACTTCCTTTAAGAAATAATAATGATGCTTTTAAATCATAGTACCGAGCCTGTCAAATTTATCATGTGTTTACATACATCCATATACCATCGTTTCATTGTCATATTTTTTCACAACGAATGATATTCATGAATAAAACCATCAATGCAATACTTTTAAGGAATGCTGCCAGTTTATAAAATCCAATTTATAATTGATCTTTCATAAAACCTCTTGCTCTTGATATAGGTTCATAACTTTACATAATAAATGATTTGAGCCTTCAAAGGAAACCATAATAAAAAATATAAAAAAAAAATATGTCACTCAAAGGTATAAAATAAGGTAAAATTAAAGAAATGAACTCAACATAAACAAACAACTATAAAACCCTAGAATAAAAATGAAAAAACAACCATAGAGATAACATCTGGCTCTGACTGGGGACAAAGTTTTCCCTGTGAAGCTTTGAGAACATGTTGACCTGTGCCTTCAGAAATCTGCTAAAGTCATTTCTGTCTTATTGGGCTGGAGTCTTATTCAAAGCAAATGATATATACAGTGAATATGTACAATAATCCTTTATCCCTCAATGTGTATGAAAATACTTTAGAAAACGTCCATTGACTGGACCTACAATTTCTTCACCATTCAAATTTTGCAAAACAAAAGTATTGTTTCCCATAATTTTGATCACTGTAAAAGGCCCTATCCATAAATTATCGAACTTTCCATGCTTACCTTTTTCATCCTTTCGTGCATCCCACTTGAGAACAAGGTCACCCACTGCAAAGACATCTTTTTTAACTTTTTTATCAAAGATTTCCTTCATCCTTTTTCTATGCATCTCAGCTGTATTTTCAATAGTTTCTCTCTCCTGTTGCAATTGAATTATCTGAAACATTCTTCTTCTTATATCATCAAGTTCTTCATTTATTTCCTGCATAAATTTAATGACTGGAGCAACTAATTGAACAGGAAACATAGCATCAACTCCATATACCAACTAGAAAGGGGATGTCCCTATTGACTTTTTAATAGTTACTCTATCAGCCCAAAGAGCAAATTTTAATTTGGTATCCCAACTTCTTTTATTTTCAAATAACATTTTCTTGATACTGTTCACAATATTTTTATTACTGGATCCTACTAATCCATTACCCTGTGGGTAATATGGTGTGGAATGTTTCAAGTTAATATTATTTTCTTCACAAAATTCCATCATATTTTTTGATTTAAAAGCAGGAGCATTGTCAGTAATTAATTTCCTAGGGCATCGAAATCTGCTAAGAATATTTTCCTGTAGGAAATTAATTATGATTTGTTCAGTTACTCTCCTTGTGGGGTTTCCTCCACCCACTTAGTGAAAAAATCAGTTGCACTTAAGATCCATTTGTGTTGACCACTAGAAGGAGGATGAATTTCACCTATAATATCTAAACCCCACTACTGAAATGGACCATTTACTGTTATAGGATTCAAGGGTAATGACTGAAGTTTATGCTTACCTGCAAACTTTTGACACTCCACACATGATTTGACCTAATGATACACATCTAAGAAAAGAGTAGGCCAATAATATCCCGCTCTTAGGATTTTAAAAGCAGTTGCTTTCCAATACTTGTGCCCACCACATACTCCACCGTGCAATTCAGAAGTAACAACATCAACCCATGATTTCTCCAAACACTTCAACAATATTCCTCCAGGATCCTTCCAGTACAAAACCTGATCTATTAAAACATACTTCATTGCTTTAAGTTTTAATGATTTGCATTCATTTCTATTCAATTCTAGAGGGAATTGTAAGTATAAAAGGAAATATACAATGTCTTTATACCAATCAGACTCACCATACCTGCTATAAACCTGTTGTTTACTGTATTCTGTTGCCATATCTTGTTTTGAATGTTCTGCCATCAAATGAAGATTTAATACCTGACAATTTGATTATGTTAGAAGTTTTGTTAATCCTTGGCCTTTTACCAATTTTGTTGGTTTAATATCCACATCATACTTAATAACCTTTGCTATCCATCTACCTCTTTTCCCCTCACTGTCAGGCTGTGCTAAAATATCCTTGACTGCTGAACTTGGAACATATCCCAAAATCTTGGAATGTAAAACATATATTCTGAAAAATTTGAGAGCTTTAACTAATGCATATGCTTGTTTTTCCATTGTATTATATTTAAGCTCTGAATCTCTTAATGTTTTACTAAAAAAAGAAATTGGTTGTTCAAAACCATCTGAATTCTTTTGCAATAACACAGCAGCTATAGTATCTTCATATGCAAATGAAAAAATTGCAAAATCCTTTGTATAATCTGGAGCTATCAATACGGGTGCTTCTATCAATGCCTACTTTATGGCTTCAAATGATTGTTTAGCATGATTTGACCATTTAACTTCCTTATCCTTCTTGAGCATCTCAATGATATGTTTGATAATTTATGTGAAATTAGGAATAAACCATCTTAAGAAATTGATTTTTCCAATGAAAGATTGAATCTCCTTTTTATTTCTAGGAATACTGACTTTTAAGATGGCCTTTACCCTCTCTGGATCTATTTTGATTCCTTCAGCAAAAACAATATGCCCTAACAACTTACCTTCTGTCATAGCAAAGTGAGACTTTTTTGGGTTTAATGATAAACCAAATTTTTGGCACTTAATAAAAATCTGTCTTAAATGTTTCAGATGATCTTCATCAGACTTGGAGAAGACCGTAATATCATCTTGGTATATTACTACAAATTTTTCATTCTCCCCCACAAAAGCTATATCCATAGCCCTCTCAAAAGTAGCACTTACGTTCATAAGCCCAAAAGGCATTTTATCATACATAAAAGTCCCCCATGGAGTTGTGAATGATGTTTTTCTCTATCTTCAGGCTGTACTGCAATCTGGTTATAACCATAAAAATCATCAATCGTTGAAATTCTATGAGATCCTACAACTCTTTGCAAAATCTAATCTATTCTCAGTAATGAATAATTATCTTTCAAACAAGATCTGTTCAAGTTGCGGAAATCAACACAAAGCCTTGTTTCTCCATTTTTCTTACGTACAGGCACCAAATTTGCAATCCATGATGAATATCTCAGAGGTACAATATTTTTTGCATCTAGTAATTTTTTTACCTCTTTTTCAATTACTGGCAGCAATTTTGGGTTAAGCCTTCTAAGTTTCTGTTTAAAAGGCTTAGTATTTGGTTTCAGAGGAATTTTATGTTGAATTATGCTAGTGTCATAAGTTTTTAAATCATGATATGACCAAGCAAAAATGTCCACAAATTCTTTCAGCAAACCAATATATTTTTTCTTTTCCTTCTCTGACAGTGATTTTGACATTTTTATCATTTTAGGTTGATCTTCAGAACCAATGTTATAATCTATAACATTCTCCTCAGTGGTCTGCAAGGTGCGTTTCAACAATGTGTCATCCTTTGAAAACAACCTCTCAAGTGGAACAAGTCCCTTAGGAATGAAATTTCCTTTTAATTCAACAATCTTATGATTAGCTATTGAATCATTCCTACAAGGTTCATTTTCCATTAATTCAAAATCCTGTTCTTGATCAACTAAATCATCTGAAAACTCACCTACTAATTCCAGAAATTCTTTTATCTCCTGATCATCACAAAAAACTTTCCAGTGTTTGATGTCATCTGGAACAGAGGGTCTGTATCTCACATCAATTGGATATTTCAAATGTGTTACTTTTGGAACTTTAAAATATGCTGCTGCTAAGGATAGGGAATCAACTGTTTCATTATATTCTCTTGGAACAAAAGTTATATTGAAAGATATAAAGAAATTTTCAATTAGATCCCAAGCCTCATTTCTATATACTTTCAATAAATACTGCTTTACTTGGTAAACATTTTTTACTTGCTGAATCACTAATTCAGAGTCGCTAAACACAGTATTCTCTTTAATACCCAAGTCTTTTGCTGCTCTTAATCCAAGAATCAAAGCCTCATACTCAACAGTATTATTGGTTGTTTTAAATTCCAATTTGTACATAAGGGAAATGACCTCACCTCCAGCTGAAACCAATAACACTCCTGCTCCTACCCCCTCCTTACTTGATGCACCATCAAAATACATCTGCCATAAACCATTTGGTCCTTCTTTCTTTATTTGAACTGGAATATCCTTCTGTACTTGTAAAACTCCTTCAACTTCATCACTTAATTGCAACATACAAGAACCAAGATTTTCATCAATTGAATAGATCGGATGATTATTAGGGTGTTTACTATCACTTACCAAATATGCCATCTGTACTTCTCTGTAAAGTCTTCTAAATTCTCCTCCAAATACTGGAGTTGTAGCATATGAAAGATCCATTTGCAGAGTTCCTCCCACTCTCTTTGCCCAAGATCTAGACAACAGCATACCAAATTTAGGAGAAATATCTGCTACAACTATATCCATCAATACACTTTTCATTGGTACTTGAGTTAAATTCACCACCAGATCTTTAATAACCCCAATACACTTCACTGCCCTAGAATCAAACGCATACAAATCATGATATGGTTTAGTAACACTCAAACCTAAAGTTTCCATGACTTCTTTTGGCATGAGGTTATGTGAAGCTCCTGAATCTAGAAGACAATTATGTAGTAGTTGATCAGGTATTGAAAGAGTTACATAAAATGGAGGGGGATATTCTGAATTATCATATACTGATAATATGCAACACAGGAAGCTCCTAGCAATCCGATTTGCGATCAGGCTTGTGGCATCTTTTGACAAGGCGCACGCTATCCTTGGCAAATTCCTACAACGGCCTTACAACAGCGTCCACGGCTTCCATTTTTACCGTGCCTGTTGTGCCGTTTTTTTTTATTTCCATAAAAGAAAGTGGAAGGGCATACAAATTACAATGCTATTATAAGCATCCAACCCATAGGTCTCTATTTTGGGTTTGTTTACTGCAATTCTCCTTTCAAATCCAATCTGTAATAGTTGATGCAAAAGAAATTTGAATTACCAAAGAATGGGTGTGATTATTTTCCCATTATCTAGGAGGTGATTCTTTGCATTACTGCAAAACGCTCGTCGTTGGAGAACCATGGCAGAAGTGAACATTTTGATCATGGCTTGGGTACTGCGGAATGAAATGATGGATACCCTAGGTCCTAACCCCTGGACTCCATTATTTCAAAATAGTTTATATTGCTTTTACAGGGCGTCAGCACTGACTGGGCCAGAATTCTGAGTAATATACGGTACACCGAAACTTCTGACAAATTTCCTGATTTTTCCCTCGCATGGCCTAAGTTCCTTTTCCTGCATATGACATTGGGTCACATGAAAGAAACAATTGATAAATAAAAATGTTGTAAATGCATATAACAATAGCAGGAAACAAGGTACACCTTCAATGGAAGAAAGACAGCATTCAGATGAGTAATCTTAGTTTTAGAAAATGATACATAATGATGACTGTGAGAATGGGTGCAGTCGGGCCTCCATTTGGTCACCAACAGCTCCATGGACACCGACGATTCCGTGCATGGTAGCCTCTTTCGCTTAGGAGGGTAGGGAGCTCAAACCCGCACTAGCACATCCAGCCTAATGGCCTTCGCGCGCAAGGAGGGAGTGACCTTCTTTTGTTGGGAGGCACCCTGCTTGGGAATACGGGAGGAGGGCGTGCATGCAGCCCGCTTGGCATGCATGCAGCCCAACCTTTCTCGTGGGCCCCTTGTTCCATTGGGAAGGTAGACCATGGACGAGAAAGTCTGTGGGAGGATCCGTGGTAGAGTGAGGAGGAGCCACACTGGTAGAGTGAGGAGGAGCCACGCTAGTAGAGTGGGGAGGAGCTTCCCGAGACGAAGAACCTGTATCACTCTGAATCAGTTGACACGTTGTTCAGCAGTGCATGCCTCCCATCCGTGTTTAATAGTAACCCTACTTCTGCCTTATTATTTCGAGATAAATCATTAATGCCAGCGCACATAGATGTTGCTGGTAGCCTGGCACGTGTAATGTGTAAAACAAAAATGTCCTAAACGCAACCTCTTTAATACACGCTTTTCAGTTTCTTTTAATATTATATTCTTCAAATTAGTTAATACGAGCATATATTATATTTTATTTTGTGATATAATACTGGTTTTATTTTTTTTTATTTTTTATTTTATATATATTAGTTATTTTAATTTTTTCTCAATGCTTGGTATTAAGGTGTTTGAATAGAGTTGACCATATAGTTATCATAAATAACTAAGATACAGTAATAAGCATAATTTATGCTCGTATAATTATACAACTTCTTTCATTTTTATATGCTTCTATGTTGTTAAATTACTTAATGAAAAATGGCTCACTCATTTATATGTATATAATTATATAATCTCTTTTATTTCCATATAGTTTTATGTTGTTAAATTACTTAATTAAAAATGGCTGGCTAATACTGCATATCTAGTCTATTATTTTTTTTAAATTTGCATGGATAGATTTTTATAAACTTATTTGTTACTTTTTATAAAATAAAATTGCTTTAATTAAAATTTTATAAAAATTATATAAAATGTTTGAATGTTTTAAAAGTAATATAGTAATTATGTATAATAATAATAAATAATTTATATATATATATTTACACTAATTGGAGAAATGGGACACTATCAAATTTGAATGCTTAAATTGGTTATCATTATTTATAATATTCTATCTATTTAGTAGTTGACCAATTAACAAACACTTAGATATTGTACTTTGAAGGGTAGTTACTTCAAATTGTTTAATACAAGGACATGGTATCAGGAATTCAAGTATTAAACTTAAAACATTACCGAGACTTTGACTGATAGTCGAAGAGGCGAGATGGATGTGAAATAAGAACAACAAGACACTGTTGAGACTAGCATTACGAGTTGAACGTTAAGGCACAGATTAAACCCTAAGACGAAATTGTTTAATGAAAATGACTATGCAAGTTTTACGTGAATATTGACAATTTGTCTCTATGCCTAAATATAAACATTGCATAACTAGAAATTTTATCTCTGCAATTATTAGATTGAGATAATAATGGCATAATGTTATTGAATATGTCAGGAATTATCATGGTTCAAACACGCAGAGGTCGAGGTCGAGGTTGAGGGCGAGGTCGAGGTCAACCACCATCACCGCCACCACAGACCCCAGGTCAACCACCCTCACTGCCACCTCAGATCCCACCATCGACACTGCCAAGGATAACCTCCAGCCCTGAGATGGGGGTGATATTGAGATCCTTGCAAACCATCATGGCCACACTAAACAGGCAGTCGGAGAGGATCGTAGAGGTAGAAACCACTCAAGTGAGCCGAGAAAAACTCTGAGAGGGCACAGGGCCCAAGGCAGGAACCGCTTCAGGATATCTCTAGAGAGCTGCAGAAGATCAAAATTCCCGAGTTCTCAAGAGGACGGCCGGGTAAGCACGCCGAAGCATGGCTCGAGGGTATGAAGAGGTGCTTCGCACTAAATGAGTATACCTCAAGTTCCAAGGCTAAAATGGCCATCTTCCAGCTAAAGGGCGATGCCCTAAATTGGTGGTCAGACCTCAAGAAACAATTGCATCTTACTCCTTTGTTTGTTTCATGGGAGTTATTCGAGGAGAGGTTCAACATGAAGTATCTACGGGCTTATTATAGGGAACAACAGGCGGGTTCCTTTCATGCTTTGGTACAGGGAAACATGACGGTGGAAGAGTATGAAGCTAGACTCATGGAACTGGTAAAGTATGTTCCATACTTGGACTCGGATGATCGACAGGTGGAGCGATTTGTGTATGGACTCAACTACAAGATCAGGGCCGTAGTACGGATGTGGAAGCCATCTTCAGTTGCCATGGCGGTTGAGTATGCTCACTATGCTGAGGATATGTCAGATGCAAAGGGGGGGAGCAAGTTGATAGGATCCAATTAGTGTGTTACAGGGAAGGCCCCATGACCATACTTCAGAGGAGGACAATCCAGACCTCCTCCTTATGGTAACAGGTTCACCCCAAGAGGTAACACTTCAGTTAACTCAGTATCGCAGGCTTGGTCAACAAACCATGGGAACCGAGGACGAACACAGGGCAATTCCTATAGAGGATGGGGAGGATTTAGAGGATCTAGGGGAAGGAACACATCCCAGAGGACTCCTCCCAGCAACATGCAAGCACCACCTAATGTCTCTTGTTGGGGATGTGGAGGTCCTCATTTTCAACGGGATTGTCCTAAGGGGCAGACCAGCAGTAGGCAGAAGGAATGAAAAGCATCCATGAGCAATTCGAATAACACTCATCGGATTCATGCAGTTGTTCACAACCACCAGGCAGAACATTAGTCCACCGTAGTAGAATCCACTTGTAAAGTAAACAATGTCAAACTTAAAATTTTATTTGATTCTGGTGCAACAGATAGTTTTATTTCACCATATGCATTAGATAAATGTGGGTTGGCAGCCTGCGAGCACGATGATTTTGAATCGGTCGAGATGGCTTCAGGGGTTAAACAAGAAGTAGGTCTTAAGGTAAGGGGGTGTCAAGTTGACTTAGGAGTATGCACCACTAAGATGGACGCTTATGTTACCAATTTGGGCACCTATGACCTCATTGTTGGCATGGATTGGTTAGAAGACCATAGAGCTTTCATGGATTGCTATGCAAAGAAAGTCTTGTGCCTTGATGATGAGGGTTGAGCAATTCAAATCCAGGGTCGAAAGAGGAAAATATCCCTCTGTTTCATCTCCGCAGTGAAAGCTAAAAGGTGTTTAAGACAAGGATGTCAGTTGTTTGTAGTTGAGACGGTGAGCGATAGTAAAGGACCTTCCTTGAATTCTTACCCAGTATTATCTGAGTTCAAGGATGTCTTTCCAGAAGAACTTCCACAACTACCTCCAGAGCGAGAGCTTGATTTCACGATCGAACTGAAACCCGGTGCGGAGCCGATCTCAAAGACTCCTTATAGAATGACAACCCCTGAGCTTTGAGAGTTATAGATCCAGTTAAAAGAGTTTCTAGACTTGGGACTAATTACACCTAGTATCTCACCATGGGGAGCACCAGTGATCTTTGTTAAGAAGAAGGATGGATCTTTGCGACTGTGCATAGATTATAGGGATTTGAACAAAGCCACAGTGAAGAACAGGTATCCTATACCAAGAATTTATGACCTATTTGATCAGATGAAAGGCGCATCAGTCTTCTCTAAGATTGATTTGCGGTTTGGGTATCACCAGCTTAGGATTAAAGAAAATGACATTCCTAAGATGGCTTTTCGAACTCGATTTGGGAATTATGAGTTCGTAGTAGTACCATTTGGTTTGACCAATGCTCCAGCAGTATTCATGAGCCTCATGAATAGTGTCTTTCAAAATTACTTGGACCACTTTGTTCAGGTATTCTTAGATGACATTCTTATATATTCTAAGAACGAGACGGAGCATGAGGAGCACTTGCGGTTAGTCTTAACTTGCTTAAGGGAACATAAACTATTTGGTAAATTGTCAAAGTGTTCTTTCTTCCAAAAGGAGATTCACTACTTAGGGCATATCATCTCAGGAGAAGGGATCTCAGTGGACCCAAAAAAGGTGAAGGCCATCGAAGATTGGCCAATTTCGAAGAATGCGCATGAGGTGCGTAGCTTCATGGGATTAGCAAGGTATTACCAAATATTTGTGGAAGGATTCTCCAAGATTGCAAAACCCATCACCACCTTGTAGCGAAAGGGAAACCAATATGAGTGGACCAATGAATGTGATGCCTCTTTTGCTGAATTAAAGAGGTTGCTGGCGAGTGCACCAATCTTACAGGTACCAGACATGGATAAAGACTTCATGGTATGTACTGATGCCTCGAAGCAAGGGTTAGGAGCAGTTCTAATGCAGGAAGGTGGGGTAATAGCTTATGCATCTCGTAAGTTGAAGCCTCATGAGGAGCAATATGCCACACATGATCTAGAATTGGCAGCAGTAATGCTGGCACTAAAATTATGGAGACACTACCTAGTTGGCAGAAGTTTCACACTTAAGACAAATCATCAAAGTTTGCAGTATATTTTTACACAAAGGGATCTAAATGCTAGGCAGTGACGGTGGAGTGAGTTCATGAGTGAGTATGACTTTGGTATCTCATATATCAAAGGAAAGGAGAATGTGGTGGCAGACGCTCTAAGCCGAAGGCCGAGGATTTTCTCCTTAATCCCCTTGAGAGTGGATTTGAAGGAGAAAGTGCTCGAAATTGGGAGATGGTTGGTATATAAAGGTAACCTCAGATATGCAGAGTGGGAAGAAGTGCGAGTCGAAGTATTATGGGTACCATATTGAGGAAGATGGGTTGCTGCGGTACCAAGGGGGGATGTATATCCCTAAAGAAGGTGGTCTCAGGGAAGCAATCCTTAGAGAGGTCCATAGGGCACATTATCGTGCACACCCTGGAGTGAAGAAGATGTATGCAGACATGAAGAAGATCTTCTTCTGGGCCGATATGAAGAGCGATGTAGTTGATTTTGTTTCGAAATGCCTAGAATGTCAGCAAGTCAAGGCAAATCATCGACACCCAGCCGGTCTCTTACAGCCTCATGATATTCCTGAGACTAAATGGGAAGTCATTTCCATGGACTTCGTTGTGGGATTTCCCCTCACATCCTCGAGACATAATGCTATACTAGTGGTGGTCAACAAACTGACCAAAAGTGCCCACTTCATTCCAGTGAGAGACACTTATAATGTGACGGATGTAGCAAGGGTATTCATAAATGAAATTGTACACCTTCATGGAGTTCCAAAGAAGATAATTTCTGACCGAGACCTTAAGTTTACCTCCAGATTTTGGACAAGCATGCAGTCGGCATTAGGGACCCAGCTGAACTTAAGCTCAGCTTATCATCCCGAGACAGATGGGTAGACAGAGAAGGTGAATCAGGTGATGGAGGACATGCTTAGGATGTATGTTATGGATCAGCAGACACAATGGGAGAAATATCTTCCTCTAGTAGAGTTTGCATATAACAACAGTCATCATAGCTCCATTGGTATGCCTCCATACCAGGCATTGTATGGGAGACCTTGCAGGACTCCACTCAGTAGGGACAGGTTGGAGGATTGTGTTTTAGTCGGGCTTGAGTTGCTTCAGGAGATTGAAGAGCAAGTGGTACAGATCAGGAAGCGGCTTAAGGAAGCACAGGATAGACAAAAGAGTTATGCTGACGCACACAGAACTGATAGAAGTTATGAGGTAGGGGATCGCGTATTTATACACATCCGACCGAATAAAAGTACCATTCGGTTTGGAAAGGGGACCAAGTTGTCGCCTCGCTTTATAGGGCCATTCGAGATTCTTGAAAGAATCGGACCGGTAGCTTATCGTCTTGCACTGCCACCCCACTTGTATAGGACTCATAATGTATTTCATGTTTCAGTATTGCGACATTACATAGCCGATGAGTCTCACAAGATTCATTGGAAGGACTTGCAGATCTCGGACGAGGGAACCTTCACGGCCGAATCATTACGTATACTGGATCATAGAGTTCGACAGCTCCGTAGTCGATGCATGGACCAAGTTAAGGTCCAGTGGGACAAGTATAGCCAGGATCTGCTACTTGGGAGGACACAGAGACTATGCATCGAGATTTTCCCTCACTATTTTGACCATAACTTCGGGACGAAGTTTCCTAAAGGGTGGGTGTATGTAATGCCCCATATTTTGACTTCGTCATATTTATCACTCAAACTTATTACACTATATTTACTTATTATCTGTGGACTCAACTATACTTCATAAACTATATTTTGGCATGTTATATGTGATTATTTACTGATGTTATGATGTTATCAGGATTATGCTCTAATTACGATATTATGATGTTATCATGCTTATATTATGCTTTGATCATGATGTTACGACGATTAACATGCCTATGTAGATGCTTTGATTATGATGTTATGATGATTATCATTTATATGAAATTATTATGCTTATGCGATTATCATGCAGTGGTTGTCATCAGATTCATTTATTTCATAACAAAAACATATAGTTGATTGTAATCCTTGGTATGATGTGATATGTATGATATGGTACATGGACACCCATCCATGATGCGAATTATTTTGTGATTTATGTGATGAAAGGAAATAATGTTGATGATATGGACCAGCTATTGATTTAATCTTGTTATGAATGCATGTTTGCATAGTGCTAACCTGCAGGGTACAGGGGCTATGTGATAGCCAAGTGTGTGATGCAAAGTATGACTCAATACATATCTTGAAGAAGAGCCTTAATTGCCAAGTGATGGTACGACGACACGTACCAATAAACTCGATAGAAACGCAGTATGGTTTGATGAGTATGTACCCAGTATGTTGAGAGGGATGGATGCATTTCCCACCCTATGTCACTTTGATACCCGAGGTCGTGGGAGGGCAGTGCTGAGACACGCTCCCCAAGTTGTTGTGATGACGATGGTCGGATGCCTGCTAGGAGAGGCTAGGTCCGCTAGATAGCCGATGCTACCACTCTCAGGTTCTGTGTGGGAAGGTCAATACAGCTGGCATCCTCTTTGTACTAGTAGAGGAAGGATAGGGAGGATGCGGACGTAGGTTAGGATGGGTGGACATATTAGTTATTATTGTTGAATGTTTGACATTTGTGATACCGGATTAGTGATGGTAGGTACCAATCTTAATTGACTGATTAATAAGAACATAACTGTTAAATAACTCTGAATGTCAAAAGAAATCATATTATATCGGTATATTGGTCTTGTTGCGTGAAATATTATTTGTATCAGCTAGAATTTAGGGGTTTTGTTACAGTACATGTGCAACCTGTGCATGTACTGGCCATGCATGCACACCTCACACATGCACGCTAGTATGAAATATTAATTGAAAAACATTAAATAGTTGGATGGGTTAACTAAGTAATTGTGATTTATTTAAACCTGTAAATGTACCTTATTTATTAAGAAACAGTGCGCGAGGGGACTTAACAATAAACATAAACATGTCGATGTTATCATTTCAATCAATTAATAATGATACTACAATTAATTAATTATTGGTTAATAATATTAATTATTATTTTACTTCTGTTATTATTATCTATTATTATTATTGCATATTATTAATGTTTATTATTAAGCACTTATTATTTATTATTAATAAATAATAATTAACAATACTATTATTACCATTACTTTTACCGTTCAGTATAAAACTTAAACAAACAACATTGGTAAAATTTTATGACAATTGATTAGGGTTTAAATTTAACACGTACAATTCAATAGGATAAACATTTTAGTAATTTCCACCATCTCATCGGGGGCGAGGAATTGTACAAATCAAGAAAATTTATTAGTACATAACAAATGTCAAAACAAAATTTGAACTGGACTGCCCAGGATAGAATTTAATAAATTAATTTAAATAAGAAGGGAGGCGGTGGAAGAAAGGAGGGGAAGGAGGTATAAGGAGGGGGATCAAATGGTTCAAGGGGGGAGGATTTTCTGGATTTTGGGGGAGAGCAGTCGGGAGAAATTTTTTACGGAAGAACAGAGGAAGGAAAGTGATGGAGCAGAGAAGGAAGAAAACTGGAGGAGGGGGTTAAATCCAGGGGGTGAATTACACTCAGAAAAACAAGGAAGTTGCTATCGGGTTTATTGGCATGTGGGCTCGGGGGCTAGGAAACCCGTCGGTTTCCTAGGGACAGCAGGTTCGCTGGTCGGCAGGGTGGATCATCCGGATTGGCATCAAGGCTCGGACGAGGCTCAGACAAGGGAAAGGAAAGGCTACAGGAGCAGGATTCAGGAGCGGGATTAAGCCCAGGTACTTTTTTGGTGTAACCCTCTCGTTATTTTACAAATAAATGAAATTTGAATACAAATTCATGTAATTTTGCCGTCACATACTAGGACTTAAAAATCAAAATAAGAGTAAATGCCAAATTGTTGTTAAAGTTTAGGACTTAGTGCTCTACTCGGCAAGCAGAGCACTACACATTCTATTTCATACTCTTTTCTTATTTATCATAATCAAACTTATAAAAGGTCAACTAAATTTAACATGAATGGTTGTGAAATGACGCATTATCTTTCCCACTTAATTTCTATTCTTATAATTAATATATTAAACTCATAATCAGTATCTATTCTTATAATTGATATATTAAGCTTATAATAAGTATAATATTGTATTGACTTTAAACCTTAATTATTTAAATAAAAAAAACTTTAAAAAAAATCTAAAAAACAAAATTATACATCATTATTATTTTATTTTAACTTAGTAAAGATACTTTGTATAATCGCTATTTGAAAACGTGAAGCGCTTTGCATTTGCGTATTCATTATAATATTGCTTCCCCATTCCATTATCCATGCTTCCATAAAAATTAAAGAAGTGCCCTTCAAGAATCATAGATCCATTACGAGTTCGGGGGATCAAATGAAAGGGAACCATGTGCACCGAAGTAGATCAATTCATTATCAAATGAAGGGGAACCATATGCATTTATGGTCTTAGACATTGTTTCAACTTTAATGTATCATACCATGACGTTGCATGAAGGACTAAATTAACACTTCATTTAATGAAGGAAACTTCAGGGTGGTGGGAGCGTTAATTGTATTTGTTTTTTATATTTGTTTATTTATTTTGGATTTCCTTGTTAATCTACCATTAGAATATGTATATTTATGAAAATTAGAGTAGGTCGGGTTAGGTTTAGAATTAACAAAATTATTGAAAAAAATATTAAAAAATACATATTATGGGAAACATTTTTATAGAAAACATTTTGAATGAAATAATTTAGAGAGCAAAAGTGTAAGAAGAGATATTAAAATTATTTCTAATGGAACTAATAAAGAAATAAATTTTAAAAAAAAAAATAAGAGATTTTGTGAGATTTTATAAATCAATATAGATCTATCTTAAGTTTGACTTTACCAAAGTTTTAAGAGGGATTAAATTTCTTTAGGTGTAAACCTCAAGTTTAGCACTCTAAAAATGGATATCTCTAGGTCCTTCTTAGCCAGAATTAAGATGTATATATGATGGTTTACCCAATACTAACATCTAACTCATTATTCTATTATTAACTTATTAACTCATTATTCTATTATTATTTTCCATTATAATCATCCACCTTCCAACTACTCAAATTTGTTATTGTGTTGTAAATGATAACACATAAATACTATAAATAAACAAAAGTTGCAGTCATTCATTAATTATAAACAAAATAGTTATTCTTGATGTAGTTAAATAAGGCTTTACTTTA